>JBBGZY010000634.1:3397500-3742500 GCA_037952925.1 Lithobates clamitans
GGTAAGCAGCGGAGGGCACCAGATCACAGCAGCCCATCTCCCACCACCGATAACAGTGATCTTGCGGCGAATCTGCGGCAGAGACCACTTTTATCTTAAACTGGACCACTCACTGAAGAAGAGGATACCTGGGTTATGGCAGCTAGCTGCTGCCATAACAATGATATTCCTCCTTAAACAGCCGACGTATAACGACGGTGAGCGGTCCAGAAGTGGTTAAAATGACACTGCATTGGAGGTTGGCAACCCGTTAATCATGGGCAAATGACAGGTAGATCTCATTAGGGTCCCTAACTTGCCTACCCTCAAATGCTCCTCCCTCACCTGCAGAGGGGTGCAGGGAAGGGATGCCTGCCATGAAGCAGTCAAAGCTGACAGCAAATTCAAGGCGGCAGAGCCAATTCCCACCCAGCAGCACACCCCTTGCATACGTGTGGATGCTGGGCAAGGAATGCCTCTGCGGCCTAGGATTCACTGTCAGTTTTGACAGCTTTCAGGTGGGATAGCTTAGGTGGATTTAGGCTCTTGTCCAAACATGGCTGAGCTCATCCCCTTGAGTGTTCTGCATCAATCTCCACCAGCCCTCCTCTTCAGTTCATCCCAGGCGCATGTAGATGACATCATGTGGGATGGAAGAGAGTGGCTGGAAGAGTGCCACAGAACAGGTAGATCTATCACAGCAGCTTCCCTGCGCTGTTCTGTATGAGGAAACCGCTTCTGTAACATTAGGTGTCCTCCTGAACCTACCTGTCCTCTGCCCTACTGACCCCTAGTCCTAATAGTAGACTCACTGCACCTGTCATTCCAGCAGGATTAGGAGATTTGGGACAAATCGC
This sequence comes from Lithobates clamitans, assembly GCA_037952925.1. Lineage (NCBI taxonomy): Eukaryota > Metazoa > Chordata > Amphibia > Anura > Ranidae > Lithobates > Lithobates clamitans. The sequence goes on from JBBGZY010000634.1 coordinate 3,398,337, forward strand.
TGCTCTGGCTGCGGCTTCTGCAAGTCTAGAGACATTTCAACAGCTAAACAAAAGCCAGCGCCCAACCGGATCATAAAACTAATACAGTGGAACCTCAGATTACGAGCATAGTCCATTCCAGGAGTATGCTTGTAATCCAAAGTACGCGCATATCAAAGCGAGTTTTCCCATTGAAGTCAATGGAAACGAAAATAATTTGTTCCGCATTGACTTCAATGGGATGCAATACCGCATGTGGCCAGAGGCGAGGGACGCCGGAGAGCCTCGGAAACAGCCGAAAAGGCCCGAGCACACTTCAGCTGACCTCGGCAAACCACGGAAAGACTCCGTTCACAAGCCTTTCCGAAGTCAGCTGAACTGTCCTTGGGCCTTTCCGTGCATTTCCGAACGACGACGATCAGTGTTGTTGGGCTCCGGTGCCCCCCACCTCAGGTCAAAAGCGGTACTGCACAGCACTTTTGGCCTGAATCCTGCTCGTTTTGCGAGACAACATTCGCAAACCGAGTTAGGATTTTTAGAAATACAATGCTCGTTTTGCGAAACGCTCGTTAACCGCGTTGCTCCCAAATGGTTCCACTGTACATGGTTTTATTGATATAGAAGGCAAACCATCAAGATAGCCCACGCTACCGTGGGCTACCATGACGACTAATGGCCCCTGTACACTGTTCTACATACTGACCTCTGTACACAGCTCTACATACTACTTACACTGTCCAGAGCCAGGATAGAATTGCGGTCAGCCAGGCCTGAAACAATTTGAACAAGTCAGTCCGCAGTACCAATTGTCCTGCCTTCATGATGGACTCCTGCATCAGTCTTTTCGGGGTCACCAATTACTCTCCAGACATGAAAAAAACAGTGGTTGAAAGTGAATGCCAAGTTTCTCACTGAAGCTAACTTTTAGGGTAGGCCAAGTTTAGAGGACACTGTTTTGTCATATTTTTCTAAGCTTTCTTCATAACGTCTGTACTTTTTATATTGGAACTTGCAAGTAAGGCATCACACCCGATGAGCTTTGATCTCTTTCATGTTGGCCAGGTAGATCTCCACCTCTCTAAAGGGATTACCCCTGCTCTAAAGTATTCCACTCAAAGTGGACTATAACCCGGAGGTGCACAAAAGATAAAAATTATGTAGGGAAACAACATACAAAGAAGCAGGGTGTTGTACTTAGGGAATCAACTATTCTAAAGTAGTCAAATCTGCTAGCAACTTCAGATGCACAATACAAAAAATAAAATAGAAAGGTAAAGTGCTTCAAATAAACATTTAAAATACTTTGTTTTAAGATGGTGACAGGGTCTCTTTAAATACAGAAAGTGTACCCAAGTTTGTCATCGGACTAAAGAATTATAAATACAGGGCTGACTATGAGTGTTGCCACCCATGGATAAGACTTCGAATGCCACATGTGGTTGTCAACAGTCGTTCAGGTAGATCTGTGCTTCACAACTGGCTGTGGCCTCCCTCATGCTGAGCCATGGCTTCAAGGCTGCTGTCTACAGGAAAGGGCAACAGAAATGAATGAAGCAGCTGCAGTTCCCCAAATGTAATATATAAGCACAACCTGTAATCAGACACTTTGAGGAGGAGTCTTTAGATGTTTTTTTATTGGTACATACCTGCAGGCATGGAATAATGGCTGGAGAAAAAGTTGGATGACGGTACCCCCTTGAAGTAATAGATTCAGATGGAGGAAGATATCTGGAGACCTGGCTGGATAACATACATATATTTGTAAAGCTTTATATGAATCCTCCATTCAGAGTCATGTGTGTCTGGTAAGCATTTTTGAGTGTCTTTGTATGGCGGCGGAGTGGTGTTAGAAGATTGGATCACATATTGAATGCCTATTTTTATTTAACCACTTCAGCCCCGGAAGATTTTACCCCCTTCCTGACCAGAGCACTTTTTACAATTTGGCACTGCGTCGCTTTAACTGACAATTGCGTGGTTATGCAATACTGTACCCAAACTAAAATTTGCGTCCTTTTTTTCCCCACAAATAGAGCTTTCTTTTGGTGGTATTTGATCACCTCTGCGGTTTTTATTTTTTGCGCTATAAACAAAAGAAAGTGTCAATAAAAAAAAAAAAACAACAATATTTTTTACTTTTTGCTATAATAAATTTCCCCCAATTTAAAAAACAAACAAACATATTTTTGGTAAAAAAAATTTGCAATAAGCGCATATTGATTGGTTTGCCCAAAAGTTAAAGTGTCTACAAACTATGGGAAAGATTTTTGGCATTTTTTTTTTACTAGTAATGGCGGTGATCTGCGATTATTAGCGGTACAGCGACACTTTTGACACATTTTTGGACCATTGACATTTATACAGCGATCAGTGCTATAAAAATGCACTGATTACTGTGTAAATGTCACTGGCAGTGAAGGGGTTAACACTAGGGGGCGATCAAGGGGTTAAATGTGTGTTCCCTCAGTGTGTTCTAACTGTATGGGAATAGGACTGAATAGAAGAGGAGACATATCACTGTTCCTACTTACTAGGAACAAACAATAGGTCTCCTCTCCCCTGACAGCACAGGGATTTGTGTGTTTACACACACAAATCCCCGTGCTGGCGTGCTGCCCCGCGCGCATCCTCTGGGAAGGATGTACCCACATGGGATTTTGCCCTGGAGAGCCATTCTGTCGCAGTAAATCTGCGTGAGCCAGTTGGGAACCGGTTAAAGCGGAAATGCAATCATTTTTTCATCTTTCCATCTATTAAATCCTAAACGGTTTGATTTAACTTTGTATAGTTAAAAAAAAAAAAATCTGCCAGTAAATACCTTATACAGCCAACTTCCTGTTTCTTGTCTGGTAAAAAGCCTAGGCTTATGACATCATGCACAGCTCTCTCTCCTGAGAGTTTGCCAGGAATGGAGGGGGGATGACTCATAAGAGGGCCAATGAGAGCTGCAGAGCTGAGGTGTGCCTCTGTGTGTCTGTGTAAATCTAGGAAGTGAACAGGCAGCAGCTTCAGCTGCCCACAGTAAAAATGAATGCAGCCAGATTCAGTGGAGGGAGATTACTGCAGCATATTTGGCAAGTACAGAATCACAGTTTATATAAAATAATATGCAAAGTAGTTTGATGGAAGCTTCAGAATGGCAAAGATGTTTTTATTACAAATTATGTGAGCAGACTGCAGTTCCTCTTTAAGTGAGAGAAGTGCTCTGAAGCTAGACCAACCTCTAGCGCTGACTGTAAAATGTCAAGGATATTGGCTAGAGCAGGGAACACAGGAAAGAAAGCTTTTGCAGAGCAAACAAAAAACGTCTTTAACCACTTGCCGCGCGTCCTACTACAAAATGACGGCGGCAAAATGGTTTGATATTCCTGACCGGACGTCATATGACGTGATCAGGGTATCGAGCCGCTGCACGTCCCCGGGGGTCTGACACAGTCTGACACCCCGCAACACCGATCTAGGTAAAGAGTCTCTGAGGGAGACTCTTTACCATGTGATCAGCCGTGTCCAATCACGGCTGATCACGATGTATATAGGAAGAGCCGGTGATCGGTTTTTCCTCACTCGCATCTGACAAACGCGAGTAGAGGAGAGCCGGTTGGCTGCTCTCCTGATAGGGGGGGTCTGTGTTAATTGTTTATCAGCACAGCCCCCCTCGGATCCCACCCAGGACCACCAGGGAAGTCGCCCAGGACCATCAAGATGGCCACCACACTGGACCACCAGGTATGCCCCCTAGACCCCCAGGGAAATACCAATATGTGCCCAGGCAGCTGCCAATGTGTGCCCAGGCAGCTGCCAATCAGTGCCCACTCCAATGCCTACCACTGCCAGTGCCACCAGGGATGCCTATCAGTGCCACGTATCAGTGCCGCGTATCAGTGCCCCTCAGTGCCACATATCAGTGCCCATCAGTGCCGCCTATCAGTGCCGCCTATGAGTGCCCATCAGTGCCGCCTATCAGTGCCGCCTTTCAGTGCCCATCAGTGCCACCCATGAGTGCCCATCAGTGCCGCCTATCAATGCCCATCAGTGCTGCATATCAGTGCCACCCATCAGTGCTGCCTACCAGTGTCGCATATCAGTGCCCATCGTCAGTGCCAGTGAATGCCCGCTCATTGGTGCCACCTCATCGTTGCCGCCGTATCAGTGCCCGTCAGTGCCGCCGCATCAGTGCCCAACAGTAAAAGAGAAAACTTACTTATTTACAAATTTTTTTAACAGAAACAAAAGCAAAACTTATTTTTTTCTAAATTTTTGGTCTTTTTTTATTTGTTTAGCAAAAAATAAAAAACGCAGAGGTGATCAAATACCACCAAAAGAAAGCTCTATTTGTGGGAACAAAATGATAAAAATTTACTTTGGGTACAGTGTAGCATGACCGCGCAATTGTCATTCAAACTGCAACAGCGCTGAAAATTGGTCAGTGCCCGGTATTGAAGTGGTTAATATCCTCTCCTATGTAATGTTCATTGATGATCTTCTGGTCACCAAGGTCTGAACAACCTCAGATGAGAATCCCGGCACCTCTAGTGTAGCCTATTGATAGCCAGGCAAAGTAGTCTCGTTGGATCGGGGTGCTGTTACTGACCTTGCCAAAAAAGATTTAATTCGATCAGAGACAAAGATGGCACTGTGAAGAACCTATCTTGTATGACGGAGTCTTTGCATTGGTATCCTATTGCAAATATTAGAAGCTGCATGTTCAGTGAAGTCTCCCTGAGAACTACTGCTGGAACGCCCCATAGGGTCAATATTGGTATGAGGCACTTGTTGAAAAATTATTCTGCCTAACCGAAGCAATAATTGGATTGGCTTCCCTGGCAAGAAGACCAACCTTAACTGACTGTAAGTGGTTCTCTGTCTTGTTGTAAACCTTACTTAGGCCTCCTTGAAGATCCTGAAAGGCTTGCAATGCTAGAAAAAGGCTTCCTTCCATTCAAAATACTTGGGGAGTCTGCGCTTCACTGCGCTCCAATTGCTTGGAATTGTGTCTTCAGATTGTGGACTCCCCAGCCCCAGAGACTGGCATCAGAATCATCCTATCTCCTGGGCTGAGAGGCATGCCTATAAAAGAAGCACAGTGGCGATGTCCAAAATTCCAGTTCTTGTTGAATTTGTATAGGCACAAAGATTTTCTGATCCATAGAAAGCCCAGCTCATAAGCTAAAGAAGGCAAGTTGAAACGCCCTCATGTGCCCAATGGCCCAAGGTACCACCACTGCCAACAAGATCTTCAAAAAGATTCCCGGGGCTGTGCCAATTCTGTAAAAGGCAGACACCTGAACTGGAAGTGACATCTGGCCACCGCAAATCTCACACACCTCTGGTACTTGGCATTGATCGGTACATGGAAGTATGAGTCGGTCGGTCGATTGATACCAATTGGTCCTCCTGCTGAACTGTCCCTGTGACTGTCTGCATGGACTCCATCTTAAACCTCTTGGTGTGTATAAACACATTTGATTCCTTCAAACTGAAAACAGCCCAGAAGGGTCCTGCCTTAAGTACTAGAAAAACAGGGGAGGAAGGCCCCTAGATGATTCTCTGTTTCTGGCATCACTGGCATGAAGGCCTTGTAGCAGTATAAAAATCTTGCAAACCTTTTCTCTTCTGAGATCTGTTGAACATAAATTAAGTGGTCAACTTTGGAATCCTCCCTTGTACTCCCACCTGTCTTCTGGACCCACTGGTCTTTGATGATTGTTGTCCAAACCCTCCAGAAGGAGGCTACAATCATCAAGTTCACTCAGCCCCCCTGACCCCAACTGGAAGAGACTGGTTGGCTGCACCTTCAAAAAGACTTTTCAGCCATCTTAGCAGCCTGCTCTGGACATTGCAAAAGTAACTCTGAGACACCTCCACTGTGATCTACAGCCTGTCCTATAAGATTTGGCCTCCTGCACCTTCTGAAGTTCAGTAGGCTTGAGCGAAGGATGGCGGCTTCCTCTTACTAGTTTGTGGCCACAGTCCAGACTTTTCCTGCTGTCATTCGCTTAATTGCGTTGTTCAGCGTTTGGCCAAACAATAACCTCCCATTATAGGAAATGTTGAAGGCTTGTGTAGAAGTTCTGCCCCCCTGCCCTCCAGTGGCATAACTACAATGCTCTCATAGCAGTAATTGAGTGCGCCAGCACTTGTACTAGGTCTATCAAAAGCATCAACAAAAAGTCAGTTGCCAGGTTCCACTCTTTCCAGAAACTGTGTCAAATCTTGTAGTTTCCAGTGTTGAATGTAATGCCATTTTCAAAGTTTATATAGCAAAGTTAACTATATTGCTGATTGGCAGGCAAAATCTGTCACTGTATAGATTCTGTGCAAGCCTGATGGCCAGATCACCACAATTTCTGTGTTCCAGATGTGTTTCTGCATGAGTGTTTTTAATGCCATCTCAATGCATTTTGCCACTTTCCAGATGTGTTTCATACAGAAATACTGAGGGAGGAAGTGGAGACGGATCTCCTATCACAAATTGGATTAGCAGCAAGGATGGGAAGTGTTATCATAATGGGGGATTTTAATTATCCAGACATAGACTGGGCGGAGGGAACCGCGCATTCATTTAAGGCTCGCCAGTTCCTTAATGTCTTGCAGGACAATTTTATGGGTCAGATGGTAGACGCACCAACTAGAAAACATTACTGGATCTACTGATTACCAACAATACAGACCTGATCACAGATGTGGAAATACGGGGCAATTTAGGTAACAGCGATCACAGGTCAATTAGTTTCAGTATAAATCACACAAATAGGAAACATGAAGGGAACACAAAGACACTGAATTTCAAAAGAGCCAACTTTCCTAAACTACAAACCTTGCTAAAAGGCATAAATTGGGATAAAATATTAGGAACAAAGAATACGGAGGAGAGATGGGTTTGCTTTAAGAGCATATTAAATAAGGGCATTAGCCAATGTATCCCATTGGGTAATAAATTTAAAAGAGCGAACAAAAATCCTGGATGGCTTAACTCCAATGTAAAAATGCATATAAAAGCAAAGGAGAAGGCCTTAAAAAAATACAAGGTTGAGGGATCATCCTCAGCATTCAGACTTTATAAAGAATGCAATAAGAAATGTAATGGTGCAATTAGGACGGCTAAGATAGAACATGAAAGACACATAGCGGAGGAGAGCAAAAAAAATCCCAAGAAATTCTTTAAGTATGTAAACAGTAAAAAAGGGAGGACAGACCATATTGGCCCCATAAAGAATGAGGAAGGACATCTGGTTACAAAGGATGGGGAGATGGCAAAGGTATTGAATTTATTCTTCTCCTCAGTATTCACGAGTGAATCGGGGGGCTTCAGTAACCAAAACTGCAGTGTTTATCCTCATGACACAACACAGGAAGCACCTACATGGTTAACAGAGGACGGAATTAAAATTAGACTTGAGAAACTTAACATTAATAAATCACCGGGACCAGATGGCTTGCATCCGAGGGTACTTAGGGAACTCAGTCAGGTGATTGCCAGACCGTTGTTCCTAATTTTTACAGACAGTCTATTGACTGGAATGGTACCAGCTGATTGGAGAAAAGCCAATGTAGCACCAATATTTAAAAAGGGCCCAAAAAACATCCCTGGGAATTACAGACCGGTTAGCCTAACATCAATAGTATGTAAACTCTTGGAGGGGACAATAAGGGACTATATACAAGATTTTAGTAATAAGAATGATATCATTAGCAGTAATCAGCATGGATTCATGAAGAATCATTCTTGCCAAACCAATCTATTAACCTTCTATGAGGAGGTGAGTTGCCATCTAGATAAAGGAAGGCCCGTAGACGTGGTGTATCTGGATTTTGCAAAAGCATTTGACACAGTTCCCCATAAACGTTTACTGTACAAAATAAGGTGCGTTGGCATGGACCATAGGGTGAGTACATGGATTGAAAACTGGCTACAAGGGCGTGTTCAGAGGGTGGTGATAAATGGGGACTACTCAGAATGGTCAGGGGTGGGTAGTGGGGTTCCCCAGGGTTCTGTGCTGGGACCAATCCTATTTAATTTGTTCATAAACAATCTGGAGGATGGGATAAACAGTTCAATCTGTGTATTTGCAGACGATACTAAGCTAAGCAGGGCAATAACTTCTCCGCAGGATGTGGAAATCTTGCAAAAAGACCTGAACAAATTAATGGGGTGGGCGACTACATGGCAAATGAGGTTCAATGTAGAAAAATGTAAAATAATGCATTTGGGTGGCAAAAATATGAATGCAATCTATACACTGGAGGGAGAACCTCTGGGGGAATCTAGGATGGAAAAGGACCTGGGGGTCCTAGTAGATGATAGGCTCAGCAATGGCATGCAATGCCAAGCTGCTGCTAATAAAGCAAACAGAATATTGGCATGCATTAAAAGGGGGATCAACTCCAGAGATAAAACAATAATTCTCCCGCTCTACAAGACTCTGGTCCGGCCGCACCTGGAATATTCTGTCCAGTTCTGGGCACCAGTCCTCAGGAGGGATGTACTGGAAATGGAGCGAGTACAAAGAAGGGCAACAAAGCTAATAAAGGGTCTGGAGGATCTTAGTTATGAGGAAAGCTTGCGAGATCTGAACTTATTCTCTCTGGAGAAGAGACGCTTGAGAGGGGATATGATTTCAATTTACAAATACTGTACTGGTGACCCCACAATATGGATAAAACTTTTTCGCAGAAGAGAGTTTAATAAGACTCGTGGCCACTCATTACAATTAGAAGAAAAGAGGTTTAACCTTAAACTACGTAGAGGTTCTTTACTGTAAGAGCGGCAAGGATGTGGAATTCCCTTCCACAGGCGGTGGTCTCAGCGGGGAGCATTGATAGCTTCAAGAAACTATTAGATAATCACCTGAATGACCGCAACATACAGGGATATGTAATGAAATACTGACACATAATCACACACATAGGTTGGACTTGATGGACTTGTGTCTTTTTTCAACCTCACCTACTATGTAACTATGTAACTATGTAATGCAACATTCTACGTTCTACTTTTGTTGACTGTACTAGAATATGCTGTACTGGTGTGAACTAGGTAATTGGAATTAAAGTTAGAAACTGTCCATGCGTTCTTGATGCAGAATAAAAACGCACTGGACTGCATCTGGTATGAACAAGTCTACTTTCTCATCCATAGCATCTCTGAAGGCAACAGAGTTATAAAAAGGCAAAGACACTTGCTGCCCCAGACACTAGAGAGCAGCAGCCACCCCTGGAAGTGCAGTGCATAAACATACATCAGCCATCCCATTTGGATAAAGCTGAGAGAACCCGTTAGCGTAAATTGGTCTTCTGACGAGGTCTCTGTCATCCTTCATCAACGAGTGATTTACACGCTATCATTATGGGTGTTGCTTTTGGCGTCGATATTTGCAGCATACTTTCTGCCAGGGGCATTGCTAGGGGGTGGCTATTGGGGCTATAGCCCCGAAACTGGGGCCCATAGCCCTGAGTCTCTTGCCGCAGGGTCCCTGCCTAAACAGCGGGTTGCGGCTGCTGTGGCAGGCGGGCTGGCTGCATGAGAGAGGCGGAGGAGAGGAAAGAAGCGAGCTCTTTACAGCCGGGCCTCTTCAATTTGGGAGCGAGGTGCGGCGAGCAGCAGAGAGATGATATAATCTCTCACTGTTCGCCACAAATCAGCGCTCTTCTGCCCTCACAGCACGGTCATTGTGGAGCTCCACTTTGCAGCCAGACCCCCTTGCTTCAATGTCGGATGTGCGGCGGGGAGCAGCGAGATGACATCATCTCTCACTGCCCAACCCTCTTCACCGCTCTCCTGCTTTCACTAAATGGACCAGTGCTGGCTGCCTGCCACCAATGCAGCGTCAATGCACATTTGGTGGTACTGGATGGCATGGCAAGTGACAATCCACATCAGTTTGCAAGTGACAACCCACATCTGGTGGCCGGTGACAATCTGCAAATGGTGGCAAGAGATGTGGCAAGTGACAATCTGCAAATGGTGGCAGGAGACGTGGCAAGTGACAATCCACATCTACTGCCAGGTGAAAGTGGCAAGTGACAATCCACCTCTGGTGGCAGACGACATGGCAAGTGACAATCCACCTCTGGTGGCAGGTGACGGTGGCAAGTAACATGCTGCATCTGGTGACAGGGGACGGTGGCAAGTGACACGCTGCATCTGGTGGCAGGAGATGTGGCAAGTGACACACACAGGGCTCCCACTGATTCTGCAGTATGGTGAGTTGAACCACTTCATTATATATTAGAATGTAACAATAAAAATAATGCACTTCAATCACCCTGACACCATATCAACCATTATGCCATGATGATTGAAGCACTAACACCAGCCATCGCCCCTGAAAAATTGCTCACCACTGCCCCGCCCCCCCGCGCGGTCATGCAAAAAGGTAGGTGACCGCTGCTATGGGCTCTAGCCCCAGATCTCTTGCAGACCTAGCATCGCCCCTGCTTTCTGCTCTAACCGCCTTAATAGGGTTTAGAATTTTGCACAATCACATCCTTGTGAGGCAACCTGTGCAATTTAATTTCTCTGCCACCGCAGACTGCATGCAGACCCAAATTGCACCCTGAGCTTGGCAAGGCATTTTCTATCATGCTGGCATAAACGCATGTGCCAATCTCCTGGATCCTGTCCCTTCACAGGGTAAGTGGAAACAACTCTTTTAGAGTGTATTGACCACATGTTTAATGAATGTGACAACCTGTTAGGTGTCTTCATCCTGGTCAGGATAAGATGATCGTTGGCGGGCCTTATGTTTTTTGGAGCGTTGCGTTCAGGGCTTCTGCTCCTAAAATAATGCAAAACACCTTAATTTGCATAATTCCATTGAGCACTCTTTTCAAAACCATGTCCCACATTGCCCCCTCCTACCTTTGCTAATCTTCTGTGCCACTAACAGGTGTGGCAAGCTCATATTTGCACAAACTATATGGAAAAAAGCATATTACCTCAGTGAGTGGAGGAAGGCAGATGGCTCTTAAAGAGACAGGGTACCATGTTTTTTGGTGAGAGGTAATTGGGATAGAACAGTAAATTTACAGCAGTAAAATAATTTGGAAGAAGAAAACAGAGGACACCACTGACAAAAAGACAAAGACAAAACTGAGGACACAGTTAGGGGCTCATTTACACCACTGAGTTGTAGTAACACTTATTACCAGGTAAGTGACAACAAAGGTGATACATACAACCAAGGATGTAAAAACACAGATGTTTTAGGTTTTGCGTAATTCTATGTTTTAAATGTAGGAGCAGCTGCTGCTCCACTCCCACTCCATCCTAATCTGGATCGCTAATCTGTTTTGACTATATCTTCCACCCTTCCACCGAAGATGAACCCCCCCACTGTGGTAAGCAGGGATATTGAAATATGCATATATACTTAAAAAAAAAAAAAAAAAAAAAAAAAAGACCATAGATGCTCCTTTAAAGCCAATCTTGGATTGTAGCTAAACTTACCTCTTTCAGGAAGTCCTCAACTTTCTCAGTAACTGTGGATGGAGGTAGGCAATACCCTTCAAAATGGTGTTGACTTTAAAAGTGCTCTCTTTCCTCTTCTTTTTCTTGGTGGCTTGTTGTTAGCAGAAGCAGCAGAGTAGACATGGAGGTTCTTGCCCTGCAAACTAAGGCTCCTTTTCCTAGGGATCCACAAATCCAAATCCAGAACAGACTGGAGCAACAGAAGGAGAACATCTCTCCTTCTCCGAATTGGTCCATCAGCTCCATGGCTTCATCCTCACTGTCGCTGCTGCTGATGACAATGCTCTCACTGCTACTACTACCACTGCTAATCTCCTCATCACTTGCCATCTCTTTTTTTTATCTTCATTGCCTTTGGGGGCTTTTGTGGTCTTTTTAGTGGTCTTTTTTGTGTACCAGCCGTTTTAGTTTCGGCTTTCTTTTTCTCACACTTCCCTGTGGAGAGTAAAGTATTTTTTACTTTTCCGTCTTTGTTATGCAAGTAGAAAATGAATCAGAGATAAGCCCGTTTTGTTAAATGTAAACCACTCAATGGTATCCTTATCATCTTTATGGGGAGAACAGTGCATGCTGCACAGCAATCAGAGGTAACAGCGGAAAGAAGCTGGCTAACAGCATTCGCTCTCTGCCCACCGCAGCTCACTGCCTGTCACTACCAGTGGTTGGTAGCTAGGACCACAGTCATCCAAGCAACCAATCACGTGCTTGCCCCACCCCCAGGCTCTGACATTTAAAAGGAAGCGGAGAACAAAAACTTCCTCCTCCTGACCTGCCAGGTCCCAGTGCCCCAGCTTCCACCTGTCTGTCCTGTAGCTGTCTGCTGCAGTATTGCAAGTGGGATCTCTGGGGACCATGAAATAAAAAGGGGGGAGGAAGTTTGGGTCTCATGTGAGGTGGGGAATCTGGGGACCCTGATGTAAGGGGGAGGACTTGGGGGACACTGATGTAAGGGGGGAGACTCTGAGGACCCTAACAAAAGGAGGGACTCTGATGTAAGGGGTAAGGACCTTAAGGACCCTGATGTAGGGGAGGATGCTTGGGACCCTTATGTAAGACAGAGTGGGGACTCTGATGGAAGGGGGGACTCTGCGGACCCTGATATAGGGAGGAACTCTGGAGGCCCTGATGTAAGAGAGTGACACTGGGTACTCTAATGTAAAGGAGGGGGCTTCGGGGACCACAATTTTAGGAGGAGACTTTAATGTAAGGGGGGAACTCGGCACCCTAATGTAAGGGGGGGGGACTTTAGGGAGCCTAATGAAAGGGGGAACCTTGATGTAAGGGGGTGGATCTGGAAATAAGGTGAATCATTCATAAATAGTGAAATAAGAACACTTGACCACGTGAGACACCAACCACAGGTAAAACAGGAGGCTTACCAGAACGCCAGTGACCACCCTTATTCAGGGGGGTCATATGAGGCTTGTTGAATCTGTGATCCGTTTGGAGACACGATTGAAGCCTGGAACGATCATCCATTGTGCTGAGCTCTCACCTCCAGATGATACTGGGCGATACTCCACTCCAATCCACGGTCAAAAGTGCAAGTGAATATAAAAGAAAAAAAGGAAAAACTCCAATACTGCAAAAATGCTGCAAAGAGTGCTTTATTGACGGGAAATGCACTGATTCATAAAAACAAAATGACCCACAAACGGGTCACTCGAACGGTCAAGTAAAAAATTGGAATTCCAGTCAGATAAAAATCACACCAGTGTGTGATGGCGATCGCATATGCGCAGAGCGTAGCGTCCCTTTTTTTGTGTATATATATATATATATATATATATATATATATATATATATATATATATATATATATATATATATATATATATATATATATATATATATATATATATATATATATATATATATATATATATATATATACACACATACACACACACACATATATACACATATACACACACATACATACATACACACACACACACACACACTGTATGTCACAAAAGTGAGTACACGCCTCACATTTTTGTAAATATTTTACTATATCTTTTCATGTGACAACACTGAAGAAATGACACTTTGCTACAATGTAAAGTAGTGAGTTTACAGCTTGTATAAGTGTCAATTTGCTGTACCTCCAAAATAACAACACACAGCCATTAATGTCTAAATCACTGGCAACAAAAGTGAGTACACCCCTAAGTGAAAATGTCCAAATTGGGCCCAAAGTGTCAATATTTTGTGTGGTCACCATTATTTTCCAGCACTGCCCTAACCCTCTTGGGCATGGAGTTCACCAGAGCTTCACAGGTTGCCACTGGAGTCCTCACATGACATCACAGAGCTGGTGGATGTTAGAGACCTTTCGCTCCTCCACCTTCCTGTTTGAGGATGCCCCACAGATGCTCAATAGGGTTTAGGTCTGGAGACATACTTGGCCAGTCCATCACCTTTACCCTCAGCTTCTTTAGCAAGGCAGTGGTCGTCTTGGAGATGTGTTTGCGGTTGTTATCTTGTTGGAATACTGCTCTGCAGCCCAGTCTCTGAAGGGAGGGAATCATGCTCTGCTTCAGTATGTCACAGTACATGTTGGCATTCATGGTTCCCTCAATGAACTGTAGCTCCCCAGTACCAGCAGCATTCATGTAGCCCCAGACCATGACACTCCCACCACCATGCTTGACTGTAGGCAAGACACTTGTCTTTGTACTCCTCACCTGGTTGCCGCCACACAAGCTTGACACCATCTGAACCAAATAAGTTTATCTTGGTCTCATCAGACCACAGGACATGGTTCCAGTAATTCATGTCATTAGTCTGCTTGTCTTCAAACTGTTTGTGGGCTTTTTTGTGCATCATCTTTAGAAGAGGCTTCCTTCTGGGACGACAGCAATGCAGATCAATTTGATGCAGCGTGCGGAGTATGGTTTAAGTACTGACAGGCTGACCCCTGACCCCTTCAACCTCTGCAGCAATGCTGGCAGCACTCATATGTCTATTTCACAAAGACAAACTCTGGATATGACGCTGAGCACGTGCACTCAACTTCTTTGGTTGACCATGGCGAGGCCTGTTCTGAGTGGCACCTGTCTTGTTAAACGGCCGTATAGTCTTGGCCACCACGCTGCAGCTCAATTTCAGGGTCTTGCCAATCTCCTTATGGCCTAGGCCATCTTTATGTAGAGCAACAATTCTTTTTTTTTTTTCATGTCCTCAGAGTAATTTGCCATGAGGTGCCATGTTGAACTTCCAGTGAACAGTATGAGAGCGATAACACCAACTTTAACACACCTGCTCCCCATTCACACCTGAGACCTTGAAACACTAACGAGTCACATGACACCGGGGAGGGAAAATGGCTAATTGGGCCCAATTTGGCCATTTTCACTTAGGGGTGTACTCGCTTTTGTTGCCAGCGGTTTAGACATTAATGGCTGTGTGTTGAGTTATTTTGAGGGGACAGTAAATTTACACTGTTATACAAGCTGTACACTCACTACTTTACATTGTAGCAAAGTGTCATTTCTTCAGTGTTGTCACATGAAAAGATATAATAAAATATTTACAAAAATGTGAGGGGTGTACTCACTTTTGTGAGATACTGTATATATAAATATGGCTTTGCGCCGTGCCTCAACAAAAATTATCATCTCTGATGTGCTCAGTGGGTAGTACTGACAGCTGAACATGACCATTCAACTAAATGAGCGTGTCCCAAATCTGTGTGCACTACTGTGGAGCTTAAAGGGTTAAAGCAGGTGGTGAAGAGGCGTTGTCTGTCAAATGCTCTCTGAAGAGTGATCCAAATTGTGGATTGCTCTTCAGAGAGCAATGCTAGTATAAAAGAGTTCTTAGGCTCGTTCAGACTGCTGTTCAGAGGGCATTGCTAATCTGTGTTTGGAATGCTCTTCATAGAAGATTTTAGGTGATGCAACAAAATTATATATGTAGTGCTGCTCTGCCACTAAGTTAACAAAACTCTATCTACATATTAAATTATCCTTCAAAGGCATTGAAATAAGATATGGATCAAACTTATTGCAAAAAAACCCCATAAAAACATAAATGCCCACCAAACATGAGCAAAAAACCATAAAATGAGAAAAAATTACACTTATAGATTAGGGGTCAACCGATTATCGGCGGCCAATATTCACTTTTTTGAAGCATCGGTCACAAAACTTACTGATATTGCTTCAAGGGGTTGTACTGGGGTGATGCCTGCAGCTGCAGGCATCTACTTGCCCTCTAGCAGCGCATAAGGTTCTTTCTTTCTTTTAGGTGATAGACCACCTCCTCCTAACCACCTTTACAATGGTATATGAGGAGTGATCCAAAGTCAGATTGCTCTTCAGAGAGCATTTACAGTCTGAACGAGCTCTAAGGGATATTTCACGATACACAATCTGGATCGCTCTTCAGAGAGCACTTAGCAGACAAAACCTCCTCACCACCTGCTGTAACCCCTTGTTACTTTCACTTTAATGGAGTGGCCTGTAGAGATTGATTTCTAACAGCAGCCCTTTCTAAAGCCAGCTGTTAAAATATATACTCTTTCTATTTATAGTACTGGTTTAACCCTTTCATGACTAAGCCTATTTTTGACATTTGGTGTTTACAAGTTAAAATCCGTATTTTTTGCTAGAAAATTACTTAGAGCCCCCAAACATTATATATATATTTTTAGCAGAGAATCTAGAGAATAAAATAGCGATTGTTGCAATATTTTATATCACCCGGTATTTGTGCAGCTCTGTTTTAAACACAACTTTTTGGAAAAAGGGACACTTTCATGAATTTTAAAAAACCAAACAGTAAAGTTAGCCCAATTTTTTTTGTATAGTGTGAAAGATGATGTTACGCCGAGTAAATAGATACCAAACATGTCACGTTTTATAATTGCACGCACTCGTGGAATGGCGACAAACTACGGAACCTAAAAATCTCCATAGGCGACGCTTTAAATTTTTTTTACGGTTACCAGGTTAGAGTTACAGAGGAGGTCTAGTGCTAGAATTATTGCTCTCGCTCTGCCGATCACGGCGATACCTCACATGTGTGAGTTGAACACCGTTTGCATATGCAGGCGCGACTTCCGTATGCGTTTTATTTGCTGTGCGAGCTCGCGGGGACTGGGGCGCTTTAAAACATTTTTTTTTCTTATTTATTTTTATATTAATAAATTGTGTTTAAAAAAAAAAAAAATTTGAATCACTTTTATTGCTGTCACAAGGAATGTAAACATCCCTTGTGACAGTAATAGGTGGTAAATGGTACTCTTTAAGGAGGGATCGGGGGACTAATAGACCTCCAATCCCTCCTTTGCACTTCAAAGTATTCAGATCGCCGAAAACGGCGATTCTGAATACTGTATATTTTTTTTAAACCGGCGCCATTGGCAGCCAAGTAAACAGGAAGTGACGTCATGACGTCGCTTCTGTGTTTACTATTAGGAGGCTGGAACGAAGCCGATCACGGCTTAGTTCCAGACAGCCAGTAGCCGCCGGAGGCGGCAGATTGGTGATCGGGCCTCCCAATGGAACGGGAGGCCCAGTAAGAGCGGCGGGAGGCTGCGGGACGTCCCCTCCCGATCCTCCGGTATAACAGCCGAGCGGCTTTTATACCTGGATAGCCGATCGCCCGCTCTAAAAAACAGGACCGGGATGATGCCTGCAGCTGCGGGCATCATCCCGGTATAACCCCCGAAAGCCGAGTACGCACATCTGCATACGCTCGGCGTGAAGGGGTTAATTCAAATAACATTGCTGCACCATGGTTTTGTAGTAAGTCATATTAGTTTGTGTAGAAATAAGAGAGATGTGGTCCAGAGCAGTAAAACGCACCATACTTTGTGAGGATGTTTTCTGGACGGGCACATGATGTTACAGGAAGTCAGGTCTCAGATGCATTTTTTGAAATTGGGAAAAGAGTGACAAATTAAAGTGTTACTAAACTCAATATTTTTTTATTTATTATTAAAATAACAAACATGTTATACTTACCTGCTTTGTGCAGTGGTATTGCACAGAGTGGCCCCGATCCTCCTACCAGCTGCTGGGTATGAGGAGAGCGTAGTCCCCGCGCTCCCAACCTGTGTGTCTACAGAGCCGCGCTCCATAGACTTACACAGCAGGACTTAGGCCCCACACCCCACTTCCTCCTCACTGCATCTGATTGACAGCAGCAAGAGCCAATGGCTCCTGCTGCTGTTCGAATGCTGTGTGAAGAGGAAGTAAGAGGAGAAAAGATGCAGCCGTGCACAGCGCTGATCTCTTCTCCCCTCTCTTCCCCTTCACACAGGTAAAGGGGCACAGAGAAACTAAAAACATTTTTTTTAACCTTAATGCAAACAATGCATTAAGGTAAAAAACGTTTTTAGGTTTAGTAACACTTTAAAAGCTGACATAAACAAGGTAAGTGAGAGGTGAGCACATTGGGATAGCTTAAGCACACATGGCATTAGAAAATGCTTCAATTTAATGTGAAAAGTGAAATTCGGTCTGAAAAAGGTGAATTTATCCTTTAACCACTTCAGCTCCGGAAGTTTTACCCCCTTCCTGACAGGCCATTTTTTGCAATACGGCACTGCGTTACTTTAAGCCTGGGTTCACACTATAGCAATGCGGGAACCAGCGCGATTCCAGTGCACGTACCCGCATCCCATCTCTCCCACAGGCTGTTCACACTGCCCTCTGTGAACCGCTGCGGGTGTCTATACAAGGTTAATGACACCCCCAGACCGGTTCAAAGATCGCAGCGTGAATCAGATCACCCACCCCTGCAATGCGATTCCAGTGCAGGGACAAAAAAATTCCTGCACCTTTTTATGGGAATCCAATGCAAGTTCAGCCATACAAACTGTATGGCTGAATTCACATTGCACAGACATTGCATGTGATCGGCACAGCAGTGCGGGTGCGAATCACATGCGATGTCTGTGTTCATTATAGTGTGAACCCAGGCTTACTGACAATTGCGCAGTTGTGCAACGCTGTACCTAATAGATGTCCTTTTTTCCCCACAAATAGAGCTTTCTTTTGGTGGTATTTGATCCCCTCTGCGGTTTTTATTCTTTGCGCTATAAACAAAAAAAGACTGACAATTTTGAAAAAAAAAAAAAACAATATTTTTTACTTTCTGATATAAAACACGTCCAATAAAATTTTTTTTAAAAAATCTAATTTTTTCATCAGTTTAGGCCAATTTGTATCCTGCTACCTTTTTTTGGTAAAAAAAAAAAAAAATCCTAATAAAGCGTATATTGATTGGTTTGCGCAAAAGTTATAGCGTCTATAAACTATGGGATAAGATTTATGGACTGTTCATTTTTTATTGTTTTTACTAGTAATGGCCGCAATCAGCGATATTTAGCAGGACTGCGACATTGCGGCAGACAAATCTGGCACTTAAGCCTCGTACACACGATCGGATTTTCAGCAGACAAAGCATCAGACTTTTGTCCGAAGGGCGTGTGCCAAGAACCTGTCTTGCATACAAACGGTACACATTTGCCGGGCCAACAAACACGAACATAGTGACGCACTACGAGGAATTTCAGCTCTCGAGCGCCACCCTTTGGGCACCTTCTGCTAATGTCGTGTTTGGTGAGCACTGATTCCGAGCATGCGCGTTTGTACTTTGCACTTTTGTGTGACAGAATTGTGTACACAAGGAAAATCAGAGGACTGTTGTCCACCAAAAATTTACTAGCCTGCCATCCAACATTTGTCGGCGGAAAGTTGGACAACAATTGTCTGATGGAGCGTACTAACGGTTGGATTTTAGGCAGTCTGTTATCACACAATTCCCGGACGAAGATCCGATCGTGTGTACGAGGCTTTAGTGACACTTTTTGGGGACCGGTGACACCAATACAGTAATCAGTGCTAAAAAAAAAAAAAAAAAAAAATTGCACTGACACTGGCAGGAAAGGGGTTAACATCAGGGGCAAGCAAAGGGTTAACTGTGTGGCGGATGGACTCACTGGAGGAAGAGACACATCTGTGTTCCTGATTAGCAGGAACCACAGATCTCTCTCCCTCGCTGACAAATAGACGGTCTGCCTTGTCCAATCACAGTGGGAGCGCGTGCCCCAGAGCTGATGGAAGATATCACGTACAGGTACATGATTTCGCGCTGAAGGGCCACCCTGCTGTAGTATATGTACGTGGGGCACTCCTTAAGCGGTTAAGTTCCAGCAAAGATCTCTCTGCCACACTGATATCTCAGTGTTTGGTGGGCGATTTAAGCCATCCGTTTCCCTTATTTCTCTGGGACTGGGCTGGGTTTCTGGGTCTGTTATCAATATGTAAGGCTCCCTCATTATCTGCTGGATTTCAGATTCACTTACAGTTTATTGGTATTTGAATAACCCTGTGCCTTTAGGAGACTCAGTTATTCACATCATTTTCATATCTTGTCTTTCAGATTACAAGTTGAAGAAGAGAACCAAGACTGTTTTGTATTCTTTTGTTTATTTTTTTTGCTCTTCTTCTGGCGTCCCTACATGTCTTATGGAATAAAGGGCACTATAGAAACTGTGGATTGTAATCCCCCATGTTAAAGGGCAAGTTCACCTTTACAGAAAAATCTGTAAAGTGAACTTACATAGGACCCCCCTCCTCCCTGACCTGCATGGCAGGGATCGACCATTCTGAAGTTATTTGCTATATATATATATATATATATATATATATATATATATCTCTATCTGTAACCTGATATGCAATTATGCAATTTATGAACAATATCAGATGTTGATGTACCCGTCAATTCTTACAGTTTGTTAAAAATTTCAATAAAAAAAAAAAAAAGAGAAGTGTAAGAAACTGGAATGTCCAGGTAATTTCTGATGTTTTATATACTATTTCTCCTTTTTCATTTTTGCTATACAGTTTTTAGATTTTTTTGCTTTTAAGAAATCTTGCAAGATATTTTCCTGGCTTATTCCCCCACTTATATCCATCCTTGGCCACTCTATTAAACACTTGTCTTGTCTCTTGCTCCATAAGATCTTTCAATTTCTCTCTTTTTAACTACTTCCCGCCCAAGGTACGTCATATGACGTCATGGACGTTGAACAGGTATATCTGAATGATGCCTGCAGCTACAGGCATCATTCAGATATCGGCTTTTTCAGCCGGCGATTCTCTACACCATAATGCCCCGTACACACAGTCGGACTTTGTTCGGACATTCCGACAACAAAATCCTAGGATTTTTTCCGACGGATGTTTGCTCAAACTTGTCTTGCATACACACGGTCACACAAAGTTGTTGGAAAATCCGATCGTTCTGAACGTGGTGACGTAAAACACGTACATTTGGACTATAAACGGGGCAGTGGCCAATAGCTTTCATCTCTTTATTTATTCTGAGCATACGTGGCACTTTGTCCGTCGGATTTGTGTACACACGATCGGAATTTCCGATAACGGATTTTGTTGTCGGAAAATTTTATATCCTGCTCTCAAACTTTGTGTGTCGGAAAATCCGATGGAAAATGTGTGATGGAGCCCACACACGGTCGGAATTTACGACAACAAGGTCCTATCACACATTTTCCGTCGGAATATCCGACCGTGTGTACGGGGCATAAGAATAATCATAGCGGCTGTTCCACCGCTTGATCGTTCTTATGGGCGGTGAGAGGGGACGGCCCCCGGCACTTCTACCAAATCACCGCTTCCATCGGTGAGTTAGAGACAGGATCCGCAGGCCCCGGATGGTGATCATAGAGATTTCCGGTGGACCAGATGGTCGCCGGAGTCTCTATGATCGTTTGGAGGCCGGGCTCGATGTTCTGACGTAACGCCCGGCCTCTGCATTCAAACAAATGGTGCCACCTCGGCTGGGAAGCCGAGATCGTTTATTTATTTATTTTTGATTTCAGGCTTCCCAGCCTAGAGGTGAGATGTGGGGTCTTATTGACTCACTGTAAAGAGGACCGATCATGCCATATTCCTATTACAAGGGATGTTTAAATTCCTTGTAATAGGAATAAAAGTGATCAATTTTTTTTTTAAAAAGTGTTAAACTAAAAAAAGAAAAGTAAAATTAACAATTAAAAAAAAAAAAAAAAAAAAAAAAATGTAAAGCCCCCTGTCCCCGTGTGCTCGCACACAGAAGCGAACACATAAGTAAGTCCCACCCACATATGAAAACGGTGTTCAAACCACACATGTGAGGTATCGCCGCGATCGTTAGAGCAAAAGCAATAATTCTAGCACTAGACCTCCTCTGTAACTCAAAACATGTAACCAGTAAAAGATTTTAAAGCGTCGCCTAATGGGGATTTTTTTAAGTACCGAAGTTTGGCGCCATTCCGTGAGCGTGTGCAATTTTGAAGCGTGACATGTTAGGTATCTATTTACTCCGCGTAACTTCATCTTTTACATTATGCAAAAAAAATTTATGGAATATAAATAATTGAATAGCACATATTGTTTGATTTTCAAGATGCCCATTTTTCCTATGGTCATTATTTTATATTAGGTTATGACTGTAGGATGTCACTTTCTATATATGTATGCCCGATTCTCATAATTTCTAGGTGCCTGAAAAAGTATAGCCCGCAAAATGCATTGAACTGAACTCACCACATGTATTTTGTATCACTACAGAAGGTTGATGTCACATTACATTAACAAATTACCAGTGGAATTGGAATTTGCTGGCACTCATTTATGTTGTTTATTGAACTGTTTAATGCTTTGTATTGAAATAAAAATTTTGAAGAGT
Source organism: Lithobates clamitans (assembly GCA_037952925.1). Lineage (NCBI taxonomy): Eukaryota > Metazoa > Chordata > Amphibia > Anura > Ranidae > Lithobates > Lithobates clamitans. The sequence continues at coordinate 3,420,499 of JBBGZY010000634.1, forward strand.
AATTTATTGTGCATGATGTTGTGTTATGAATGATAGTGGGTACATTGAAAATCCCAATATCTTTTTGGTAACTATTTCTAACTTCAAAATATGATGTGATACATTTTTCAATCCCAATAATATATGGCAATTGAACCTCTGCCATAGTCACCAACATCTGAGAATAATTTGAGGGACACCTTGAAGGGATATGTGGCATGCGCAATCCGCCTACAGTATGTTGGTGTGGCCAAAAAGTGAGCGTAGTCAATAAAGCAGGCATCATGTCACGGTGTTTGGCACCTTTCCCTCTTGCTTTACACAAATTAGGGCCTAAGGGTACACTGAAGAGAAAATGTGAGTAAAGTAAGCCCCATCATTGTCAACGGATGCAATAATATCCCCAGCATCGGTGTCAGTGGGTGCAGTAAAAACCTTTCAGATGTGAAACAATCATATCAGTCTCTTGGGACACGCTTGTAAAGTTTGCTGAAAAGTCTATAGCATATCTGTTGTGTTTATCATCCTTAGAACATACATATATCTAGATCATGTGCATGCTTTTTCTGCTGGGTTTTTATTTCATTTGGTACCTAAAAAAAAAAATTATTTTTAACTGGCAATAACAACAACAAGCAATCCCACCACAATAGTGCCATGTAGAAGAGAGCTCTAGGTTTGCACACAGCAGTTGTGTCATTAGTGCACAAAGATGTTCTAATCCTGGAGTGTCATACGTATCCTGGAACTTTTTTGATCTAGAATAAGAAGCATCACAGACGTGGAGGTAAACAACACTTATTTGGAATTTTTTGCTCTGCCATCAGCAGCTCTAGCTTCACATCATACCTTCTGCTTCAGGGTGGGTGGAGCCTGACTGGCATGGCTCTCCCCACTCCAGCCAAAAGAATAAAAATGAATTTATGGTCCAATCAGAAGTCTTGATGCTACATATCTCAGTAATATATTCTTCATTGTGTTATCTTGATATTTATTCCAGAAAAGCTGCAGGTAGCCACCCTTATCCAAAACATAAGGCAGCCTTTGGGCTCAGTGCAGCTGACTCCAGATGAGTTGGGCAAATAAGTTTTTTATTGGCAGCCCCGAACTTAAATATCCTTTATATCTTTTCAGTAGAAATAAATCTTTGTAAAGTAACAATACCTTCCACCAGGTAACAATTTTTCAGTTACTGAATTGTATTGGAGAATGATCCAAATCTTGTGCCCCGTCCAGATTGAAAGTGAGATTCAATCTGTTCCAGACTTTTCCCCTTTGTCTCTGGGACATAAAGAACCGTAAAAAGAACATTGAGGGCACAGATAGCTGCAAATAACCAGAATGTCCCATAAGAAGTCATAGAATCCTGCCAAAAGAGAATACTGTTAGAAGACCGTGTCATCCAAACCCCACATACACGGCTGAGTTAGATGATAACCAGAGTGCTAAGTAACCATGTTCAGATCCCAGTCTGAAGCCACCATGGCTATTTTGCCAGGAAGTGGTCATTGCACAAAGCCAATCATAAGCAGTCGAGGCATTTCCCACCCCCCAAGCCAAATGTACACCACTTGTATAGGTGTCACTGCAGGGAAGGGAATGCCTTGGCCGCTTAGGATTGGCTTTGTGCAATGACCATTTCCTGGCAGGATAGCTCAGGTAAGTCTTGACTAGGATCTGAACACATCTCATGACTTGCCTGAGCAGGACTTTTCCTAGCTAAACGTCATTTACTATTACATCTAACTTTTCAACAGCACGTTTCTCCCCAAGCAAAGCTTGGAAATCAGCATCAATAAGATTTACTGGTTTAGTTTATACATAAAATGTTGTAATAACATCCTTAAGATTTCACAAGTCCTCAAAAAATATGGACTAATGTACAGTAGCTTTTTTTTTTAAATCACTACTGTTTATTATACCTTTCTGGCTTTTGAATGAAAATAATTGCTTTACCCCTCAACCCACAATTACAAAAGATAAAATAGCTTATAGAAAGGTGTTAATACCTTGTTCTAAAAAAGTAAAATATAGACTACACTAAAGGTAATAAAGTAATTCACAGTGTATAATACATGAAGAGCAGCAAACCTACCATCATATCCTGAAACTCCTTTGTCACCAGGAAAGCGCAGCCCCAATTAGTAATGACACATACTCCACTGGCCACACCCCTTGCACGCAGAGGGAAGATCTCAGACATGACCAGCCAGGGAATGGGACCCCAGCCGATTGCAAAACCTGCAGAGAACCCAAAACATAGAACATGCACTAAGGATCACTATCAGACCAATCAGAAAACATTTTTAATGACCCCCACCCACATGGGGGGAAACGGATGGGGATGACAGAACTCCCCTAATCCCTCCCACTGGGACATAACTGCCTGCCCCAGTATTCCTGCTGGACATTACCCCCACAATTCCTTCCACTGGATGGTGGTTAGGGCAGGGGGTTGATGAAAAAGAGGGAACTGGTGTGGTGGCAACTAAAGCCCGCAAGGGGTGAAACACGCCAGATTTCTCTTTATGTTGGATTTTTTTTACTCTTAATGTATATATATTAAATAATATTTTATAGTTTTGAAATCCGGGTTGCTGACCTTTCTCAAATTAAGTGGTGGCGACAGTGGCGGTGGCCCTGCAAGCCTGCCCATAAGGGTCAGGCACACTAGTCGGGGTGAGTCAGCAGGCAGGTGCGATGGTGCAAGTGGAGTGTACAGGTGTGCTGATTGGTGTTGGGCGCAAGGTACAAGAATGTTAAAAGCGAGAATGGGAGTTTGTACAGAAAGCAAGTTATCTGCTATCAGAGTAGGAGGAACGGATGGCGGGCGTAGTACTTGCAAAGTAGTTGAAGCAGGTTGGGGGTGTAGTGCTGGCAGAGTGGGGTGATAGGGTTTGATTGCTGGCAGAGAGCCAAGTAGGGGATAGATAGGTGATTGCTGACAGAGTGAAAGTGTAGGACTTCAAAGTGGTGGTGGGTTTTGGGGAGGGCAGGCATAGGAGGTATTGCTGCTAGTACTTTTGGAATTGTACACGTCTTTCACTACTCAAACAGCTTATATTTATGATGCAACCACCAGCCACATTAGATGGAATTTAAAGGCCATCGTGGAGAATTCCAAGTGGGTGAAGTTACTATTCAAAATTGTGTTAAATATACACTGGAGATCAAAATTAGAGAACAATTTATGAACACTTGATTTTTTCAGAAATAATGTACAGGCAGTCCCAGAGTTACGAACGACTCCTACTTACGAACGGCCTCAAATGCTGGTCCTGGATACCTCCAGACACATCCCATACTGCAGTACTACATGTACTGCATGGCCAGAAGAGCCCCAGATAACATCACAATCGCCCGGAACATCCCACATCCATGCACAGGCCGATGTTAAACTTACGAATTGCCGCTTACGAACAAACCTACAGTCCCTATTGTGTTCGTAACTTGGGGACTTCCTGTAATCTTCATTGCTCAACATTTGATGGAATTTTTGTTGTGGCTATACCATGCAAACAGAACAGTGTTTTCCAAAATACCAAGGCACTTCAACAAAAAACCTTTATTTTGTAGAAAACGCAATGATCAAAATTAGAGAACAGCAATGACTGTAGCACAGAGAAAGCTTACAACTAAAATTTCTGAAGGTTACAACAAATGAACAATTAGCAGGAAGTGGGGGGCCCTTGCTTTAAATTACTTCAGCATATCTGATTTCACAGGACATCACTAATCTCTCACATTGCTCTGGTGTCATTTTTTTTCCCACTCTTCTTCCAGTCTCTTCCACAGTTCGGTGACTGTAGTGCGTTTCTTGGCCATAACTTTGTCGCCAAGGATTTTTCAGACTTTTTCTATTGGGTTTAGATCAGGACTCGGGGCTGGCCATTTCATTATTTCAATGTTTTCAGCTTCAAGGAACTGCTTTACCTGTTTTGCTGTTTGATGGGGCATTGTCATGCATGAAAATTGCTGGCTGATTGGGTGATGAGTGCAGGGAAGGAACCGCTTGTTGTCAAAGAAGGTTCTATCAGAACATTTGCATTAACTCTGCCCTATAGCTGTACAAGAGGCCCAACTCCTTCTGCAGAAAACATCCCCCAAACCATAACGCTTCCCCTCCACCTTTCACTGACTTCACTGTTTCCCTATCGGGCAGTGAGCTTTGGACCAGTTCTCTGTCCACACAACATGTTCTTCAGCACAGGTTAGTCTAGCATTTTGATTATTTCTGCTAATGAGAGGTTTGGTCACTGCAGAGTGGGCTTTCAGTCCTAATTCTCTTAAACGGCAGGACACTGTATGACGACACAGATCCTTACTATGTTCCGCGCTGAACTGGCACGCAATCGCAGCTGCAGTATTGAACCGAGTTCGTATTGTCCATTGAGATTCTGCGCATTATCCTGTCCCTTCTTGCATTTGTCTTTTTTGGACGACCGACGTTCTTGGGGGAATTAAAGGAGTTTGTGATGTTGTAAAGATGCAAAATTCTAGACATCACAGATTTGGAACGACAAACTTCTCTTGCTATGGCTGAAAGGGTCATCCCTTTGGCCTTCATCTGGACAACCTGCTGCCGCAGGGTTTCAGTCACTTTAGAACGGCTCACTATCTTGCAAAGCCAATGAAAACTGGAAAGTTAGGCTGCCAGTTAAATAGGGTTTGTCGGATAAAGAAATTAACACAAGGTGCCAGATTAACACCAATAACTGGGGAGGTATTTGAAAGTGTTCTCTAATTTTGATCAAAGTTTTTTATTCTCTGCTTCAAAATATATGTAAATCATGAAATATGCTCTTTTACTCCGGTTTAGATAATTTCAAATAAGACTAAGCAGTGACATTGAAATGTATATATATATATATATATATATATATATATATATATATATATATATATATATATATATATATATACACACATACACACACACACATATATACAGTGGCTTGCGAAAGTATTCGCCCCCCTTGAACTTTTCAACCTTTTGCCACATTTCAGGCTTCAAACATAAAGATATAAAATTTTTATTTTTTGTGAAGAATCACCAACAAGTGGGACACAATTGTGAAGTGGAACGAAATCTTTTGGATTTTTGAAACTTTTTTAACTAATGAAAAAATGAAAAGTGGGGCGTGCAAAATTATTGGGCCCCCTTGCGTTAATACTTTGTAGAGTCACCTTTTGCTGCGATTACAGCTGCAAGTCGCTTGGGGTATGTCTCTATCAGTTTTGCACATCGAGAGACTGAAATTCTTGCCCATTCTTCCTTGTCAAACAGCTCGAGCTCAGTGAGGTTGGATGGAGAGCGTTTGTGAACAGCAGTTTTCAGCTCTTTCCACAGATTCTCGATTGGATTCAGGTCTGGACTTTGACTTGGCCATTCTAACACCTGGATACGTTTATTTGTGAACCATTCCTTTGTATATTTTGCTGTATGTTTGGGATCATTGTCTTGTTGGAAGATAAATCTCTGTCCCAGTTTCAGGTCTTTTGCAGACTCCAACAGGTTTTCATCCAGAATGGTCCTGTATTTGGCTGCATCCATCTTCCCCTCAATTTTAACCATCTTCCCTGTCCCTGCTGAAGAAAAGCAGGCCCAAACCATGATGCTGCCACCACCATGTTTGACAGTGGGGATGGTGTGTTGAGTGTGATGAGCTGTGTTGCTTTTACGCCAAACATATCGTTTTGCATTGTGGCCAAAAAGTTCGATTTTGGTTTCATCGGACCAGAGCACCTTCTTCCACATGTTTGGTGTGTCTCCCAGGTGGCTTGTGGCAAACTTTAAACGAGACTTTTTATGGATATCTTTGAGAAATGGCTTTCTTCTTGCCACTCTTCCATAAAGGCCAGATTTGTGCAGTGTACGACTGATTGTTGTCCTATGGACAGACTCTCCCACCTCAGCTGTAGTTCTCTGCAGTTCATCCAGAGTGATCATGGGCCTCTTGGCTGCATCTCTGATCAGTCTTCTTCTTGTCTGAGCTGAAAGTTTAGAGGGACAGCCAGGTCTTGGTAGATTTGCAGTGGTCTGATACTCCTTCCATTTCAAAATGATCGCTTGCACAGTGCTCCTTGGGATGTTTAAAGCTTGGGAAACCTATTTGTATAAAAATCCAGCTTTAAACTTCTCCACAACAGTATTACGGACCTGCCTGGTGTGTTCCTTGGTCTTCATGATGCTCTCTGCGCTTTCAACAGAACCCTGAGACTATCACAGAGCAGGTGCATTTATACAGAGACTTGATTACACACAGGTGGATTCTATTTATCATCATCAGTCATTTAGGACAACATTGGATCATTCAGAGATCCTCGCTGAACTTCTGGAGTGAGTTTTCTGCACTGAAAGTAAAGGGGCCGAATAATTTTGCACGCACCACTTTTCAGTTTTTTAATTGCTAAAAAAGTTTAAAATATCCAATAGATTTCGTTCCACTTCACAATTGTGTCCCACTTGTTGGTGATTCTTCACAAAAAATTTAAATTTTACATCTTTATGTTTGAAGCCTGAACATGTATATCAGTCTTGAAAGAACTGCAGCATTTTTGAAAAATATGCCAGTGTGACCACTTACAGAATTCTCCCTACTAATTTTAGCTGCCCTAGACTGGTAAATTATCCAGTACACGCACAGATGAAGCCTTAATTGGCGAATACTCACCAGAAATAAAGAGGGCCATGCTGGCCAGAGGCAGCCATGCCAATTGCTCTCCTGTGCTATCCGGCATAGCTGTCACAGGTAGGACACTGGAGGCATTCTTTGCATGCATCTCCATAATTTTAAAGTACACCCCAAACAGGGTGGTGCTGACAGCCATGATGGTACCTGAAGAGGGAGAAGACAGTGTGTCAGTTGAACAACCAGTCAGATCAGAATGGTGGGAGAGGGGAGACTGTGGTAAAGGGCAACAGAGAAGCCTCCTACCAGGGCAGAATAGCTACATCAAAACTAACAGAACTCATCACTATGCTGCTTGTTGATCAATTTTATTGTGAAGCTGAGCTCCAGGAAGATATAAATACACAATTAAACCAGATGTGCAATAATACACAGGAATTACTAAATGTATTTTTACAGCTAGCATAAGTACCTGAATATCAGCCTCCTGTAAAAAATGGAGTGTGAAGGGCAGCACTCTGAGCCGATCAGGGTGCTGTGGCTTTGAACCGTGCTGCCAGTAACACAGGGAACATTCTTACAAGAGAGCGAAACACGGGGACAACCTCATCCATGTACAGATATTTTCCTCCATCCATTCACATATTGTGAGCAGGCCACATTGCTAAACAGCAGTGTAGTCTGAAGGGAGGTCAAAGTCAGGTCTGACTTAAAGCGTTTGTTACCTCAAAACATCATACTCCCGATATGTGCCTGCTGTAACACGTACTTGTATGAGAACAGTGTCCTGTTCCCTTTGTGCTGCTTCCTTGGAGTGAAATTCCTTGTGTTCCTGTCAGTCCCTCTGCTTTACTATTAAAAACTGACCACACTAAGCAGAAGAGCATATCATGGTCAGTTCTCTAGCTCTGCTGGGAAATCAGTGTGCTCTCCTCCAATCATCAGACTTGTCCTGACATGCCCCAGTTCACAGCCATTCACTGGGAAGCTCAGTGTGCTGCTGCTTCTTCTCCCCTCCAACTCTTATGCACTATACACCTTATAAACCCCGCAACTCTTAATATCTATACACAAATGTTTGGTCATTCATTTCTATTTTAAACCGAATGGGTTGTTTTACAAGATGATTGTTTGCAATCACTTTAAAGCAGTAATAAACGATACAATTTTTACATGAATGTATTCTATTTACCCAGAAAAACATTACCCTGCACATTATTTGCTTCATATGTCAGCACAATTGCTTACACTAATTAGTCCTCAATGCCGCTGGCTCCAGCTCTTAGCGCCGCTCTCCCCAACTTCCTGTCAGGGACAGAATGTAGCGAGATACCAGGTCGCAAAGGACAGTGCAGTTTCTAGCAGCTATCCATCAATTGGCACGAAAGGGGAGCAAGGGAGTCGCTTGTCAATGTAGGCCATTTGCTGGCACGCATTAAAGGGGTTGTAAAGGTTTGTGCTTTTTCACCTCAATGCATCCTATGTATTAAGATGAAAAAACACCTGTCAGTGACCGGCCCCCAGCCCCCCTCCGTTTTACTTACCTGAACCCTCAAACTTTTCCCATGGGGACGCGCCTTCTCTGTGCTAAGGGGATCTTGGCTGTTGATTGGATAGATTGATAGTGGCGGAGCCAATGGCTCCCGCTGCTGTCAATCAAATCCAATGACGCGGACGCAGGGGCGGGGCAGAGTCCTGCATTCTGCGTCTCTGGACGCCAAATGCTGGACTCAGGAGCGCGCCCGCAAGTTAACCCTCCGGGAGAGCACTTCTCCCAGGGGGTTATCTGATGCGGGGAGGAGCCGAGAGAGCCGCCGAGGGACCCCAGACTAGGATCAGGGCCACTCTGTGCAAAACGAGCTGCACAGTGGCGGTAAATATGATATGTTTGTTATTGAAAAAAAAAAAAAATTACCTTTAGTGTCACTTCAAAGCAGCACACAGCAACCATTTACTTAGTTCCTTGTTGGTTATGAGTGTAGGCGCGCTAGCCGTACTTCTTACCCTGCCGAGACGATTCTGATTTTTCCACAGCCTTAGTAGAGGCCAGGCCACTGGTCGCAGTTACCATCTCTGGCTCAGACTCAAGGTCCCCTTCTCTCAGATTGGATGCTTTTTTGAGCAATCACAGCCTTCTGACATTACCTAAGAATTTAGAAGAGGAAAAGGATCCTGGACAGCCGCACTCAATGAAAAAAGGCATCTTTATTTGACAAAAATAAATAAAATACAGTCACATCAGGGGTGGATGGCACAGAGAGAATAGCTAACGCGTTTCACAACGACTGATGCTTACTCATAGCTAGATTAACGACTGTCAACTGAATGCATATAAGGGGGAAAGATGAAATGGAATACTCAAATCACATGTGAAATTGGAGTAAAAAACAACATCTATTGCATAGTTAACCTTTGAGATCCCAAAACATGAGGTGTGCCTGTGGTGTAAAGGACACATATAGACCAAGACCAAAAAGTGAATGAAATAATAATATTGAAAAGAATACCAAACAAAAAAAGAGGGGGGGAGTGTGATACCAAAAACTATATATATCCATGACTATATATGAAAACACATGTTGGCCCATGGAGAAGTGTGAAAGATAATAATGCTAAAAATAATAATAATGGTGATATTAAAATCTATAGATATCTGTAGACTCCCCGCCCACCTCTACACTCCCCTTGTCAATATGCATTTTCTGCTGTGTATTTCTTACACTGAACTTCTGCTATGATCACTAACATCCAGTGAAAAGACAAGAAAGTAACCACATGACTTCAGCATGCCAAATCATGCTGAGGTGTGGAACAGCCAATCCTTGCAGAGCTGCTGAAGAAAGGAGTGGGGGAGGGAATTAAAAAAATAATGCATGTCTTAGGCTAGTGCACGAGATATGTAAATCACCTGTCACTCACAGCAAGGGGGAGGATTTGACAAAGTTTTTCTCAGTTTGTCAATACTTTTCTCACTGAACAATAAAAGGGGATTGCTCAGAGCTGGATTAACTCTGTGTGGCAAGACTGGGCTCAAATGATAGGAAATCTTATACTCTACATTAGGACATCAAAAAAAAAAAAATGGGGGTTTACATCCACTTTAATAAATACAGAAGATGGTAGAGGATATTGAACCTTCTTCCCAAATAATGTTAAGGAGAACTTTATGAAATATTATTACGTAGAATAAGAAAGTTCTGCATATATAGCAAACATTTGTAATACACACAGACATGCGCTGAAACTTATCACCATCGTTAAGTAAAATTGGGACTAAAGTTCAGAATTACAAGAGACAAAGTGTAATGAAACTCCGAATGACATATCATATAAGATTTTAAAATTTTTAATAACATATTTCATGGTGAGTGGTGAGCGCATGAATGTGTAAATGACAATGAACTCAATCTGACATTCACTGGACAAATCTATACCAGGTCCATGGAATTCCTGGATGTCAGATTGACAGGCGAAGACAATAGGATAGTCTCAAGTTTGTACAGGAAGCCGAGTGCAGGCCACACACTTTTACGAGCGGATTCTAGCAATCCGGGACATACTGTTAACAATATCCCGGTTGGCCAATTCCTCAGACTTAAAAGATTGTGCAGCAAACAGATTTTGATCTTGAAGCTGCACTCATGGCAGCTAGATCTGAAAAAAGAGGATACTCTAAATGGGTTATCAATAGAGGTCTAATGATAGCTAAACAGGCACCCAGATGTAAACTTCTTATTGACAAACCCATAAACAAAAGCACACAGAATGATCCCAACAAGTCCAGTTCTATCCCCACTTTTTCCACTCCTTATAGTGAGGAATTTAACAAAGTCAAAAAGATTATCACTAAATATCTTCTGATATTGTGTCATGACCCAATATACTCTTAGATCTTAAATAAAGGTATTCGCACAGTTTCTAGGAGGGCTCCATCATTGGGTAGCCTCCTGTCACCCAGCCTCTTCTCCAGCACCAATATATCTAAAAATTGGTTGTCCATTCAGGGCACTTTTGGATGTGGGGGTCGCGGCTGCACCTATTGTCCCTTTATTTAAAAAGGGAGACACCATTATGTCTGCTTCCACAGGAAAAACTCACAAGATACATTTTTTCATTAACTGCAACACATGCTACATTGTGTATATCATTACCTGTACCATATGTCGCATACAATATGTTGGCAGGATTACTCGCAAACTAAAAGATCGTCTTTACGATCATCTTTATGATATCGAGAAAAACCATGCCACAAATGTTGCACGACATTGGAACGAAATTCATCAGAAAAACACATCAAGTCTCACTATCCAGGGGATAAAAAAAAAAAAAAAAACACTTAGGAGGCGGTGACAAGTTTAATATTTTATGTAAGCAGGAGGTTAGATGGATTTTCATTTTAAATACTAGACGTCCCTTTGGGCTTAACTTTGAATGGGATGTGTTTCTACCAATAAGTCTATAGTTTAATAATTAATGGTCTTTAATTTAGATACCTATCAGGATGTTTAGTAGTTATATATATTTTTTATAATAGCAACCTCCCTATATCTCTGCAGTCCGTTTTGGTCCTTGTGTCTTAGAATGTGTTATAATTTACCTTTCTATACATATATATTTTTTATTTATATTGTTATACATATTGACACGTGAACAACTATGGACTGTGTCTCTGTCTAATAGAATATGACATACTCAGAAAGGATATATTATTTTTTCCTGACTCAGGTCTTTTTATCTTGTTTGCAGCAGGTGGAGTGAGACTTTGGTGCCTCACAGCACCTTTCGCCATCGCTCCACCGCTCTCTAAATGGAAGCTCACATGATGGAAGCGTTCAGGTCTCCTTTTTTCTCCATAATCCTGTCCATATGGCCTCTCTTTTCAGTTCTTTTTAGCTGTTTTTGGCCGTGTCCCCCAAGTTGTTGTTTTTTCCAGTTGTGATTCGACTCTACTATATCATATTGTATTATCATACACTATAATAGTTAGAGTCCTGGTGACTTTTTTACACATTCATGCGCTCACCACTCACCATGAAATATGTTATTTAAAATTTTTAAATCTTATATGATATGTCATTCAGAGTTTCATTAGACTTTGTCTCTTGCAATTCTGAACTTTAGTCCCATTTTTAATTAATGATGGTGATAAGTATCAGCGCATGTCTGTGTGTATTACAAATGTTCGCCACATATGCAGAACTTTTTTATTCTACATAATAATATTTCATAAAGTTCTCCTTAACATTATTCTGGAAGAAAGTTCAATACCCTCTCCCATCTTCTGTATTTATTAATGTTCTAAATATCTACCTATGAACAATTGTTATTTCCCGATTTCTCGGTGTACACATAATAGATTTTAAGATCACTGTTATTATTTTTAGCATTATTATCTTTATTATTATCTTTTACACTTCTCCATGGGCCAACATGTGTTTACATATATAGTCATGGATATATATATAGTTTTTGGTATCACACTCCCCGCTCTTTTTTTGTTTGGTATTCTATTCAATATTATTATTTCATTCACTTTATGGTCTTGGTCTATATGTGTCCTTTACACCCACAGGCACACCTAATGTTTTGGGATCTCGAAGGTTAACTATGCAATAGGTATGGTTTTTAACTCCAATTTCACATGTGATTTGAGTATTCCATATCATCTTTCCCCCTTATATGCATTCAGTTGACAGCCGTTAATCTAGCTATGAGTAAGCATCAGTTGATGTGAAACGCATACGCGATTCTTCTCCACCTCTGATGTGACTGTATTTTGGATTTTATTTATTTTTGTCAAATAAAGATGCCTTTTTTCATTGAGTGCGGCTGTCCAGGATCCTTTTCCTCTTCTACATACTAAGCGCAAAGCCTGCACCTAAGAGACTGAGTAGGGCGGGAGTATCTACCCAGGTGTGGTAGCCCTGGGAGCGGCATATCCTCTTGTATTATCTCAGAATTACAAGGGACCATTTTGGCCCTCATTGATGCAGTACATACCACTCTGAATATGGCCTGCTGTCTATAGTCTTGGGTCTTCTATAACTCCTACAGGTGCAAAGACCTTTCCAATGCTTCTGCTTATTCAGGTATTCATCTATTAAGATTGGAGACACTATACCCACTACGTTCTGCCAGTGGCCCACCTTATTAGGGAAACCACTAGGCAAGTAGAGGGTGTTCTTACTTTTGAGGATTCTACTGATCAGCAAGTAGGATTCCTCTTTAAACCCAGTTCATGTTGTGCCCTACCATTCACTGTATTCTAGCCATGACCTTAATCTGCCAAATTGCGGTGGAATGGATTTTCCCCAGGGGTAATGTCTTTTATAGATCAGTGAGTGTTAAGCTTGGTTCCCAGGTCCATCGAATCTGTAGTTCTCATTATTCACTGAGGAGAACTACCAGTTATCCCCTGCCTGGAAGCTGTACTTTTTCCTAATGGTCATGCTGATTTCAGTGAATCAAAAGCTAAGAGTATGCAGGGACCACTGGTCTAACCTTGGAGGTGAATCAGTCCTTTTCAAAATTCCTCCTGGGCATCCCTTGCTTTTTTGAGGTGGATGTCTGCCCTGGCAGTTCTTCCAAGTTATGCACCCCACTTCTCCTTGGACCTAGTGTTTGGGTGAGCTGAGCCTTTTCTAGCTAGGGAGATTCAAGCCTTCCCCTACCAGAACTTCAATTTCAGTTCCTCTGTCCTAACTCAACACTTGAATGGATGTTCCTTCTCCTTGTTGCTGATCAATGTACATATTTGCCCTTACACCATGAATCTTCACATGATCTCAAAAGGTTTTTTTTCTAATGAGTACATCGTGTTGGGGCCATGCAGGCTTTGTCAGGCATATTATGCCTGATCACATGCCTAAAAAAAAAGTGTCCTGTGCAGCCTTGAAACATTGCATTCTTCTGCTGTAATGTGATCACTTAGAATAAAACCTTTGGGCGTTATTTCAAGATCCATGGTGTGCTGGATGTACATTGATCTGTGAAGCTTCCAGTCTCCAGCTGCCTGTTGCTGCAGCACCTGCTATTCTTAACTCTAACTGTTATCATTACTGGTCGCAAGGGCTGGATTGTATTGGACCCATTCCATATAAAGAACAAAGTGAATATACCTGAAACTATTAATAGAATTTTTCTTCCTGCCTTGTCCATGATGAGCGCCGCCACAGCCGTGAACACCACCTGGATCAACCCTACAATGACAGAGGCCAGGCTGCTGTTCTGAAAAATATTTTGAGAAACAGTGCAGTCATGGAGCTATTTAGTGTGGTCAATCCTAATGACTGTACACCTGGAGGCACCACATACCTTGAAATTGGCTTCTTCAAAGATCATGTCAGCATAGAACATAATCGCGTTGATGCCAGTGAACTGCTGGAAGAACATTAGGAAAATCCCAATGAGGAATGGCTTATAAATGGATGGATTCCAGAGATCTGCCACCTTCAGACTACCTTCCTGGATGGAAACAAAAGTGGATGATTACGTACGTCAGCAATTAATAACAATTTTCTCATGAATCACAAAGAGAGAAAAGCTACCTTCTGGTCTGCACTGGACTCAATCTGTCTGTACTCCCATTCATGGTCTACATCTGGTCCCCGCAGGAAGCTGAGCGCAGACAAGGCCTCGACTCTCTGGTTTTGGCTGATAAGGTACCGTGGCGTCTCCGGCATGAAGATCATAAATAGTGCCATAATGACCGGTGGCACTGAGCAGAGAACAGCAAGCCAGCGCCAATCCAGGAACATTCCTGCAGGAAACCATCAAGACATTGCTGCAGACAATGGGACACACTAAACATTGCCTCCTCCAGTCCACCACTACCTCATACCTGCAATGTAGGATCCAACAATTCCAATGACCACCATCAACTGCACACAAGAGCCCAGCAGGCCTCGAACCCTAGGGTGGGAAGTCTCCGATATATATACCTACAAGACAGAATGGTACTTGAGAAAGGGCTTCTTCTGCCATAACACAGGGGCATTCCATGCAATGACATGCTGCGCGTCCGCCATACATTAAGCCATTTCTGGTTTCAACATTCGGCCACTTGGGACGCATGCCGGCTCGGACCGGGATGATGTTCAGGATAATCGAACAGGCTGGTTGTGTTGGTGCTGACTATACCACCTTTAAATGACAGTGGGAAATTTATATTTTTAAATCCTTGTTTTGACTTATAATAAATTGGTATCACACTATCCTGGATTATTATCTTTCTCTGGGTCTCGGTTATTGATGTTTGAGGAGATCAGCTGGTGGTTGTTTCCCCATATACCATTGTCAAGTTGGGACATTGTGAAAACAATGTGCAAAAAAGGGTGGTACCTTATGACACTAAAAGCGCATATCATAGTAAGTAAGCAAGCATGCATTTTGTACACTTTGTGGTGGTGCACTTATATGAGGAGTATCTGAGGCAGGTTTAAAGGATATCTAAAGCTTCATGATTTTTTTTTTTCTTTTAAAATAACAAACGTGTCATACTTGTCTCCTCAGTGCAGTTGACTTTGCACAGAGTAGTCCCGATCCTCCTCTTCTGGGGTCCCTCGGTGGCGCTCCTGGCTCCTCCAGTGCCCTGTTGGAGAGTCGCTCTCCCTCAGGGCACTCGTGCGGGCGCGCTCCCGTGTCCTTCTGCTGTGTCTATTGACACAGACAGCAGGACTCGGCCCTGTCCTCTACATCAGTGGATTTGATTGACAGCAGTGGGAGCCAGTGGCTGCGCTGCTATCAATCTATCCAATCAAGACCCGAGACACCGGCTGGAGCTGGTGTGCTTGTCCCCATCGCTGGAAAGACTGGGTTCAGGTAAGTAAAAGGGGGGCTCCAGCATGACAGGAGGTTTTTCAACCCCTTTAAGACCAGGAGCATGGGGATTGGAGTTTTTTTTGACTGTGTAATATTTATTAACAATTCTTATAAATAACTTTTCTTTCACCTTTGGACTAAGTATAATTGGATTGTATTTTAATTCTTTTTCACATGTAATTATCATATATGTGTTAGCGCCTTACTTTTCATTGGTTTGCATCCCAGATTATTACTCCACAATGACACTGGCTGTTTAGGTGCTCACAGCTCCTGGCAGACCATTGTCAGCAGTTTGCAGTCCTAAAATTATAATTTCTAAAGTGTATCTTCTCATTAAAAGCAGGAATGGCTGACAATGAATTATATGAATATCTTGAGGGAATGAGAAGCATTCTGCAGTTCTGTTGTGTAAAAGAAGGTATCCCGCAGATGTGCTTACTGCAGATCTTTGAAGGACATTAGGGACTGGAAACAAAAGTACAGTGCCTTGAAAAAGTATTCATACCCCTTGACATTTTCCACATTTTGTCATGTTACAAACAAAAACATAAATGTATTTTATTGGGATTTTATGTGATAGACCAACACAAAGTGACACATAAATTGTGAAGTGGAAGGAAAACTATAAATGGTTTTCAAAATTTTATACAAATAAATATGTGAAATTTGTGGCGTGCATTTGTATTCAGCCCCCCTGAGTCAATACTTTGTAGAACCACCTTTCACTGCAATTACAGCCACAAGTCTTCTTGGGGATGTCTCTACCAGCTTTGCACATCTAGAGAGGGACATTTTTGCTCATTCTTCTTTGTAAAATAGCTCAAGCTCTGTCAGATTGGATGGAGAGTGTCTGAACAGCAATTTTCAGATCTTGCCGCAGATTCCTAATTGGATTTAGGACTGGACTTTGACTGGGCCATCCTAACACATAATTATGCTTTAATCTAAACCATTCCATTGTAGCTCTGGCTGTATGTTTAGGGTCGTTGTCCTGCTGGAAGATTAACCTCCGTCCCAGTCTCAAGTCTTTTACAGACTCTAACAGGTTTTTTTTCTAAGATTGCCCTGTATTTGGCTCCATCTATCTTCCCATTAACTCTGACCAGCTTCCCCATCCCTGCTGAAAAAAAGCATCCCCACAACACGATGCTGCCACCGAGATGGTGTGTTCAGGGTGCAGTGCAGTGTTAGTTTTCCACCACACATAGCATTTTGCTTTTAGGCCAAAAAGTAAAGTTTTGATCTTATCTGACCAGAGCACCTTCTTTCACATGTTTTCTGTGTCCCCCATATGGCTTCTCTCAAACTGCAAACAGGACTTCTTATGGCTTTCTTTCAGCAATGGCTTTCTTCTTGCCACTCTTCCATAAAAGCCAGATTTGTGGAGTGCACGACTAATAGTTGTCCTGTAGACAGATTCTCCCACCTGAGCTGTGGATCTCTGCAGCTTCTCCAGAGTTACCATGGGCCTCTTGGCTGCTTCTATGATCAATGTTCTCCTTCCCAGCCTGTCAGTTTAGGTCAACAGCCATGTCTTAGTAGGTTTGCAGTTGTGCCATACTCTTTCCATTTTTGGATGATGGATTAAACAGTGCTCCATGAGATGGGCAAAGCTTGGGATATGCATTAAACTTCTCCACAACTTTAAACCTGACCTGTCTTGTGTGTTCCTTGGCCTTCATGATGCTTTTTACTAAGGTTTTCTAACAAACCTCTGAGGGCTTCACAGAACAGCTGTATTTATACTGAGATTAAATTACATACAGGTTGCCTCGATTTACTAATTAGGTGACTTCTGAAGGCAATTGGCTCCACTAGATTTTAGTTAGTGGTATTAGAGTAAAGGGGGCTGAATACAAAACACGCGCCACATTTTTCACATATTTATTTGTAAAAAAATAAATAATTGAAAACCATTTATCATTTTCCTGACACTTCACAATTATGTACCACTTTATGTTGGTCTATCACATAAAATTCCAATAAAACAAACACATTTATGTTTTTGGTTGTAACATGACAAAATTTGGAAAATTGAGGGGTATGAATACTTTTTCAAAGGCACTGTAGGTACAAGGATAGCTTTTCTGATATAACCATTTCAGAGTATGGAGACATTTTGTAAACAGTTTTATCATACAAGAAATATGAACCAGCTGGGCCACTGAGGTTTCCAATGGAGTTCTATAAACAACGACAGCACAAAAATGCTCTAGCTTTTTTTATCATAACAATTTGATATTTTTTTCTAAATATAGACCTAAATTTGTTTAATTCATTTAGTGTGAAAGTTGTATGAGTAATGTGACATGATGCAACTCATGTACTGCACCTTGCTACAGTTGGTAAAGTTGGGGTTCAAATATGGAAACTGCTTTACTTACTGTGAAAATAACCCTATTATATCAACCCAATATAAACCATATTTTTATAAAGTGCATCAGTGTTGAATAAAGCGCATAGAAAATTATTTAAAAAAACATGACTCCCTAAATCCTCCAGTGGCAATCACCCAGTGCTCCCCTTTCAGAACAACAAATATAGCCTCTTACCAGAATATTAGACCCAATATATAGGGGTGCACCAAATGGAAGATACACCAGGCAGAAAACCGAAAATGACAATTTTTTTGAAAATAATAAAACATTTTAGATATATAAAAATTCAAAAAATTGTATTATATTCATTATTATTTATATTCGACTTTTAATTATCATGAATTTTATGAATAAAAAAAAAAAAAAAATAGTACAATCCAGTAAAGTAAAATAAGTACTTTTTTTAATAAAAGTAACCCACATGAATTGGACACAGAAAATAAAATACAAAATTAAAGAAAGTAACTTACAGTAACAATACACATATGCTACTGCTGCACATTGCACAATAATTAAAAAAAAAAAAAAAATTAAACAAAAAAGTACACAAGGCAAATTATCAAAATGCCAACGACTAAAAGCCTCCATGTTTGAGTAGACGTACGGTATTTGCACTGTTTACTTTATTGTTCAAAAATAGAAGAACCATAAACAAGACAGGATTGAGGATTTGTGGAATGGCAGTGCGTGTATGACCTGGTCTGACCAATCCAACAGACAAACAAGAAAAAGGCCTAGTGCGCAAGGCTCAGCGTAACCCCTCAGGATTGTGAGGACAGACCAGGAAGTATTTAAAAATTAATTAAATTTTATTGAAAAGGTAATTAACAACAGAAACATTAAAATCAGTTTTAGTACAAAATTATATACATAGTAGTAATTGCCCTCTTAATTACTGAGGAGCTGATACACGCAGCTGTTATGGATGACGCCTGACATGTTTCAGACTCGTATGTCCTTCATAGGCTTTATGTCATCAAGAGCATACATGTTATGGCTGCAACATGTTGCAACCCACAATGGTTGCAAGAACTCCCACTGATGGGAGTAACTACTCCGCTCAGTATGTGATCGGCCAGCAAAAACAAGGTAAGACTTGTAACTTCCTGTCACATCTGAGAGTATGTGTAGGTCAGAGGGTCCCAGCAGCAAGCACCACACTGCTGATGTTTGCTGCTGGGACCCATTGACCTACACATACAGGAAGTTACAAGTCTTACCTTGTTTTTGCTGGCCGACCATATACTGAGTGGAGTAGTTACTCCCATCAGTGGGAGTTCGTGCAACCATTGTGGGTCTGTCCAGCCCTTGTTTTTCCTCACCTTGGCTTACCATCTCAGTCACATATCCTTTCGCACTGCAAGCTAACACCTGTACAGGCATTTTCCACACTGCCGTCCCCCTCTATCCTGGGTAGTGAACAGCTCAGTTATAACATGTATGTTCTTGATGACATGAAGCCTATAAAGAAGGACATACGAGTCTGAAACATGTCAGGCGTCATCCATAACAGCTGCGTGTATCAGCTCCTCAGTAATTAAGAGGGCAATTACTACTATGTATATAATTTTGTACTGACACTGATTTTAATGTTTCTATTGTTAACCACTTAAGAACCGCCTCACACCGATGTACGTCGGCAAGGTGGCACGGGCAGGCAGAATCACGTACAGATACGTGATCTGCCTCCCGCGGGTGGGGGGTCCGATCGGACCCACCCCACCCGGTGCCCGAGGCGGTCCGCTTCTGACCAGTGGCGATCAGAGATGAGGGGGAGACCATCCGTTCGTGGCCCCCCCCCCTCGCGATAGCCGCCGGCCAATCAAATCATTCCTTTGCTGCTGTATGCTAAACAGCAGCAAAGGAAATGATGTCATCTCTCCTCGGCTCGGTATTTTCCGTTCCGGAGCCAAGGAGAGAAGACTTCAATGTGAGTGTAACACTACACACACAGTAGAACATGCCAGGCACACAAAACACCACCTTTACCCCCGATCACCCCCTCCCCCCCCGTCACACTGACACCAAGCAGTTTTTTTATTTATTTATTTATTTTTTCTGATTACTGCATGGTGTCAGTTTGTGAGAGTTAGTGTGGTAGGGCAGTTATTGTTAGCCCCCTTTAGGTCTAGGATACCCCCTAACCCCCCCTAATAATGTTTTAACCCCTTGATCACCCCCTGTCGCCAGTGTCACTAAGCGATCATTTTTCTGATCGCTGTATTAGTGTCGCTGGTGACGCTAGTTAGGGAGGTAAATATTTAGGTTCGCCGTCAGCGTTTTATAGCGACAGGGACCCCCATATACTACCTAATAAATGTTTTAACCCCTTGATTGCCCTCTAGTTAACCCTTTCACCACTGATCACCGTATAACCGTTACGGGTGACGCTGGTTAGTTAGTTTATTTTTTATAATGTCAGGGCACCCGCCGTTTATTACCGAATAAAGGTTTAGCCCCCTGATCGCCCGGCGGTGATATGCGTCGTCCCAGGCAACGTCAGATTAGCGCCAGTACCGCTAACACCCACGCACGCAGCATACGCCTCCCTTGGTGGTATAGTATCTGTACGGATCAATATCTGATCCGATCAGATCTATAATAGCATCCCCAGCAGTTTAGGGTTCCCAAAAACGCAGTGTTAGCGGGATCAGCCCAGATACCTGCTAGCACCTGCGTTTTGCCCCTCCGCCTGGCCCAGCCCAGCCCACCCAAGTGCAGTATCGACCGATCACTGTCACTTACAAAACACTAAACGCATAACTGCAGCGTTCGCAGAGTCAGGCCTGATCCCTGCGATCGCTAACAGTTTTGTTGGTAGCGGTTTGGTGAACTGGCAAGCACCAGCGGCCTAGTACACCCCGGTCATAGTCAAACCAGCACTGCAGTAACACTTGGTGACGTGGTGAGTCCCATAAGTGCAATTCAAGCTGGTGATGTGGCAAGCACAAGTAGTGTCCCGCTGCCACCAAGAAGAAGACAAACACAGGCCCGTCGTGCCCATAGTGCCCTTCCTGCTGCATTCGCCAATCCTAATTGGGAACCCACCACTTCTGCAGCGCCCGTACTTCCCCCATTCACATCCCCAACCAAATGCAGTCGGCTGCATGAGAGGCATTTTTATGTCCTCCCGAGTACCCCTACCCAGCGAACCCCCCCAAAAAAGATGTCGTGTCTGCAGCAAGCGCGGATATAGGCGTGACAACCGCTATTATTGTCCCTCCTGTCCTGACAATCCTGGTCTTTGCATTGGTGAATGTTTTGAACGCTACCATACACTAGTTGAGTATTAGCATAGGGTACAGCATTGCACAGACTAGGCACACTTTCACAGGGTCTCCCAAGATGCCATCGCATTTTGAGAGACCCGAACCTGGAACCGGTTACAATTATAAAAGTTAGTTACAAAAAAAAGTATAAAAAAAAAAAAATATATAAAATAAAAATAGTTGTCGTTTTATTGTTCTCTCTCTCTCTATTGTTCTGCTCTTTTTTACTGTATTCTATTCTGCAATGTTTTATTGTTATTATGTTTTATCATGTTTGCTTTTCAGGTATGCAATTTTTTATACTTTATCGTTTACTGTGTTTTATTGTTAACCATTTTTTGTCTTCAGCTAGGCCATTCACGACTTTGAGTGGTTATACCAGAATGATGCCTGCAGGTTTAGGTATCATCTTGGTATCATTCTTTTCAGCCAGCGGTCGGCTTTCATGTAAAAGCAATCCTAGCGGCTAATTAGCCTCTAGACTGCTTTTACAAGCAGTGGGAGGGAATGCCCCCCCCCACAGTCTTCCTTGTTTTTCTCTGGCTCTCCTGTCTCAACAGGGAACCTGAGAATACAGCCGGTGATTCAGCCAGCTGACCATAGAGCTGATCAGAGACCAGAGTGGCTCCAAACATCTCTATGGCCTAAGAAACTGGAAGCTACGAGCATTTTATGACTTAGATTTCGCCGGATGTAAACAGCGCCATTGGGAAATTGGGAAAGCATTTTATCACACCGATCTTGGTGTGGTGAGATGCTTTGAGGGCAGAGGAGAGATCTAGGGTCTAATAGACCCCAATTTTTTCAAAAAAGAGTACCTGTCACTACTTATTGCTATCATAGGGGATATTTACATTCCCTGAGATAACAATAAAAATGATTAAAAAAAAAAGAAAAGGAACAGTTTAAAAATAAGATAAAAAAGCAAAAAAATAAGAAGCACCCCTGTCCCCCCCTGCTCCCGCGCAAAGGTGAACGCAAGCGTCGGTCTGGCGTCAAATGTAAACAGCAATTGCACCATGCATGTGAGGTGTCACCGCGAACGTCAGATCCAGGGCAGTCATTTTAGCAGTAGACCTCCTCAGTAAATCTAAAGTGGTAACCTGTAAAGGCTTTTAAAGGCTTTTAAAAATGTATTCAGTTTGTCGCCACTGCACGTTTGTGCGCAATTTTAAAGCATGTCATGTTTGGTATCCATGTACTCGGCCTAAGATCATCTTTTTTATTTCATCAAACATTTGGGCAATATAGTGTGTTTTAGTGCATTAAATTTTAAAAAAGTGTGTTTTTTCCCCAAAAAAATGCATTTGAAAAATCGCTGCGCAAATACTGTGTGAAAAAAAAATGAATGGCCCGCCATTTTAATCTGTAGGGCATTTGCTTTAAAAAAATATATAATGTTTGGGGGTTCAAAGTAATTTTCTTGCAAAAAAAAAATAATTTTTTCATGTAAACAAAAAGTGTCAGAAAGGGCTTTGTCTTTAAGTGGTTAGAAGAGTGGGTGATGTGTGACATAAGCTTCTAAATGTTGTGCATAAAATGCCAGGACAGTTCAAACCCCCCCCCCAAATGACCCCATTTTGGAAAGTAGAAACCCCAAGCTATTTGCTGAGAGTCATGTCGATTCCATGGAATATTTTATATTGTGACACAAGTTGCGGGAAAGAGACAAATTTTTTTTTTTTTTTGCACAAAGTTGTCACTAAATGATATATTGCTCAAACATGCCATGGGAATATGTGAAATTACACCCCAAAATACATTCTGTTGCTTCTCCTGAGTACGGGGATACCACATGTGTGAGACTTTTTGGGAGCCTAGCCGCGTACGGGACCCCGAAAATCAAGCACCGCCTTCAGGCTTTCTAAGGGCGTAAATTTTTTATTTCACTCTTCACTGCCTATCACAGTTTCGGAGGCCATGGAATGCCCAGGTGGCACAAACCCCCCCCAAATGACCCTATTTTGGAAAGTAGACACCCCAAGCCATTTGCCGAGAGGTATAGTGAGTATTTTGCAGACCTCACTTTTTGTCACAAAGTTTTGAAGATTGAAAAAAAAAAATGTTTTTTCTTGTCTTCATTTTCAAAAACAAATGAGAGCTGCAAAATACTCAGCATGCCTCTCAGCAAATAGCTTGGGGTGTCTACTTTCCAAAATGGGGTCATTTGGGGGGGTTTTGTGCCACCTGGGCATTCCATGGCCTCCGAAACTGTGATAGGCAGTGAAGAGTGAAATCAAAAATTTACACCCTTAGAAATCCTGAAGGCGGTGATTGGTTTTCGGGGCCCCGTACGCGGCTAGGCTCCCAAAAAGTCCCACACATGTGGTATCCCCATACTCAGGAGAAGCAGCTAAATGTATTTTGGGGTGCAATTCCACATATGCCCATGGCCTGTGTGAGCAATATATCATTTAGTGACAACTTTGTGCAAAAAAAATAAAATAAAATAATAATTTGTCACTTTCCCGCAACTTGTGTCAAAATATAAAATATTCCATGGACTCAACATGCCTCTCAGCAAATAGCTTGGGGTGTCTACATTCCAAAATGGGGTCATTTTGGGGGGGGGGGGGGGGGGTTGTGCCATCTGGGCATTTTATGGCCTTCAAAACTGTGATAGGTAGTGAGGAGTGAAATCAAAAATTTACGCCCTTAGAAATCCTGAAGGCGGTTTTCGGGGCCCCGTACGCGGCTAGGCTCCCAAAAAGTCCCACACATGTGGTATCCCTGTACTCAGGAGAAGCAGCTGAATATATTTTGGGGTGCAATTCCACATAGGCCCATGGCCTGTGTGAGTAATATATCGATTAGTGACAGCTTTTTGTAATTTTTTTTTTTTGTCATTATTCAATCACTTGGGGCAAAAAAAAGCCAATAAGCGTATATTTATTGGTTTGTGCAAAAGTTATAGCGTCTACAAACTAGGGTACATTTTCTGGAATTTACACAGCTTTTAGTTTGACTGCCTATGTCATTTCTTGAGGTGCTAAAATGGCAGGGCAGTACAAAACCCCCCCAAATTACCCCATTTTGGAAAGTAGACACCCCAAGGAAATTGCTGAGAGGCATGTTGAACCCATTGATAATTTTTTTTTTTTACCAAAGACATGTGGCCGAATACATTTTGGCCTAAATGTATGACTAAAATTGAGTTTATTGGATTTTTTTTATAACAGTAGAAAATATCATTTTTTTTTCTCAAAATTTTCGTTTTTTTCCCATTTATAGCGCAAAAAATAAAAACGGCAGAGGTGATCAAATACCATCAAAAGAAAGCTCTATTTGTGGGAAGAAAAGGATGCAAATTTTGTTTGGGTACAGCATTGCATGACCACGCAATTAGCAGTTAAAGCGACGCAGTGCCAAATTGGAAAAAGTCCTCTGGTCTTTAGGCAGCATAATGGTCCGGGGCTGAAGTGGTTAATTACTTTTTCAATAAAATGTATTAATTTTTAAATACTTCCTGGTCTGTCCCCACAGTCCTGAGGGGTTACGCTGTGCCTTGCGCACTAGGCCTTTTTCTTGTTTAAAACAAGACAGGGGGCGCACAGGCTATTATACACATCATACTACTAAGCCGTCAGTTCTGTATCAAAGCTTGTTGTCAAAATAAAACATCAGCTTCCAGTCCACGATACATCATCATTCACATCACATAATGGGAGTGGGACAACTGGAAACCCCAACAACAGGCTAAGGTGTTTCAAGGACTTGCCTCTTCCTTAGAGCCAGAGCTCCGAGGAGATAAGGCAAGTCCTCAAAACATGTTAGCCTGTTGGGTTTTCCAGTTGTCCTAGGCTATAGTTATGTGATGTATTGTGGACTGGAAGCTTACTTTGACGACAAGGTTGATATACAACAAACCAGCAGGTGTACTCTATTACTTAAACCCATCAGGGTTTACTTCCTCTTTGTTTCCCTGCAAAGGTAAAGCGTAATGGGATACTATGCATCGCATAGTAGCCCATTATGTGTCACTTACCTGACACAGGAGCCTGCGTCACCGCTGTCCCCTCTGCTACGGAGCGTCCATCTTCTTTCTGGGTATCGTGGCTCCGGCGCTGTGATTGGCCAGAGCCGCGATGACGTCACTCCCGCGCATGCGCAAGGGAGCCGCCACTAACGGCATATTACTGTTAGCAGCAGCATGCTCAGTGCGCCTCCGCGCCGCTGTCTACGGTGCATGCGCCATAGACAGTGGTGTCTGTCTTTTTGCAAATATCTCCTAAACCGTGTAGGTTTAGGAGATACTTCTTGGACCTACAGATAAGCCTTAATCTAGACTTACCTGTAGGTCAAAGTGGTCTGTAAGGGTTTACAACCACTTTAAGTTACCATATTAACAAAGAGAGGTCTTCCTTAATGCACTAGGCCAGGGCACCCTCTGTCTTGTTTTATTTCAATGGTGGAAGTATATCCACTGACTTCCCTAGTCATAAGAGTATTAAGAGGGCATCAAGGCGTGGCATGTCCAGTGAAGCCAGCAGGGAAAAATGTAGTGAACAGGGGCCCACTTCAAAGCACCAGAGATTGTGGAGTTGATTTACTAAAATTGGAGAGATTAAAAAAATTAGCGCAGCTGAGTACATTAGGCTAGCCAATGAGCTTCGAAGTACTTCAGCTTGTTCAAAGCTTTGACAAAAAAAACCCAAAAATCTGGAAGCCGATTGATTAACCTAACCTTCTACGCAGAGCTGCACCAGATTTTGCACTCTTCAGTTTTAGTATAGTGATAGTAAATCAAATCAACCTCTGTGCGTTTTCCTATACCTTTATTTTATCCACTTATCAACCAGGCCAATTCTGACATTTCTCTCCTACATGTAAAAATCATAATTTTTTGCTAGAAAATTACATAGAACCCCCAAACATTATATATGTTTTTTTAGCAGAGACCCTAGAGAATACAATGGTGGTCATTGCAACTTTTTAACTCGCACGGTATTTGCGCAGCAATTTTTCAAACGTGTTTTTTTTTTTTTGCTTAACTAAAAAAAACAAAAAAAAAACAAAAAAAAAACAAAAACACAGTAAAGTTAGCCCAATAATGTGAAACATAAAGTTATGCTGAGTAAATAGATACCCAACATGCCACGCTTCAAAATTGCACACGCTCGTGGAATGTCGCCAAACCTCGGTACTTAAAAATCCCCTTAATCACCTTAATCTGACCAGCTGCTATGATCGTTCTTATGGTGCAGGGAATCGCCGGCTGAAAAAGCTGAAATCTGAATGATGCCTGTAGCTGCAGGCATCATTCAGATAGCTCCGCACAAAGCCCAGGATGTCATATGACGGCCAGCCGTCGGCAAGTGGTTAATGGAAAAGATACTGTGAAAAAAAAACTGTTATAAAATTAAAGAACAACTAACCATAACAAATATGGCAGAAGGGCATTATTCTGTTTCACAGTTTTTCTGTAAATAAATATATATTATATAACATATTATGATAGATTTTTTTTTATTAATTTTATTTTCAACTTAAATAAAAACTAATTTCCCTAAGTTCTCTCCCTAAGGTGTCAGCGGCTGCATGTGCGATAAAACTGTATGTATATGTAAACATGTAGCTGCGGGTTACATACAGTCATACAGTATACCGCACTGTTCTGGCCCCGGGTATGGGTGGAGACTTCCCAGAATACTGACTTACTCTACAGCAGCGGCACTCAGCCAATCACAGCAAGCAATGTAGACTAGTCTGTGTTTCTGGAAGTCTCCGCCCATACCCGAAACACAGTGCAGTATACTGTATGTATGTAGCCAGCCACAGATACAGAACAGATATACAGTTTTGCACATGCAGCGGGCTGACAGCTTAGGAAGAGAGTGAGACATAGTTTGGCCCAACAACAAACTATCTGTACAGTAGTTCAAAAGCTGGAGTTCTGTTAAATTGAAGAAGTGCAAAAAAAAAACAAAAAACAAACACACACCACATACAACTGTAGAAGAACTACAATGAACACTGAACAACCAATGGCACAACTACACATTGGAACATATTATGTTCCAATTGTGTGTCCAATAGCACATTCTGACTTTATACCAATTCATTTACTATGTTCAACATAAATGAATTGGAATGTGCTGATGATTTCTAAATCTATTTCAGAGTAAAAGTGGCAGATTTTGCTTTTAGAACAAAAGTTGTTCAGCTTTCTCACAGGAGAGACAGTTCCTCTTCTCATTAAGAATATGAGATGCTAGACTGAATAGTCTCTCACTCTCTGTACTGGTGCTTGGGGCAGATAAATATCTGTGTGGAATTTGTGCAAGCAAAGGAAAACGTTGTTTGTTGAAGCGCCAGTACTCAAGGGGATTGTCGCTTCTGGCGATAGGCTGTGCAGCTAAATAAAATGTCCAGCTGTTGGGTAGCTGCAGTTGTTGTGGCACTGCTATGGACCGGAGTGCGTTCATGTAAAATTTCTTCCAACATATCAGATATCGAGGGAATGTGTTCCTCTTCACTTGTATGCAACCGTTTCTCTGGTATACTTTCCTCTGTGCTACACCTCGAAACTCCTTCACTAGATGCTTGCATCAACTCCATTTGTGCCTGTATCATTTCCCGTGCATGCTGCTTTTTCTCCATATTAAAAAAATAATGCTCTTTAAATCAAGGATCTAGAACTGTTGCAATGCAGTACAGAGGGTTGAATTCGGTGTCTTAAACAGGTTGTTAACGGCCTCCAGTAGAGTGGTTCTAGCCGCTTTTACGCCATGGTCTGTTTCTGCCTCTTTTCCTAGCAGGCGTTTCAGTGCAGCAATCAAGGGGATAACTTCAGCAATGGAAGCATTAGCTGAGCTTATTTCTTTTGTTAACTGTTTAAATGGAGAGAGAAGAGACAAACTATTTTAAACTAACATCCACTGATGTGCGTTCAATGTTGCCGGCAGCTCATAATCTGCAATGTATGCAGCTAAAACACGCTTTGGTTCAAAAAGACTTTGTAGCATATAGTAGGTGCTGTTCCAACGAGTGGCTACATCTTGCTGCAGTCGTTTCGGTGGCATTCCAAACTGTATCTGCAAAGCTTGTAATCTGGAATAAGCAAGCAGAGAATGCTTAAAGTGACCCACAATTTTTCTTCCTTTTGATAAGATATCATATATGGTGCGCTGACTCAGCAATCCCTCATTCACAGCCAATTGCAGCGTGTGTGCCATACACAGTATGCTTTTAAAGTTCACTGTCCTCCATTGCCTTTGCCATGTTCCGCGCATTATCTTGGACAATCAAATACACTTTAGGCTTCTCAATGTGCCAAGTGTCAAGCATGGTTTTTAAAGCGTCAGATAGCTGCTGCAGTATGTGATCCAACAAACTCACGTGCGTTAAGTAGGATGTTTTGCAATTGAAATTTGGCATCTATCCACTGCACTGTCAGGCTAAGCATGCTCGTTGAGAAAGTGTTTCCACCGCTCAGGCCGACACTGACCCAGGTGTAAGTGGAAGTTTCAGAGCAGAAGAGCTCCAGGTGCTGGCTGAATGCTAAGCAAAGCAGGCTTGAATGGAGGAGAAGATTTGGATGCCGCACACCGGATGTAGTCAAAAAAACTTCACTTTATTGAAAAAATGGGATCATCAAAATAACAAGACTGTCATGCAGAAAGTACAGGTAAGCTGACGCGTTTCGCACTCAGGACAGTGCGAAACGCGTCAGCTTACCTGTACTTTCTGCATGACAGTCTTGTTATTTTGATGATCCCATTTTTTCAATAAAGTGAAGTTTTTTGACTACATCCGGTGTGCGGCATCCAAATCTTCTCCTCCATTCAAGCCTGCTAAGCATGCTCGTTGGACAGACGTCTGAGCTCCAAATGTCGGTAGTAAAAACTGATTACTATGATGTCGGTAGTCATGAGCTCATGAACATGTTTTTAACACTGCAAAACAATTTAGGTAGACAGGTATCCGCAAACTAGCATCTGCTTGGTATTGTGTAACGCGGCTTAATATGTTGCATCAGCCTACGGAATCCAATGTCCTCCACAACAGAGAATGGCGGGTCGTCTAATGCAATAAATTCCATAATTTTATCTGTAATGCCGCAAGCTTTGGGACTGTCGCTTGTAAATTTTTTAACCTTTTCAAAGACTGTCCAAAGTTGGTGTTGAGCCTGTCCCTGAGGCACTTTTTAGAAGGGGTACTGTTTTATTGTATTCTGTATACTGAACCGGATTACATGTTTTCAGGTGGTGTATCAAACCTGTTGTTGAAAAATGTCTTGGCACTGTACCCCCTCTTGAAATTTCTGCTGAGCAAAGACTGCAGATTGCAAATTTGGGGTCTTTATCAGAAACTTTAAAATATTTACACACTGCAGACATGGTCCACCTTTGCTGGTAGCGTAGAAGAATAGCATAGAATGATCTATAGTGGGAGTGAAATCTGAGAGGGGGGGGGGAGAAGGACTAAAATCAATCTAAAAAAACTAAACCCCAGGCAGCTATAAAATAAAAAAATAAAACTAAACCTAACCACCCATCTTTTTTTTTTTTTTTTTTTAACAGTGCACCTCTCTTGCCTCTTGTATATATTGAATTTGATTGCATGCTAATTTGCGAGATATAGTATATTATATATTCAGTAGTATATTGCTGCATAGTGCATACTGTCATGTTTAAAAAAATTCATACGCTTGTCAGTATTAGTATAACATACGAACTGAATGCTATCTAAATTAATTAACGGAGCTATACAAGTAGAAGAAGAAGTAGTACCTTAAAAAAAATATATATAATTATTTATTACCTGGCCTGTTAATTTAGTAAAAGAAGTAGAACTAACTATAATACTACAAGTACACAAACAGCTGAATATCTCTATTTCAATAGCAAAGTTTGTATTAGGGTTGTCTCGATACCGATGCTAGTATCGGTATCGGGACCGATACCGAACATCTGTGCGAGTACTTGTACTCGCACAAATTCTCCCGATGCCAGATCCGATACCTGGTACCGGAAGTCGGCGGGCGGAGCGGAGATTGGTGTGGTAGCAGTGGAACCTCGTGAGGGTAAGCTGGCCGGGGCAGGGGTGCATGGCGCCGCCGCATATTTCCTCCAAAACGGTGACTGGAGCCGTCACATTCGGTACAGGAAGTGACATTCCGTGTCTCCGTCGGAGGGTAAACATCACAACGCCCATCTTGGTACACCCTACACTCGGCTGCAGTAATCCAGCAGCAGACATCTTGTTACACCCAGCCCATATAGTTCGGGCTGGGTGTAACAAGATAAATGCTGGTGCAAGGTGTACCAATATGGGCGTTGCAGCATACTTACTAGATGTTAAATGATATGACTGATGAGAGCCAAGGAAGGATTTTGCAATGCTATATGCCATATAGCATTGCAAAATCCTTCCTCTCCTCTCATCATTCATGTCATTTATTATGCAATTGCCAATCAGTGCTGCATTTCAGTGCCCATCAGTGCCACCTATCAGTGCCATCTGTGAGTGCCCATAAGTGGCGCCTATCAGTGCCATCTATCAGTGCCCAAAAGTGCCACCTATCAGTGCCAGTCAGTGCCCATAACTGCCGTCTATAAGTGCCATATATTAGTCAGTGCCCATAAGTGCCATCTATCAGTGCCAGCCACTTGTCAGTGCTACCTATCATTGCCCATAAGTGCCACCTATCAGTGCCACCTATCAATGCCCATCAGTCAGTGCCATCTATTAGTGCCCATCACTCAGTACCATCTATCAGTCCCCATCAGTCAGTGCCAACAATCAGTGCCCATGAGTCAAATTGTCACGACATTAAAAAAAAGTATTGGTAATCGGTATCGGCGAGTACTTGAAAAAAGTATTGGTACTTGTACTCGGACTTAAAAAAGTGGTATCGGGACAACCCTAGTTGGTATTATATACTAGTACTAGATGGTTTGTCACTGTCAGTTAAAGAGAATGCTCACTGGCGAATAGTAGTAATAGTAGATATCCAGGAGGGACGGTGCCCACTCTCCAATGCAGCTGTCTCCCGAGTCACAACTGCATCTCATCCACGAGGAACGTCCGCGGGGAAAGTGATCCCAACTCCTGCAAACTCCAGCGTCTCCACCGCAGGGAACATGCTCATGAGTCCAGCGTTTTAACCACAAGGAACGTGCGTGACGTTACACGTTGGTGCGTGCACCGCTACTGCGCATGCGCATTTTTCGTTGCCATTATCGCAATTTTTTCTTTCGGCAATGTGTCGAAAACACCATTTTCGGCCGATATGTTTCGCCAGCCGACATTTCGGGGCATCCCTACCAATATAGGTCAATAGTCGCCTTAGTGAGCTTCACTTCCCATTTTAGATCTGAGCTACCTCTGAGTT
The DNA here is from genome assembly GCA_037952925.1 of Lithobates clamitans. NCBI lineage: Eukaryota > Metazoa > Chordata > Amphibia > Anura > Ranidae > Lithobates > Lithobates clamitans. The sequence goes on from JBBGZY010000634.1 coordinate 3,451,916, forward strand.
TTCAAGCACCCTTTGATGGTATTCACAGGAAGCACCAAATAGACTTCTCCTTAGCAGGATTCAGACCAGATAAATGGCATGGCAACAAGAAGACGAACGACTCATTGCGCAACATCTGATGTAAATGAACAAATATTTAAAATTCTACATACAGCGGTGAGGATAAAACAAGCATTGGAATATACAATCCATCCTACGAGGGTGTGCTGACATTACCGCCATTTCCTATGCCTTGCCTGACGTACGTTTCGCCCTAACAGATGTCTTCTATGAGGCAGTCCATGCCGTTTATCGGATCTGAATACTGCTAAGGAGAAGTCTATGTGGTGCTTCCTACCAATACCATCAAAGGGCAGTTGAAAACGCTGAGGTAGCCCAGACCTAAAGTGAGAGGTGAAGTTCACTAAGGCTACTATTGACCTATATTGGGTCTAATATTCTGGTAAAATGCTATATTTGTTGATCTGAAAGGGGTGCACTGGGTGATTACCACTGGAGGATTTATCGAGTCATTAATTTGGCACATTTGGATTATCACTATATCGACTTTTTTCTGGATTGTTTTTAACATAATTTTCCTTACACTTTATTTTTCGATGATTGCACTTTATTCATAATTTGCCATTGAAGAAATTTTATATGAATTGTAATATTCAGCACTGATGCACTTTATAAAAATGTGGTTTATATTGGATTGATATAATATTGTTATACAAGTGACAGCGCAACATATTTTTTTTTACCATAGCTCTGTTAGTATTGAGGTGTACAATCCTGTGAGTACGGCTGTCCAACTTACAAAATTTAGATAATAACTATTTTTCCTCTAAGTGAAGGTTGTTTTGTTGCTTACAACCAAATACTGTATTTATTGGCGTATAACACTCACTTTTTCACCATGAAAATTGGGTGCAAATAGCGCGTGCGTGTTATACGCCAATACTTCAATTTTAGCTGCCTCGGAGGGGACAGGGAGGGGGTGGGACGAGCACCGTCAGGTTACATACAGTGAGAATCTTCTGTTTACTTGGCGGCCTCTGTAAAAAGAAGTCCCGTCTCCTGGGCTGCCATTGGACTACTGTTCTGTCTATCGTAGGAGATCCTCACTGTATGTAATCTGTCGGCGCTCGTCCCGCCCCCCTCCCTGTATCCTCTAGGCTGCACATGGGCATCGATCAGTCTGCACTGATGGCATTGGTGAGACTGCTGCATTGATGGCAATGGTGAGGCTGATGCATTGATGGCAATGGTGAGGCTGATGCACTGATGGCAATGGTGAGGCTGATGCACTGATGGCAATGGTGAGGCTGCTACATTGATGGCAATGGTGAGGCTGCTGCATTGATGGCACTTGTGAGGCTGCAGATTGGCATTGATCAGGCTGCATTGATGGCAATGGTGAGGCTGCAGATGGGCACTGACCCTTATTTTGCTTCAAAGTTCCTTATTTAAAATTTAAGTTTTTTTCCTGAAACTTCCCTCTTAAAATGAATGTGCGTGTTATACGCCTGTGTGTGTTATACGCCGATAAATACGGTAACCCTGCCAGGTGCAGGACCTCTTTACAGGCTGTACCGCAGTTAACAGATATACAGCCCAATTCACTGAAGGGCGAAATGGGTTTGGATGCTGGCCTTTTTTCATCAATTTAAAGTGATTGTAAAGTCTTGTTTTATTTTCCCTATAAAAATAATAAACATGTTATACTTACCTGCTCTGTGCAGTGGTTTTGCACAGGGCAGCCCAGATCCTCCTCTTCTCGGGTCCCTCACTCCTGTCGATTGCCCCCACATAAAAACGTCTTGCTATAGGGGCACCCAAGCCGAGTCACAGCTCCCTGTGTCCATTCAGACACAGAGCCCCGGTTCAACCCCGCCCCCTCTCTCTCCTGATTGGCAAACTGACTTGGATTGACAGCAGCGTGAGCCAATGGCACCACTGCTGTGTCTCAGCCAATCAGGAGGAGAGTCCCGGGGCTCAGGTAAGTAGGTAAGTATTAGGGGGGCTGCTGCACACAGAAGGTTTTTTTTTAATCTTAATGCATCAAGATAAAAAAAACCTTCTGACTTTACAACCACTTTAACTTATATTACAAAACTGTTATAAAATTTTATGCACAAAATTGATGCGCAAAAATGTTTTTTTGCAAATAGGTGCATGTATGTGCACAAACAACATATGCATTTTGCAGGCATTCTAAATGCATCAGCAATTCTTTGGAGGCTCACTTCCCTGACAATAACCCTAAAAATATTGTATTAAAAATAAATTTAGCCTAAAGGGAAGTTTAAGATGCTCATACACACAAGACTAAAAAGTTTACAAATCCCAGGAGCAGCTGGTACCTGACCTTTCTGAGCATATTCTACTGCTGTCCTGGATCATAAAATTAGACTGACTGCTTCCTGAACTATGTTCAAAGGTGTCTTCATTACTTTACATAATATGAGAGGAAACTTACAGGTACTACCAATGAAGTTATGCCACTGGCCAGCCCAGAAACCAGTCGTCCCCCCAGTAACATCCAGACATTCTGTGCGGATATGATCAAGGTGAAGCCCAAAACAAATGGGATAGAGCAGATCATAAGCGTGACCTTTCGGCCTAGCCGGTCCACCATCCAGCCTCCAAACAGTCCTCCAACGGCAGCTCCAATGGTGACAATAGACTAACCAGAAAAAAAGAGAAAAAAATAAATAAATATGTTGCTTATCCAATAACCGACAGAAGCCAATCAGAATTTAGTTTGCTGTAGGCAGTGGGGGTGTTATCAATGCAGTGTATAGTCTGTGCAGTCACCATACTACTAACTAAAATTGTATATTGGAGAGTTACTAGAACGGCACATGCTGGGCTCTGAAAGATAATGAATCTATGTGATGAAGACATGGCATTATCAGTAATTAGGATCAACAAAAGATACGTACAACAGAGAATCCGTGATGTGGCAGAAACATTAATTCATGGATCAGTTGACACATAATGCCACATTGACCAGCAGCAATTGGTAACTGCTAATGTTGGTGTGTGTATAATGCGACAGAGGGTAAGGTGCAGATTTCTCACTTATTTGTGACCTTCACACTAATTTAGGACAACCATCAGCACATGACAGATACTGTAGCTGCACTTCCCATTTCTTCACCCCAAAGATATGATGACGAGGAACAAAATCTTTGACACTCTAAAATTTCTCTGGGATAAATGTCATAAAAAACTCTACAGGACTTAGAGAGACAAAAAAAGCGGAACACATTGAAAACTGTCATCTCCATCAAATCTAATACCCAGCAAACAGTCGGGGACTTCATCCAATTCAAAGTGTTCTGTCAGACCCGCTGATTCCTCTCTCCCCCGGTGATCCATCAACCTCTTCCTCCCTACTAACTGACCCGTATTTATCCGATCCTGCCTCCCCTCTCCCTGGTCTGTCCGAGACTGCCTCCCCTCTCCCTGGTCTGTCCGAGACTGCCTCCCCTCTCCCTGGTCTGTCCGAGACTGCCTCCCCTCTCCCTGGTCTGTCCGAGACTGCCTCCCCTCTCCCTGGTCTGTCCGAGACTGCCTCCCCTCTCACTGGTCTGTCCGAGACTGCCTCCCCTCTCACTGGTCTGTCCGAGACTGCCTCCCCTCTCACTGGTCTGTCCGAGACTGCCTCCCCTCTCACTGGTCTGTCCGAGACTGCCTCCCCTCTCACTGGTCTGTCCGAGACTGCCTCCCCTCTCACTGGTCTGTCCGAGACTGCCTCCCCTCTCACTGGTCTGTCCGAGACTGCCTCCCCTCTCACTGGTCAGTCCGAGACTGCCTCCCCTCTCACTGGTCAGTCCGAGACTGCCTCCCCTCTCACTGGTCAGTCCGAGACTGCCTCCCCTCTCACTGGTCAGTCCGAGACTGCCTCCCCTCTCACTGGTCAGTCCGAGACTGCCTCCCCTCTCACTGGTCAGTCCGAGACTGCCTCCCCTCTCACTGGTCAGTCCGAGACTGCCTCCCCTCTCACTGGTCAGTCCGAGACTGCCTCCCCTCTCCCTGGTCAGTCCGAGACTGCCTCCCCTCTCCCTGGTCAGTCCGAGACTGCCTCCCCTCTCCCTGGTCTGTCCGAGACTGCCTCCCCTCTCCCTGGTCTGTCCGAGACTGCCTCCCCTCTCCCTGGTCTGTCCGAGACTGCCTCCCCTCTCCCTGGTCTGTCCGAGACTGCCTCCCCTCTCCCTGGTCTGTCCGAGACTGCCTCCCCTCTCCCTGGTCTGTCCGAGACTGCCTCCCCTCTCCCTGGTCTGTCCGAGACTGCCTCCCCTCTCCCTGGTCTGTCCGAGACTGCCTCCCCTCTCCCTGGTCTGTCCGAGACTGCCTCCCCTCTCCCTGGTCTGTCCGAGACTGCCTCCCCTCTCCCTGGTCTGTCCGAGACTGCCTCCCCTCTCCCTGGTCTGTCCGAGACTGCCTCCCCTCTCCCTGGTCTGTCCGAGACTGCCTCCCCTCTCCCTGGTCTGTCCGAGACTGCCTCCCCTCTCCCTGGTCTGTCCGAGACTGCCTCCCCTCTCCCTGGTCTGTCCGAGACTGCCTCCCCTCTCCCTGGTCTGTCCGAGACTGCCTCCCCTCTCCCTGGTCTGTCCGAGACTGCCTCCCCTCTCCCTGGTCTGTCCGAGACTGCCTCCCCTCTCCCTGGTCTGTCCGAGACTGCCTCCCCTCTCCCTGGTCTGTCCGAGACTGCCTCCCCTCTCCCTGGTCTGTCCGAGACTGCCTCCCCTCTCCCTGGTCTGTCCGAGACTGCCTCCCCTCTCCCTGGTCTGTCCGAGACTGCCTCCCCTCTCCCTGGTCTGTCCGAGACTGCCTCCCCTCTCCCTGGTCTGTCCGAGACTGCCTCCCCTCTCCCTGGTCTGTCCGAGACTGCCTCCCCTCTCCCTGGTCTGTCCGAGACTGCCTCCCCTCTCCCTGGTCTGTCCGAGACTGCCTCCCCTCTCCCTGGTCTGTCCGAGACTGCCTCCCCTCTCCCTGGTCTGTCCGAGACTGCCTCCCCTCTCACTGGTCTGTCCGAGACTGCCTCCCCTCTCACTGGTCTGTCCGAGACTGCCTCCCCTCTCACTGGTCTGTCCGAGACTGCCTCCCCTCTCACTGGTCTGTCCGAGACTGCCTCCCCTCTCACTGGTCTGTCCGAGACTGCCTCCCCTCTCACTGGTCTGTCCGAGACTGCCTCCCCTCTCACTGGTCTGTCCGAGACTGCCTCCCCTCTCACTGGTCTGTCCGAGACTGCCTCCCCTCTCACTGGTCTGTCCGAGACTGCCTCCCCTCTCACTGGTCTGTCCGAGACTGCCTCCCCTCTCACTGGTCTGTCCGAGACTGCCTCCCCTCTCACTGGTCTGTCCGAGACTGCCTCCCCTCTCACTGGTCTGTCCGAGACTGCCTCCCCTCTCACTGGTCTGTCCGAGACTGCCTCCCCTCTCACTGGTCTGTCCGAGACTGCCTCCCCTCTCACTGGTCTGTCCGAGACTGCCTCCCCTCTCACTGGTCTGTCCGAGACTGCCTCCCCTCTCACTGGTCTGTCCGAGACTGCCTCCCCTCTCACTGGTCTGTCCGAGACTGCCTCCCCTCTCACTGGTCTGTCCGAGACTGCCTCCCCTCTCACTGGTCTGTCCGAGACTGCCTCCCCTCTCACTGGTCTGTCCGAGACTGCCTCCCCTCTCACTGGTCTGTCCGAGACTGCCTCCCCTCTCACTGGTCTGTCCGAGACTGCCTCCCCTCTCACTGGTCTGTCCGAGACTGCCTCCCCTCTCACTGGTCTGTCCGAGACTGCCTCCCCTCTCACTGGTCTGTCCGAGACTGCCTCCCCTCTCACTGGTCTGTCCGAGACTGCCTCCCCTCTCACTGGTCTGATCTGTCAGGTCCACCCACCTCTTTTAGTGACCTGTCCAGTACAGTTTTAAACTGTACTGTTTTCATACCTGAGACTACAAATGTACATAATAAAGGAACACTTACTCCAAACCACGATGCTGTGCCCTTATCCAATATTAAACGTGGGTCATCTGCATGCTTCAGATCAGAGATGGCTGGAGAGCTGAAACCCAGCACAAAACCAAAGCTCAGAGGACCCAATACAGCAGCCAATGTGGCCAAATACAGATTTTTGTTCTGCACTTTCCTGTGGGAGGAAAACGAGAAAAGGCTTGTTATAAGACAGTGTCAGAGCATGTGCACTGTGCCATTCTCTTCTATTATAAGACAGTATGAGAGCGTGTACACTAGACAATTCTTTGCTGCTCTTTGACAGTGTCAGATTGTGTGCACTGGGCCATTCCTTACTTTCTTATGACAACATATCATTGTTTACAATGAGTCCTCCTTTGTCATTATATGACAGCACTAGTTGGTGTCTGAGCATGCACACAGAATAACTCTCTGCCATTATAGGTCAGTGTTAGAGTGTTCACACTAGACAGTGCTCTTTCATCATATGACAGTGTCAGAGCATGCTCACTGAGCCATTTTCTACCGGTATATGACAGTGTCCGGGTGTGTGCACTAGACTGTTCCTTGCTGTAATAGGACTATGGCAGGTTGCCTGCATTTGACAATTCTCTGCAGTTATAGTTCGTTGTCAGAGCATACGCACTGGCCAATTCTCTTTTGTTTTCAAAATGTCAGATTGTGTGCACAAGGCCATTCCTTGTTTATCTAAAGGTATCTTCAAAAAGTTTCCTCGCTTTTACATATTTTTTGGAAACAGCGAGAACCTGGGGAGTAGTAATCGGTTGCGTTTGAGAGTGTCATGTGACTAGTCTCTCTGGCAAGCCAGCTGACTATGCAGTTTAATATAAGATTTGTCACACTGTGGTGAAGATTGGTGCGAATCTTATAACAATCAGTGCGGAAATCTTTTGAAGAACCCTCGTACATATGGTAGCATAACATTGTATGCACTGCATCAGTCTTCCTGAGTATAGCATAATATATCATATGTCACCGGACAGTTCTCTGATGTTACAGGTCAGTCTGTTATACGACAACTGCACTTGGTAGTTATCTGCTGTTATAGACAGTGCCAGAGTGAGTACACTGGACCATTCTCTTCCATAATAACTCATATGACAGTGTCAGGATGTGTGCACGGGACAATTTTCTATGCCACGGTATCCAACCGGGGTTCTGCCATGATCTACCTGTCAATTGCAGGCAGCTGACGGGTAGATTGCATTCCGACTTAGCTAACACTATCATTTCCCCTGCAGGCAGAGCAGCACAGGGAAGCAACAAGTGTTTCTGCTGTTCCCCAATGACCCCTCCTCCTCTCCTGTCCATTCCAGGTGCTTGTATGTGACGTCACATTGGATGAACAACGGTGGGGGGCCAGCGGGGAATATCAGGGCAGAACCACAGTCTATCGCAGCAGCTTCCCTGTGCCGCTCTGCATATGAAGAAAACTGCTAATGTAATGTGCCCTACTGGCTCTCTGTGCTCTGACCTGCTGCACCCCGGTAGCCCACCCTGCTAAATCCCTGTACACTGCTTATCTGAAGCTTGACCGAGAATTAAGCATCAGTGCAGAAAAAAAAACAAAGCACAAGTTTCATGTTAATAGGTAGGTTATAATATTTCTTCTATTATTTAGTGCTATTTCAAAAATTCATTGTTATATCTACAGCTCTCTGATCACACCAATGTTCCCTGAGCTGTAGATGTGAAGATTATTTTAGGGGTCCCCCCGAGATCTCAAACTTGTTACCATGTATTCCGTCAAATGGTTGAGAAACTGTTCTCTCTCCTGTTCTAGGACAGCGTCGGGGCGTGCGCAAAGGACCATTCTACTCCTGTTCTACGACAGCGTCTGGGCGTGCGCAAAGGACCATTCTCCTCCTGTTCTAGGACAGCGTCAGGGCATGCGCAAAGGACCATTCTCCTCCTGTTCTAGGACAGCGTCAGGGGGTGCGCAAAGGACCATTCTCCTCCTGTTCTAGGACAGCGTCGGGGCGTGCGCAAAGGACCATTCTCCTCCTGTTCTAGGACAGCGTCAGGGCGTGCGCAAAGGACCATTCTCCTCCTGTTCTATGAGAGCATCAGGGCGTGTGCAAAGGACCATTCTCCTCCTGTTCTAGGACAGCGTCGGGGCGTGCCCAAAGGGACCATTCTCCTCCTGTTCTAGGACAGCGTCGGGGCGTGCGCAAAGGACCATTCTCCTCCTGTTCTAGGACAGCGTCAGGGCATGCTCAAAGGACCATTCTCCTCCTGTTCTAGGACAGCGTCAGGGGGTGCGCAAAGGACCATTCTCCTCCTGTTCTAGGACAGCGTCGGGGCGTGCCCAAAGGGACCATTCTCCTCCTGTTCTAGGACAGCGTCGGGGCGTGCGCAAAGGACCATTCTCCTCCTGTTCTAGGACAGCGTCAGGGCATGCTCAAAGGACCATTCTCCTCCTGTTCTAGGACAGCGTCAGGGGGTGCGCAAAGGACCATTCTCCTCCTGTTCTAGGACAGCGTCAGGGCGTGCATGCCGGTCCCTCCTCATCTATCTAACTACACAGATGAACACAGTATTTACAGTCATTCCTGACCCCAGCACACCTCACACACCGTACCTCAGATACGAGCTCTGCTGTGTCAGTCGGTCTTCAGTAGGAGACGGATCCAGGAGGGGTTGGGAATAATCGTCGTCCATCATCCTGAAAGAGAAACGTGCCATTATTAGCTGTATATGTACCCCCCTCCCCCATATACCTCAGTGTATATACCAGAGATGTAATCTGATTGGACAGAGATTGAACAGTTTGGGTGAATGGTACCTGTATTCAGTGTAATGAGCAGAGCACTGGATCAAAGGTGAGCTCCTTCCTAGAGCACAGCTCGTCTCATGATGTCACCTGTATAACACCCCCGGCGTACACATATAATGTATCATACAATCTCCCCGATCCCCACTGCACTCCTCTGATGTGATGTGGCTATACAGCGATCACATGATTCCTTTCACTGGTCGCACGTGACACTGATTGGCCCCTCCCCCCTCCCTGGAGATGGGACTCGTACCGCAGGCGCCATGTTGTTGTAGCCACTAGGACGAGTCTTGTGATAGACTTAGTAAAGGTGTTTCATCAGATTTGGCTACCCATCAGAATATGTAACAGAAGTGACGTTCCGTCGCCGCCATCTTGCTACACCCCGCACACGTCCATAGTAAGGATACAGTGAGAAGGCGGCAAGTGGACATCTTGTTACACGCCGGAGTAATGCATTTCACACTTATTTTTAACAGTAAACTCAGCTTATATAGTGAAATTCAGTATTTTAAAATCCTTAGGACTGTTTTGATGAACAACTCTACCACGACCTGACCCATCTGCTTACCCTACAACCAACATTTAGAGCCCTGCCCTCACCCATCATGGCGGATCCAGAGATTCTCGCGACATCTGCTCTTTCAGCCCTGAACAGGAGCAACCAGCGCGGGGAGCGGCGGCAGGGGGCGGGGCAGGCGGGAGTCAGAGTCTCCGCCTCCCGGGAAATATGGCGGCAGTGAGGAGGACGAACCCATGGGGAACCAGGTACACTGACACCGGGGCCCTCGCTTAGGGCCCCAATACAGTGACGGCTTATTGGAGTCTCCGCCCACTTCCTGTCATCTCTTCCACCTCACTATCTCCAAATCCTTCCACACAACTCTGTAATTACCCCGAGTGCCGCCCTGTGCGCTGCACTTCTCCCTCCCGGGGGACAGAGGCTGCGACAGTACATAATACATTAGATCACCCCATCATATATACCCCCTTATACTACACCCCCCCAGCATTTATATAATTGTTTACACACAGTAAATGCTCCCTTATATATCTAATTATATACACACACATACTATATACTGCCATCATTTATGTGTCTAATAGTGTACACCCCTTAGTTATACTATATAACCCCATCATTTATACGTAATTATATACATGCACACTATATAACCCCCCAAAATAACTATACACCCCATGATATATCTATTTGTGTATGCACACTGTATACCCCCTGAATGTAGATTTCCAATTAGGTACATACAGTATGTACCCCCTTCATATATATATGTGTCAAATGATGTACACGCATCCTTACACCTCCTTATACAGTACATATATTTATATATAGTGACAAGCAGGGAAGATCTCCACCGTCCATATATCAAAGCCCTTCTATTCCATTATCCATTCCTGATCGGTAATGATGATTGCTGACAGATAAAGATGTGACTCTTCATAATCCTTTTAGTCTCCTCCGCTGACAACAGCTGGATTGGTATATTGAGTATTCCCTCCTTGTGGTATTGCTCCATATTCAGTCAAGTGTCATCTCTTCATAATCAGGGATTATTATCACACATTTATAAAATCTCGCTGGGACTCTTTTTTTCCTGACTGAGAACACTAAGCAAGTCACATCAAATTTTCACCAAAGGAGCTCACATTCTAATGACCCACTACAATCACACACTTATTATTCATTTAGTTCTGCCATTTTCTGCAGCACTTTACAGGGAACCCGAAGCCATTCATGTTAGCCTCTGCACCAGAAGAGCTTACACTCTAATGTCCCCACCACATTCAAATACTATAATTTGTATTATTTCTTTACATTTAGATAGCTCTGACCTATTCTGTAGTGCTGTACAGAGTACCCCAAGTCTCTGTATCCGAGTGTATATAATCTGCCCTTTTGTCATTCTGTCCAGGCATCATCTATAGGGTATGCTGAGTCAGCGGTGTGCCGATTAGAGGAGACATTACTGTGATGGTGCGTATTGCTCCCCTGTTATCTATATGGTACTGTGATTGTATAATTCTTTTGTAATCTACGCTGTGTATTACTGCGATGAGGAGTCCTGTAAAAAAAAAAAAAAAAACCTCCATATTACTGTCATGCAGGTATCACTCATCTGAAATGCTGTGTTAGTCAGCCAGGAGTTGCATGCCATGTTATATAGTGACTACCACATCCAATAAAAATAAACGGGTTCCATAATGTGAAAATATAATAATGTTAATTTTCTTTTTTTGTGATTAGCAGACAGTCCTGTGCAGGGAATTTGTGGGCAAACAAGTTTTTGATTTTGGTGTTTGACTTTTAGAACAATAACATTTTAGAAGAGTGCCGGTGTGGTATATGGTCCTCTGTGAATGAGGCCTTATACCGCGTACACACGGCCGGACTTGCCAACGGGCTAAACTCTGTCGGCATTTCTGACGGAAAGATTTAGAACATGTTCTATATCTGAGTCCGTCGGAAATGCCGACAGAAAAAGTCTGATGGGGCATACACACGGTCGGAATGTTCGACCAAAAGCTCACATCAGACTTTTTCTGTCGGGAAGTCCGGCCGTGTGTACGCGGCATTAGGCTTGTTTTTGTTTTTTCTCTTTTGCTATTATATTTTAATAATGGGTTTAGACGTCAGGTTTTGTCAGATCAGTCATATTTGGTTGTTGCAGGCATGCCCAGGTTCAGGTTGCCTTGGGGTTTAAAATATATCTAAAGCAATATTGCTTTCTTTCTAGATAGATTTGGAAATAATTAGAACTCCTGTCGTTTTTTTTTTAATCTGTATCCCATTTGGGAGATTTCCCTTCACTCTCTGTCATATTGGTGCAACAAGAAGTTGGAGGATGTCTCTCTAAGGCCCCTTCCACACGAGGCGGATCTGTGTCAGCAGAGTCCGCCAGTTCAGCAGGAGATCTCCCTGTTGATCACTGCTGAGCCGGCGGATGACAGGTCCGTCTCTGCTCACTGAGTGGGGAGGGGCCTGTCGAGCGCCGCTGATGCCTATGCAGAGATCGTACGAAAATGAACAGCATGTCCATTTTCATCAGATCTCATCCGATTTGATCTGCCAGGATGGATGGCGAACATATCGACATACGTCTGGTTTTAGCGGATCGGATGATAGGCGGACATGTCACCGCTGACATCCGTCGCTCCATAGACCTGCATGGAGCGTCCGTTCAAGTCCGCCTAAAAAACTGACAGGCAGACCTGAACGATCCGTTAGTGTGAAAGGGGCCTTAAGTGGGAGAAATAATCCCTTAGACCGTTGTCACTGAAATATTGGAATATTTCCTTTTTTATCACTTCCCTAGCTCACCTCCATTAACAAGCTGCTCTGGCAATCTCTGTTCAGTTATGCAAGATTTCAATATAGTTAGAGCAGAACTAAAACCTCCTATCATTTACAGCCAAGGAAGCTGCCATCTTAGCCTCTGATTGATCTGCAGTTGCCATGGTGTTGCACATGTGATCAGCTATGACACCAGCCATTTGATGGCTTATCAGGTCAGTTGAGAGCACAAGCAATTGTGACAGTTATCATTCATGGCATGCCTTCAATGTAACTGTTTTTCAAAACAAAGTGGAACTAAGCTCCATTATCCTTGAGGCTCAGTTCACACTGCCACAACCTGAAAGTCGCTCGACTTACAGGGCGACTTGGACGTGACTTTGAAGCAACTTCAGGGAATGCCTGTGTAATCTTCCTGTAATCTCAGATCACGTTGATTAAGATGGGGATCCGACTTGGAGGTGACTTCCATTAAAGTTATGGGCACAAGTCAGATAGAAAATACCTTGAAGTAGTACAAGAACCGTTTCTAAAGTTGGAGCGACTTCAGTAGTGCTAATTAACCCCACGTCATCCCCGGAAGATTTGGCTGCTCAATGACCAGGCATTTTTTGCAGTTTGCCACTGCGTCGTTTTACCTGACAATTGCGCGGTCGTGTGACGCTGTACTCAAACAAAATAGTTTTTTTTCCCACAAATAGAGCTTTCTTTTGGTGGTATTTGATCGCCTCTGCGGTTTTTACTTTTTGCGCCATAAACAAAAGAAGAGAGACAATTTTGAAAAAAAAACACAATATTTTTTACTTTTTGCTATAATAAATATCTCACATTTTTTATCAAAAAAACAATTTTTTTCCTCAGTTTAGGCAGATATGTATTCTTCTACATATTTTTGGTAAAAAAAATCGCAATAACCGTATATTGATTGGTTGGTGCAAAAGTTATAGCATCTACAAAATAGGGGATAGATTTATGTCATTTTTATTCAATTTTTTTTTTACTAGTAATGGTGGTGATCTGCGATATTTATCGCGACTGTGACATTATGGCGGACACATTGGACACTTTTGACACATTTTTGAAACCATTGACAATTATACAGCGTTCAGTGTATAATGCACGGATTACTGTAAAAATGTCACTGGCAGGGAAGGGGTTAACATAGGGGGCGATCAATTGGTTAACTGTGTTCCCTATGTGTGCTTCTAACTGTAGGGGTGGTGGGACTGTCTAGGAGGAGAGAGAGATCGGTGTTCATGCATAGTATGAACACACGATCTGTCTCCTCTCCCCTGAAAGAACCGGGATCTGTGTGTTTACATGCACAGATCCCGGTTCTCGTTCTGTCACAAGCGATTGCGGGAGCCCGGCGGTCACACTCGCATCGGCTCTGGGCACACGCTGCGGGCGCCTAAAGGAAAAGCGACATAAGGTGATGCCGATTTGCTGAGCCAACCTGCCACAGTAAAACTGCGGCAGCTGGTCAAGACAGCTCTCATTGACTAAAATGGGATTTCACCATGTCACGCGACATGGGGTCTCACAAGGTGGATCCCAAGTCATGGCAGTGTGAACCGAGACTGACAGCCACCGAAGCTACCATCTTGGCCTCTGTTTGATCTACAGTTGGCATGGTATTGTACACGTGAGCAGTTATGACACCAGCCATAACTGATGGTTTGACAATTCAATTAAGTGCACAAGCAATTTTGACAGTTATTCACAGCATGCTTTTAAAGGTGAACTAAACCCTCCTATCCTTTTCAGCCAAAGAAGCTGCCATCTTGGCCTCTGTTTGATCATCAACTGCCATGGTGCTGCACATGTGATCAGTTATGACACCGGCCATTTGATGGTTTGACATTATGGTTGAGAGCACAAGCAAATGTGACAGTAACATTCCCGGCATGCTGGGAAGGTAACTGTTTTTTTTTTAAATTGATGGGTTGAGATCTGCTTTAAAATAAACTGTTTCGGGAAATCAGTGGATTTAGTTCCCCTTTAACCACTTCTGGACCGCCGGACGCCGATATACATCCTAACTTTGAAGAGGAATATCGTTGTTGTGGCAGCAGCTAGCTGCCATAACCCTGGTATTTTCTTCTTCAGCCGGCGGTCCGGTTTCCGATAATAGTGGTCTCTGCAGCGGATTCGCCGCAATATCACTTTTATTGGCGGCAGGAGAGGGGCCCCCTCCCGCCACGCTCCGGTGCCCTCCGCCTCTTACCGGAGCCGTCAGCAGTGGCGGAGGCGATCGGATCCTTCTTGGTGTTAAGTATGGAGACAAGTGAGGGGAAGATGGTCCCCACCCGTCTCCATAACATTGCAGGGCGGAAGTGACGTCAAAACGTCCCATCTGCCCATAGCTCTTAAAGGGCCATTTTTTTTTAAAATTTTTTTAAATGACAACATTTTATTAATTTTTTTATTGCATTTTAGTGTAAATATGAGATCTGAGGTCTTTTTGACCCCAGATTTCATATTTAAGAGGTCCTGTTATGCTTTTTTTCTAATACAAGGGATGTTTACATTCCTTGTAATAGGAATAAAAGTGACACAATTTAAAAAAAAAAAAAAAGAACAGTGTAAAAATAAAAGGTAAAATAAATAAGAAAAAAAAGTTGTTTTTTTTTTACGTGCCCCGTCCCGCCGAGCTCGCGTGCAGAATTGAGTAGCGCCCGCATATGAAAACGGTGTTCAAACCACACATGTGAGGTATCGTCGCGATTGGTAGAGCGAGCGCAATAATTTTAGCCCTAGACCTCCTCTGTAACTCAAAACATGTAACCTGTAGAATTTTTTAAATGTCGCCTATGGAGATTTGTAAGGCTAAAAGTTTGTCGCGATTCCACGAGCGGGCGCAATTTTGAAGTGTGACATGTTGAGTATCAATTTACTCAGCGTAACATTATCTTTCACAATATGAAAGTAAATTGGGCTAACTTTAATGTTGTCTTAGTTTTTAAATCAAAAAAGTATCTTTTTTCCAAAATAAAGTGCGCTTGTAAGACTGCTGCGCAAATACGGTGTGACAGAAAGTATTGTAACGACCGCCATTTATTCTCTAGGGCAGTGAACCTTGGCACCCCAGATGTTTTGGAACTACATTTCCCATGATGCTCAGCTACACTGCAAAGTGCATGAGCATCATGGGAAATGTAGTTACAAAACATCTGGGCTGTCAGGGTTCGCCATCACTGCTCTAGGGTGTTAGGGAAAAAAATGTATAATGTTTGGGGGTTCTACTTAATTTTCTAGCAAAAAAAACTGTTTTTAACTTGTAAACAACAAATCTCAAAAAGAGGCTCGGTTCTTAAGTGGTTAAATCCAGTGAATCTGTTCTGGAGACTGATTTAAACAATTTTATTAACTTTTTCCAGGAAGAAATTTCCTTTAAGGGCAGAGCCTTTAGGCCCGGTTTACAGTGGTGCAACATACGCTCTGACTTTGGGAGCACATGTTGCATGACGTGTATAAATCAGTGATTCCCTATGAGTCGCCTTAACTGGTCTGACACAAGTCAGTCCGACTTTTAAAAAGGTTCCTGCACTACTTTGCACACAATTTCAGCCCATTGATTTGAATGTAAGTCGCATCCAAGTTGGATCATCGTCTTAACTGATCCGACTTGTGGCATGCGACTTGTGCTCTGAGGATCTTGAGAGGGGAACCTGAAAATTGAAAACAAAAGCGTGGGACCCCCCCCAAGACCATACCTTCAGACTGGTATAGATTTTGAGGGGAAACACAGCAAAAAAAATCCATACCAGATCCTTATCCGAGCACACAGCTCAGCAGGGCAGGAAATGGGGGGGGCAGAGACACCGCCCCATCATACCCCGGGTAGTGATGTCACAAAGGGGTCGGGGGTCTCCAGATGACGTCATTGGATGGTCACTCCCCCATAGTTAGGTAAGTAATGGCACACACTGGGGCTAACACAACAGTGGGAGTTAGTGTCGGGGGAGACAGCGAAGGGAAAAGAACCAGATCAAGAAGACAGCGGAGGGAAAAGAACCAGATGAAGAAGACAGCGTAGGGAGAAGACACATTGGAACTACTTTAATAAAGGGCTTTGTTAAAAACCTGTGTACTGGTTTTATTTTGACGCTTTTTTGGGTGAATGACTAGGGGTACAATGTACCCCATACTCATTCACATCGGGTGGGAGGCCGGGATCTTGGGGCCCCCTTGTTAAAGGGGGCTTTCAGATCCCGATAAGCCCCCTGCCCGCAGGCCCCCCGCCCCCCTTCCCAACCTATGGGGCTGCGTGCTCGGATAAGGGTCTGGTATATATTTTTGGGGGACCCCACATGCTTTTTTTTTGGTATGAAGTTTCCCCCTCAGCCCATTAAAGAAGAGGAAGTAAACCCTGATTGCAATGCATACTAGCCCATTATGTGACACTTACCTGCAAACAATGCCTGGGCTTTCCCCTGTGCAGGTCGTGTCCATCTTCGCCCCTCTTCCTTCCGGGCCACGGACTCCGGCTCTGTGACTGGCTGGAGCCACGTGACGTCACTCTCACCCATGCACGTGGGAGCCATCAGTCACAGCACAAAGAAGAAAACTAATGCGCAAAACCAAGGCGAGCCAAAGCAGCTAAAGAGGACTAAGAAGCCACCACACATACGGCAGTGTCCCACACAGAAAAACAATAAGGTAAATAGAGATATGTGGCGCTAACTCAAAGTGCATAAATGTGATGAAATAAATATAATCAATTCTTCAAGTAAAGTACATATGCGTAAAGGGCAAAATCACATAAATAAAGTGACTAAACATCCATTAAATTCATAAGAAGTGACATCAGATAAATAACAGTGAAAATTCATGAAATATGACATCAAATAAATAAACAAATCCAAATGAAGGTGAATAAATCCAAAAATAGTCTAAAAGTGCTTCAAGATGAAAAAATCACAAATTTAAAAAAAATTGCAAGAGATAAAAAAAGTCACATGCAATAACAAAAAATCGCATAAAGTGCAAAAAAGTGCAGAAACGCTATAAAAATAGCCACAAGTCGATCCAATTAATGTAATACAGTTCCAAGTGAATCTTCATAAAACAGTTCGTGCAAAAAATAGATGAAAAAAGTGCAAGTGCAAACGATGATAGGTGACAGATTCCTCT
The DNA here is from genome assembly GCA_037952925.1 of Lithobates clamitans. Classification (NCBI taxonomy): domain Eukaryota; kingdom Metazoa; phylum Chordata; class Amphibia; order Anura; family Ranidae; genus Lithobates; species Lithobates clamitans. The sequence continues at coordinate 3,469,117 of JBBGZY010000634.1, forward strand.
TAATAACCGTACTCCGTGGTGCGCCACACGTTTCCCCAGCCTCTCACCTTTAGCAAAGACCCCTAGGGTCAAGTTGAGCCCGCAATCAGGAAGTGGATGAAACACCATCAATCGATCAGTCTCCTCCGATCGTCACAGGTCTGGCAAATCTCCAATGAAAGGCCTCAAGTTCTACAAGTTGGGTGGAGGCATGCAAAAGAAAGGAGTTCCCCTTTTGTACAGTATTCAAAACAACATAAGTAACTTACATGTACAGCATAAAATGAACAGCACAGATCCCAGTACTTCCGGTCTCGGCTGGAAGTAATGACACCTGACTCTTCCCTGACGCGTATCGTCACCGCCCACGTGACTTTATCAAAGGGTAATGGAGTCAGGCGTCTTTGCTGGAACTGTATTACATTAATTAACGACTTGTGGCTATTTTTATAGCGTTTCTGCACTTTTTTGCACTTTATGCAACTTTTTTTATCTCATGCGATTCTTTTCAATTTTTTTTAAATTTGTGATTTTTTTCATCTTGATGCACTTTTAGACTATTTTTGAATTTATTCACCTTCATTTGCATTTGTTTATTTATTTGATGTCATATTTCATGAATTTTCACTTTTATTTATCTGATGTCACTTCTTATGAATTTAATGGATGTTTAGTCACTTTATTTATGTGATTTTGCCCTTTACGCATATGCACTTTACTTGAAGAATTGGATTATATTTATTTCATCACATTTATGCACTTTGAGTTAGCGCCACATATCTTTATTTACCATCAGTCACGGCACACGCTGGGAAAGAAACGGCATGGAGGTCCGTTTCTTCACAGCGCATGCGCCGATGACGATAACGGCGCACTAAAATATGAAATACTAATATACTGAAATATCTCCTAAACGGCGCACATGTAGGAGATATTTCCACTACCTATAGGTAAGCCTTATTCTGGGCTTACCTATAGGTAGAAGTCAAACAAAACAGTTTACAACCACTTTAAGATTCATACCAGACTTGAAGGTCCTGGTATTGTCGGATCGGAAGTCGTCTGACTTCCATGTTGGAGCAGTGTGTACCCGGCCTTAATCACCTAAGTTGTTTCTATCATTATTTTAATTTGTGGATCTGGAGGTGTGGACTGCAGCCAATTGTAGTATTGAGATTAAGAAAAAAAAAGCTTTAACTTTAGCTGCTGTTTCCACCTACCCTTTCTTTTCTTTAAAAAATATATAATTGCTGTTCGTTTTTTTTGCATGTTGTTCTTTTGCTAATGTTCACCAGATTTTGCTCTAGAAACTACAAGCTTGACATTGAATTCAATTAAAAGGAAGACAAGTGGGGGGGGGGGGGGGGGTACTAAAACTGGTGCACTCAGAATCTGGTGTAGCTGTGTGTGAGTGGTGAAGGCACAGAACTGAGGGTCAGAAAGGGATTTTGTTTTCATTTTGTGTGGCAGAATTGGCAGCAGTTGCCCTGGGAAGGGGGTGATATTTGCTTTCCTCTGGATAAAAGCTGCAGAAGTTGTGAAAACCTGAACTTGATGGTCTTTTAATTCTTATTCACTTTGAAATATCAATCTTATGTCTTTAAAATAGAAACCTTTGTGTAAAATGGGCTGCCTGGTTTACTGGATGACATTTTGGTGATTTCATCTGTTTCCCCCCAGCCTGCTACTACCAGAAACCTATGGAGAAGAAGGATTTTGAGACATGGCTTGAAAACCTATCAGCGTCCTTCTTCACCTTGACTGACCTGCAGAAAAATGAGACTTTGGATCACTTGATCAGCCTAAGCGGGGCGGTGCAGCTGCGGCATCTCTCCAATAATCTGGAGACACTTCTAAAGAGAGATTTTCTGAAACTTCTTCCACTGGAGCTCAGCTTCTACTTGCTAAAGTGGCTGGACCCGCAGACCTTACTCACTTGCTGCCTGGTCTCCAAGCAATGGAACAAGGTGATAAGTGCCTGTACAGAGGTGTGGCAGACTGCATGTCGGAGTTTAGGCTGGCAGATTGATGACACCGTGCAGGATACACTTCACTGGAAGAATGTTTACCTGAAGGCCATCTTGCGGATGAAACAACTGGCCAATCATGAAGCATTCCAGACTGCGTCACTGATTGGGCACAGTGCCAGAGTTTATGCACTTTATTATAAAGATGGCCTCCTCTGTACAGGTGAGTGTCTGCTGTAGCAACATCCTGCAGGGAGAGTTGAAGGAAGATAAATATTTTGACTGGGAGATGTATTATGTTCCTCTTCACATAGTCAGCAGTTCCTTGCATCAGTATTGGTACTGTGACCCCATTATGGCCCATACACACGATCAGAAAATCGTACAAAAAATACAGTTTTCAAAGCTATCGTATGAAAATCTGATCGTTAGTACACAGCTTTTGAGAGCAGATCATGACAGTTCATTCCATATTATCTTATGGGACAAGCACAAAATATTTATTTTCTTGTACGATTTTGGTTTAATCAGTGCTGTTGTCATTCAAAAATACAATACAAATACACTACAACACATTACATCACTTCTGAATTTTTATTCTATCATACGAAAATGTCCATCACTTTAGTAATCTCTTCATTTTCGATATGAGACTAGCATACAAAAAAAAACGGACAATCATTTATCTGATAATCGCATTGTGTGTACCAGGCATTAGAGTGCATCTCTTGTTCCAACATCTGTTCAGAAGAACAGTGCCTGCAGCATGATCTACCCTAAACGGAAGACTGTTCAGCGTATATAAACAGAGGTCCACTCCAATGGGTCCGCACCACCATGTCTTGATACAAAATTGTCCAGCCTTAGCTGTACTAGAGTGCACTGCTTTGTTAGTTGTGTACCCAACTGACCAAATTCTACAACATTTAAGAGCATAGAAAACTGACATTAGATGACTGTGCATTAAAAATGTAAACTTATTGAACACTTTTTTAGCTTTCTTGTTCATTAAGGGACAATGAATTCAGAGACTGTTGAGTTATTCTTCTGCCTGCAAGAGGACTGGACACTGTAAACAAAAACCAGTGATTAGCCTAGTATAAACCCTCCTACTCTAAGCTTATTTGCTAGTGGGATAGCTGCCTTTCTCTGCTCTGCTGAGAAAAGTCTAACCTTGCTAGCTTTTCCTCTTGTTTTTTCCCAATCAAAAATGTTTTCTTCATTTTTAAGATTTCTGTACAATATGCTTGCGCTTGTCTATATATGCAGTTATCTGGACTGGTGTATCCTCAGTACTAGTTGCAGAGACCGTGACCGAACCCCATTGGACAGACAATCATGGGGCTTGCCTGAAATGTGACCTTTAGGGACTGGGCTCTGCAGTGTAATGCTTTCCAGCCCTGTGTGTACTGTTATTTCTTTCTGGGTCCAGGGCCATGACACAGACTCTTGTGTGATCCTATCTCTGAAAACTCACTTTGTGAGTAGGCTGTGTGGGCTGTGCACAGGGGGGCTATTCCATTAATAGTACCACCGGGCACTATTATAACCCCTAGCTTTCTGCCAGTTTACCACCGAAGGACTAATCTGCTAGGAGGACTGTCACGCGCACAGTCTGCACTCACTTTCTTGCCATTCAGCATTGATGAAGCGCCTTTCTGCCACTGCTCTTGATCGCAAGTGATGCATATATTTTCCTCAGTCGGTCTTTGCTACCCACCTACAGTGACTTGGTCACCTCTGGCCATCTGATCCTCTTTTGCTCCCGACAGATGGTTTGTGAGTGTTCTAGCCTTGTACCCTGTACCTAGCCTAGCACCCTGAGCTACGTTGTCCCTGGTTTGCAGTGTGACCATTCAGATCTCGTATGCATGGGAAGCAGTCATGTTGTAGTACTGGTTCCGGTCCTGCATGCAGTGTACCCACTGAAGGGAATGACACTGGAATGTTGCTTGAGTCTCTGTCATCCACAAAGTGTTCAATAGCTTCATCAGGCATGGCCGCCTCCTATCCCGAGAGGATTTCATTGCAATTAAGCAAGATTTCGTGGTCCTGATTGCAATTTTATTTGCTGACTGTACCTGCAGAAGCAATGAAGATATTTCCATGCCTTCCACAGCTGAATGATTATATGATCTGCCCACAGCCTCTGAGCCTTCTGCTGCAGAAGCTCTGTCTGATGTTGAGTCACTAAAAGCCATGCTGCTGCTATTTCTACCAGACTTATAGAGACAATCTTTGCTATTATTGATGCTGTGTACACCACTTTAAAACTGGAACATCAGCCTGCAGCTTCTACCAGTGCTGTGACCTCTCTAGATTCCTGTAAAGACCCTGAGACCACAAAGACCTTTCCAGTGTACTGGCTATTCCCAGCAGTTCCTTATGGAGACTGGGAGACTCCTGAGACGCTTTTTACACCTCCCAAAGGATTGAGAACCCTGTGTCTATTTTGTTAAGTGGGTTGTTCCTGCTGTGGATCCAGCAGTAACCCATCTTAACAATACATTCAAGATCCCCGTGGAGGATGTGTCTGTTTTTAGGATTCCATCTTTAAATATTTGGAAATTCTTTCCAAGACCTTGATTTCTCTGGCAGGCCTAGACCTGCAACCTGCCTTTGCCATGATGCTAGTCTGTCAAACTATAGTGGACTGCGCTAAGGCCACGGGAAGGGATCTGGTTTTCATCCATACCAATCCCTTTCTTGTGTAGCATTTAGGTCTCATGTCTGCAGCCCTATGCCACTGTGTCATGATTTCTGGATGTCTCCTGACTCATTTCCCTTGTAAGCCTACTGTTAGTGAACATGTGGAGGAATTTTTGGTTAAGTGTTGGAGTTTGGAGCAGGCATGCAAAAAATGGTTGCTTTGAAGGGATACTGTATCTTCGGAGCTGCGTCATCAAGAATCCGGGGTAAGCATACTCACCTGCCCCAGCACAAGAAGTCTAGAGCTCAGGCTGGGAAGTTTAATTCATACCCCTCCAATCTTTCTTTGGAGATCAAGAAGAGCTCCCTTCATTACTCCCAGGCCTCAAACTCAACAAACCAAGCCCCAGCCAGGGACCCAGTTCAACTGCAAACATTGGGCTTCCAAGTCCAACAAACTAGCAGATGAATGCTCTTCAGCATGAAGGGTTATCCCCACTTCCCAAAGTGGGAAGGAATCTGTTAGCCTTTGCAACATCTGGAAAGCTGGGAAATCAGACCATGCAGCCTTTGCAGGTCTTCTGGACTAAGGGGGCATCTGCTCAATTACAGTGGCAGAATATTTCCAGGGATTCTACTCCATCCTGTTCACGCAAAGAAGGCATATGGCCCAGTTTGGATCTCAAGCCCCTAAATATTTTAATTTGGACCCATAAATTCTGCATTGAATCAGTCAGATTTCAACTTTGCACTGGGCTTTCAACATTTTCAGTTTGTGGCCTTGCCATTCAGTTTTTCCATGAGGGTGTACACCAGGCTTCTGGCCCCCATGCTGGCCTTGCTGAATTTTCAGGGCATCCCAATTGAGGAATATCTGGAAAATCTCCTTTTGAGGGAGCAATCGACACAGGTTCTGCCTCACAATGTAGCTTGAACTGTCCAGACCTTGCAAGTTTTCGCTGGGTTCTGAACCTTCAGAAGTCCATGCAGGAACCCCTTCATCATTTGGAGTATTTGGGGCTCATCCTAAATACAGCTCAACCAAAATTTTTCTTCCCAAGGCCAAATGTTAAACTCTCTAGATTCGGCCTCTTCAGTCTAGGAGTCTCTTTTTCTGCAGGAGAGTTCTGGGGTTGGTGGTAGCTTCCTTTAAAGCCTCTGCAGAATATAGATGGAGTTCATTCTGGATTGGACCAGGCAAATGTGGTACTCTGATCTGATCAGACTCCTGGCAGATGCTCTGTAGGCTCTACACTACAGTATCTTTCAGATTTTTCTCTTTCGAGGACGGGTTTACCATCCTGCTTCATAGTTGACAGCTTGTTGAAGCCCAGGTCTTCTCCACCATCCACCTGTTCTCTAAGTTTTACCAGGTGGATGTTCAGGCCTCATCTGATGCCAGCTTTGGGTGTAAGGTCTTTCAGGCGGCTCTTTGAACTGCAGGCAAACTATAGTTTGTTTGTTTTTTTGGGGTTTTTTTGTGCGCCTGTTAGCATTTTGTTGCTTTTGCCCACCCCTCACTGGAACTGCTTTAGGATGGTTCCAGCAGTTTTTGACTTCCTATGTCCCTCAACCTACAAGAAAGGGATTTTTATACTTGCTATAAAATTCATTTATTTTAGTTTGAGGGACATAAGTCCACTTCTCTGTGTCTGTTATGTTCTGCGAACTGATTTGTACCAAATTACGGCATATTTTGGAGTAGGAGAGTTTACATAAAGCTTGTTATTTTTTATGTTTGTTAGTGTGCAATCCTCCTGTAGGTGGCAGTATAACCCAACAGTCTGAATTCTTGTGTCACTCAATAAACTCCCAAGAAATGTATTTTTTCAGTAAGTACGAAAACTCCATATTCTTGTCTATCAGTCGCATATGGATCTTTCTCGTACATGGATGTCTTGTCTGTTGGCTACACATAGATATCTCTCATACAGGCTCAGATGACTTATCCGCCAAACTGTGGGACGTCAGCACTGGTCAGTGTATATATGGGATCCAGACACACACATGTGCTGCTGTGACCTTCGATGAACTGAAACTCATCACTGGCTCCTTTGATAACACAGTGGCTTGCTGGGACTGGAGCTCAGGAGCAAGAATTCAGCACTTCCGAGGTCATACAGGGGCAGGTAAGTAGCTTACAGAGATACATTCAGGCAGGTGGGTGGAGGTACTCTTGTGACTCATGAGTGAGGTGATTCTGTAGGCGGTACACACAAAGCTTATGGCCTGGGAAAAAAAAGCTCTAAAATGACTGAATGTTTTTCAGTCTGTCAAAATCTGCACTTTTATTTACAGGTGGGTACTGGCTGCCTGTATATCCCAGAGGCTCTAGAAGCTCATAACAATTACAGATAGTTACATGGGTATCTGTTACAAAACACAAGTGCTGCAAGGCCAGAGATATAAGCACTTATCTACTGTGTATGTAAAATAAACATGGGGATTGTAATTCCTTTATAATATGTGTGCTAGAAAAAGGGGGTTGGAAATGAGGGTGAAGTGTCTGGTGCTAGAATCTGGCTTCCAGAATTCACCCACAGCTGCAGTATAATTCAAGGCTTGTTCCATATAAAACATTTAGGACATCTGTGCTTGTAATTAATAACTATAGGAAGGAAAGCATTTGTATTGCCTTTAGCGATTAATCAGATTAGTGCACTGATGTAGGTTAGACTGTAAAAGGAAGCAGCTGATTTGTTATTTACAGAAGTGCTTTTCTCCATTCTTTGCAGTGTTCAGTGTGGACTATAATGATGAACTGGACATTTTGGTCAGTGGCTCTGCGGATAACACTGTGAAAATCTGGGCCTTATCTTCCGGATCATGCTTGAATACGCTCACTGGACACACTGAGTGGGTCACCAAGGCAGGTTTCTGCTCACTTTAAGCTATACTGACAGACTGGTACAGGCAGTCCCTGAGTTACGAACACTCGAATTACGAACGACTCCTACTTACGAACAGACCTCAATGCCAGCTGCTTGTGCTCCACGCTGGTTCTGGATACCGCCGGGCAGCCATCTTGCAGCGCCGGACACATCCCACATTGCAGTACTGCATGGCCAGAAGAGCCCCAGATAACATGACTGCATGCCCAGAAGCGCCTGGAACATCCCTCATCCCTACACAGGCTGAAGTTACACTTAAAAATGCACTGTTTCGACTTACAAACAAATTCCACTTAAGAACAAACCTACAGTCCATATTGTGTTCATAACTCAGGGACCGCCTGTATCTGCTTTTACTAAAGTTCCTAGAAGGATTAGTACATTTGTGTGTGACCCATCTAATGTGTGTTTAACATTTTCTGCTGTGTAAGTTCAATGTGTTCATTCTAGTAAGTAATAGAGTATGAACATCAACTGTCTGTAATTAAAATGCATATCTAGAAAGAATAATGGGTGCTTTAAATCTTGCTTAAGTTTGTTCTGCTGCACCTTCCTGTACATACAAACACATATGTGTTTGTTTTTGACAACTGTTACTGCACCAGTTCATACATTAATTGGTGTGCCAGAAAACTCATTAATCGAACGAGCAAACCGGCGCACATTGAAGCACAAATAGCGATAAGAAATATCCGCATATGTAAACTGCAACTGGTGCTAGGGTAACTGCGGTTTTCTCATTGATATAAGCGCACACCCAATACAATTGGTTAATTTCATCTCATTGGATGTGTCTTGTTAGGCAATTAGTAGGTGTTCTCAGTTAATTAATCCTTTTGATGCTAATCTCATACCTATCACTTCTAATATATCTTTGAAATGTGTTTTTTTTCTTTTTTTACCCAAATCTTTCAATACATTACAAAGAACAGAGAAGTGTTTCTAAAATCAATAAATTAATATTTTCAGATCTTGATCTTTAAAGATGACCATACACTGCAATCAGTTAGATCTTAAATAAATCGGATTTAGTGCAAGAGCCTGTTTGAATTCCTATAATTTTAATTAATTGTTTATGTGCGTCTTCCTATTACCTATTTTGCCTAAATATCGAGTTGTACAGAGATTGCCCATCTTAAGTGCCAAATTTGGAATGTAGATGTGCCATGACCCACTTGTATTTTCCAGACGATATTTTTTGGGCATTATACAAGGCACGTGAAAAACCACCCTTTTTCAAGACATGCTAGAGTGATCAGGAATCTTCAAACTACAGCTCTCCAGCTGTTGCGGAACTACACATCCCATGAGGCATTGTAAAACTCTGACATTCACAGACATGACTAGGCATGATGGGAATTGTAGTTTCTGAACAACAGGAGGGCCGTAGTTTGAAGACCCCTATGCTAGACCATTATTATGCCTCCAGAATTGGGAGTGTGGCATCTACCCAACTTCTCTCTGCTGGTGAACACAAGAACCTACATCTATAGAGATATATATATATATATATATATATCTAGTAGGGATGCACCGATACGGTATCGGTGCCAATACTTGGCACTTTCGGCGGTATCGGTACTCGTGAAAATTCACCGATACCAGAAACCGATACCAGATGTGACATCAGCTTGGTCAGATCTTCGCTGTAGCTGCTCACCCCTCTCCCTCATCTTGCACACATCAGCCTAGCCTTAGTCCATTGTCCCCTTATGGCTGTGTTCTGGTGGGCTGGGTCCTGATTTTCAGTAATGTGCCGTTCTTGCTGTTTCTCCTGGTCACCATGGTGACCGGACACTAAGGATCAGATCTGATCTGTGGCGAGACAGTGAGCAGGTCTGTAGACAAGCTCCAATCCCTGCAAGCAGCCTGCATAAAACCACACCCTGCTTCCGCCCTCTTCCCAGCAGCACAGTTTGTTTTGGGTGGTCTAACTACAGAAAGATGATCTCTTAACTGTAAGTCCCAAAGTAATTGCAGGCAGTAAAAGTGACATGTATTATGGAAAGACATGGTGCTGGGGTACAGTGGTAACAAGGATTTGTTAGGGGTACAGAGGTATGCAAGAGGAGTATTGATGGCAGTGGTAGAAAGGGGAAGTGCAGTGGTGGCAGAGGACACATGGGTGGCATAGGCGTGCAGGTGTAGGAGGGGGTACAGTGTGCAGAGATGTTTATGGGGAGGAACAGTGCTGGCAGTAATGTTTTGGGCTCTCAGTCTCCTCCTTCCCTCTGCCAGCTGTCACTTCTGCCTCCATATCGTCCTCAACTCCTAAAGCCTCCTACTCTTATCCACTGCTGCAAATGAATAACTGGCTGACCATACATTCCTTTAATATGTCCACAGCCACCAATACATAGCCCTGCTCTCATATTCTATCCTCTACCACCCCAATTTATCCAGAGGTCCCTTCTGGCCATCCAGCAATCTCCCAATGACCCTCCCATCCCCCTCTTCTCCCCCCCCCCAGTGATCACAACCTTTTCCATCCCAACCACTCCAGCCCTCCCATCCCACAACCCCTATCCCAAACCACCCTCAACTACCCTGCCCTCACCAATTACTCCCCTCCCTTTCCACCTTCCACACCACCCCTCTACCTACTCTTCCTAGGCAATAGGTATCGGTAATTGGTATCGGCGAGTACTTTACAAAAAGTACTCTGTGTACGGAATCGGTGGAATCGGTGCATCCCTAATATCTAGATATATCTATATATACACACACACTGAAGCAGGAAGCAATATACATTGGCCCGGAACTGAATCTATAAACAGGAAGTAGGGGCATGGTGGTGGGAAGAAATTAGCAGCAGTACAAGCAACTTCCTGGAGGGGCGTGATGTCATTAATGTGGGCTGGCCACCGCTTCCGGGAACCAGATATGCGCCACGGGTACATACATCTGCGCACACAGCAGTTGCGCATCTCACATACACTGCGGTTGCGCATCTAGATGCATCTAGCTGCAGGAACCCAATTTTTATAGAAATTAATAGTAAAGCAGATGCAGATTTCCAGGCCTGGACCAACAAATGTTTATAGTGAAAGGCAACTGGTGTTTTCTATTAAACAAGGTCTAAATGGCTTTTACACCCCAAATTATTAGGTATCTTGGACTTTGGGGTTTATTTACTAAAGGCAAATCCACTTTGCACTACAAGTGCACTTGGAAGTGCAGTTGCTGGAGATCCGAGGGGGACATGCAAGGAAATTTAAAAAAACAGCATCTTTGCTTCTACATGATTGGAGGATAAAATCACCAGTGCTTCTCCTCGGATTTACAGCGAGTACACTTGTATTGCAGAGTGGATTTGCCTTTAATAAACCCCAAAATACCTAATAATTTGGGGTGTACACAACAAAGGACTAGAGTGCAATTTGCCTAATGGGGACACTAGTTAGATTGACCTGTGTGTCCCCAAGGAAAGTCATTGGTAGGGTTTTATCCTTACTTCCTGTTTGGCTATGTGACAGGAAGTGAAGCCATTTTTCAGAAAAGGGACACAAAGCCCAACCTAAAAAAGACAAGCAGGGGTTTTAACACTTACTTGGTTTCCCTCAAATGCCCACAATTAGAATAGGATTGTCATGAGCTAGATTTTTAGCTTGGTGCTCTAAATCAGTGTTTCTCAACCCTGTCCTCGAGTACCCCCAACAGGCCATGTTTGCAGGTTTTCCTTCATCTTGCACAGGTGCTTTAAATCACAGTTAATGGCTTGGTATTTTGGACAGCTATTTTAGCTAAGATAAATTCTCAAAACATGTCCTGTCCGTGGGTACTTGAGGATTGAGGCTTAGAACTACTGCGCTAAAATGGAAAATTGAATACTTATCTCTCTGTAATTTCCCTTTCCTGGTGCCTATCCATGGCAGCATACGCACAATCTATGCATGTGCTACCATGAAGGCACCAGGAAAGTAGCTTTTAGACAAATCACACCTTTTTTTGTTTTGCCATGCCAATCAGCCTAGTTAAGCTGCAGCTGGTAGATCTGTTGCATGAAAATTGTTTGGGGGGGGGGTGTAAAATGCATTACTTGGATTGAGCATGCATCTGCAAAACAAATTATTAACAAAACACATAAAACAAAAATTTGCTACAAATTTTATTGGTCAACAAAACAGGACTTGGAAAAGAGCAAGGAAAGTAAAAAACACATGTATGGTAATTTGAGATACTAACAGAATATGGTTTTGAGGTCTGACCATTTTGCAGAGGAAATTAACAGGAGTTAAAAGGGCTGTGCCCACAAACGGTCAGTCTCTTGAGGATTTAAACATTTATACATTTATTAGTCTCAACATCTTGAGGAAGATTTTGCAAAATAATGCCGCACATACAATTAAATCGAAGTGAAACTTACAAACAACACACATTGACAACATCAAAAATATTTCAGTCAAAAATATCCCCCATCCCCCCAGAAAAATAAATAAAAGTAAAAAATACTTGCTCTAAAACACATCTGTTTTGCAAAGACATACAAAGACAAACAAAATACAAAGAGAAAATACACGTGTTACAAACTCTATAAGGACACCCAAATGTACTCTCTTGACTGACACACACACACCATCAAGCAATCTGGCCTCTTTTCAGGGCAAGGTAAAGAATGCCATCTGCAAGCTTTATATAACATAGGTTTGTGTGCCAATGAGGAAATTGAAAACACATGCACAGTCCATGAAACACACAAAATGCAAGTTCACCCAAGATAGAGACGGAACTTCAAAGTGGGTACACCTGCTAAGGATGTCCTTTAAATTACTAACCCAAAAAACACACTCTCTAAGCATGCCCAGAATAATCCAAGTGCTGTTCACACACAAAAAGCACAAAAACCCAAAGTCCCTGAGCATGCTCAGACCAACCCAAATGCATTTCACACACCAAAAGCCACAACACAAAACCAAAGTCCCTGAGCATGCCCAGACCAACCCAAATGCAGCTAGCACAAAATAAGCCACATCCTGTCCAAAATTAGGCACATCATCCAGCATGCTACAAAATTACAGATGGGACAAACACCCCCCCGGTCCAGGGGGCAAACAAAGAGCCTAACGGGCAAAAGTTATACAACAAATATCATTGCAGTCTATGAGAACTGACTTGTGAATTTTGCTAGTCCCCACTTAGCTGGCTTATATTCTAGTTATTGGCCTTAAAATGGGTAGGTCCCACCCTGAGGGACATATATCAATGTCACCAATTTGGACAACCCCAAAATCAAAACAAGAATTGCCTTTAAAAATGCAAAATTGCTTAAAAGCTAGTAACTTGGGGGGGGGGGGGGGCTTACTCTGCTTGTAAAGTGGTGCATCTGTAGCATGTATTCAATATGCTGCTTCAAAGATGTACGGCTTTAGAGAAAACTTACAAATCTACATTGCAGCTGCAAGATTTTATCTCAAAACAAAAAATACCCTGCCAAGCTCCCCCCCCCCCCAATACATACAATGCCATTTGGGTCTGATAAGGCTTAAAATGAGAAACCCTGCGTGGAAAATACCACCTCCAAGTAAAAAACAAAATTGTGCCCCTCCCACACACTAACAAACCCCTAGCCAAACACGCAGCAAGCCAGTCCATAAAAGGGGGTGGATGCTTGGGGGCAGGAGGGGTTGGGCACCCCAAAAGTCAACCACCTTGTTCCCATATTCAGGGGGACAAGGGCCTCATCCACACAACCCTAGGCTGGGGTTGTGGGGGGGCTGCAGACGGGGCTTTACAGAATGTGGAAAGTCCCTTTAAATTAGTGGGTACAAGGTGCTTTGTGGTTGGTATTGGGCTGAGCTCAACATGCCCCATAGGCAGCCAGCTATGTTGAGTGCATGTGACCTTGTATGGTTCAGGAGGGGGTTGGGCAATAGCTCTTCTCGCCCCTTTCCTAGTTGGCCCTGTTGTATGCTCTAAAAAAGGATGTGGTTTGGATTGGTAAAGGCAGCTCACAGCCTTTGGAGAATAGAGTGGAGTGTGGAGTTCTCTTTAAAAGCAAAAGCTAGCCCAAGGAAATCATATGCATTAGAGGGGGAAGGTTAAATGCCCTTTTAGGAGGAGCGAGAGTCTTTTTACATAATTTTAACCAGGTGCATGTCACATGTTGGCAACGTAACATGCTAAAATGACCTGTGTGCAAATCTCCTTAAAAAAATACATGGAGGTGAACCAGCCTAAAAAAAAAATTGTCAAGTTTAGAGGTGCGTCTGTTCAACCCGTGCAAATGCATGTATGTTGCTTAACATTTACTAAGATTTTGGCCGCGCAGTGAACAAACACATGTGAATGAGCGCAAGAGCCGCTTGCGCATGCGTACTGCTTACTCAGGCTTTCTCTGAAAAATTTTTTCTCATTCTATTTTGGGCAGTTACTAAACTTCCTCACATCACCCCATAATATTGGCACCTCCATCTTTTGTCAATATTGAGTTGGAGATGCCGTGCGCCATGTCCATAGTGGCGCACAGATTGCATCCTGCTGTGTGCCAAGATCGTTATAGTAAATAGGGATTTGCGGTCTGTTACCTGGCGCACCATTTCGTAAATATGGAAATGTGCATGGCGCACGGCTTTCGTAAATCACCCCCATAGTTTGAGGAATGCTGACCTCTGCTAGTACTTCACCATCCACCACAAGTCACATTCATAATGGCCGTCACACGCTCCCCCTGTCATCGAGTGTTCTTTGGGACAACCTCCAGACTTTGCTCCCAGTATTTATTACATGTGTGCTACCCTTAAACCTGTTCTCTATCTATAAACACCTTAAAGAAATAAACAGCTGTATGTGTATGCTTAGCTAATGCAAATATTGTGTGTACCCATAGGTCGTCTTGCAGAAATGTCAGGTGAAATCTGTCATGCATAGTCCTGGAGATTACATCCTTCTAAGTGCTGATAAATATGAAATTAAGGTATTTATGCTGTGTATATTTGATACAGTTTTCCTTTTCAGATAGCTTTCCTGTGCTAACACCCCGTGTTGTCTGGATCCTTCTAATTACATCTTTTCAGACTTTTTATGTTTTATGTATGTTTTATGGTAAATGGCGCTACCTATATAATGAAAGGCGACAGACCCTGTTCACTTGTTAGGTGCTACGTGCCTCTATAGTGACTATTGAATGTGCATATACCAATAGTGCATTCCTAATAAATTACCAATGTGCATGTGCTAATGTTGCAAACCTCACTAGGTTGCCAAATAAACTAGATAGAAATAAATGTTTAGAAGTGGTACAAAAAACGTGATACTACAATAACAAAAATACAGGTATATGAAAATTAAATAAATCAAATCAAATAAAAATAACAAATAATCCCAAAAGTGTAGGACAAATATAAAATATTAAAAAATAGTGGAAATTATATGAAACGACCCCAAAAAATGAACGTGCCAAGTCCAAAAAATCCATTAAAAAAATCAATCCAACCAAAGTCTTATGTGATAGTTAAGTGCTTGGTGACGATACACAGGAACAAAATCCAGGTGACTTTTAAGTGCTCCCCCTCTTGGGTCCCCACTCACCAGCTCCAGTAACCCCTACAGGGGTATCTCGCATAGCATATAGGCTTAATGCACCGATCATGCAGCCAGGCTCCAACTTTACCAACCGGTATCCAGCTCCTATCAAATCAAGCTGCCAGCAAAGGAGCCGTTATTGCTCGAAGCCAAGTAAGGCAGCATGTGTCCAACATCTGACAATAAAAAACAAATAACTGGGTAAAGCCCAAACAAGTAAATAATGAGGGTATTTGAAGAATTAAAAAAGAAAAAAAAGGGGGGGGCAATGGCAAGTAAGTGCAAAACATGTTTAGCTGAGGTAGGAGGGTTTGCCACTGGTGCAAAAAGTCCAAAAAGGAAAACTAGATACAATGGCCAATCAGACCCTCTTGACAGGGGCTAAATTGATAACCGAAATGGGGAAAAAAAGAAAATATTTTTACACAGACCAAGGCTGAAACACATTTCAGTAAAGTGGAAAAGGTTAAGGTTTAGAATTTTATTGCTGTTGTCGCCTTTCTATGCAGTTGACAAATCACTCTCACCTCCCCACACTTGTCATTGTCTTACAGAGACAGGAAATAAAGTCAAATATCCTGCCATGTGACAAAGAGATATAACAACCTAACCTAACATTAGGCTCTAATGTTATAGTATTTAAATGCCTTACCAAGTGCACAAGTAGTTAGTTCAATTAGTTTTTTTCTTGAAACTATTTTTTTGTACTTTTACTGTATTTTCCATAACAAAAACTGTTGTGAAAAAAATGAAATCATATTATACACTTTTTATCCAGCACATGATTTTATAGGGTGGTTGCACTCCAACCATGTCATATAATAATGCCAAACATCTAAAATCTACTCATCTGCCACATCCTTTGTAACGTGGTGCCATGCACAAAGTGACTTGGTGGTAAAATGCTTGTATGTGCTGTATGAAGGTTCCATTAACTACACAATCTAATATCCACTTACTTACACAGCATATTTCAGAAATGTGTGACTGATTTGGTCACAAAGCTTCTAATTTTTTTCTGTATGCTGACTATAGAGGTTATGTTCAGGTTTATATTATGTTTGTGTTGCAGATTTGGCCCATTGGCAGAGAAATCAACTGCAAATGCTTGAAGACACTGTATGTGTCAGATGACCGCAGCATTTCACTGCAGCCACGCCTGCACTTCGATGGCAAATATATTGTATGCAGCTCAGCATTAGGACTCTACCAATGGGACTTTGCTAGCTATGACATTTTAAGGTAAATAGAGATCTCTTCATCTCTGTTCAGATGTGATACAGTGCATCCAGAAAGTATTTACAGCGCTTCACTTTTTCCACATTTTGTAATGTTACAGCCTTATTCCAAAATAATTAAATTCATTATTTTCCTCAAAATTCTACAAACAGTACCCCATAATGACAACGTGAAAGAAGTTTGCTTGAAATATTTTCATATTTATTAAAAATAAAAAAACAAACAAATCACATGTACATTCACATCCTTTGCCATAACACTCAAAATTGAGCTCAGGTGCATCCTGTTTCCACTGATCATCCTTGAGATGTTTCTACAACTTGATTGGATTCCACCTGTGGTAAATTCAGTTGATTGGACATGATTTGGAAAGGCAAACACGTCTATATAAGGTCCCACAGTTAACAGTGCATGTCAGAGAATGAAGTCTAAGGAATTGTCTGTAGACCTCTGACACAGGATTGTATCGAGGCACAAATCTAGGGAAAAGTACAGTATAATTTCTGCAGCATTGAAGGTCCCAATGAGTACAGTGGCCCCCATCATCAGTAAATGGAAGAATTTGGAACCACCAGGACTTTTCCTAGAGGGTGCCGCCCAGCCAAACTGAACGATTGGGGAGAAGAGCCTTAGTCACGGAGTTGACCAAGAATTCCATGGTCACTCTGACAGAACTTCAGCATTTCTATGTGTAGAAAGGAGGACCTTCCAGAAAAACAACCATCTCTGAGACACTCCACCAGGAGTGTATGGTGAAGTGACCAGACAGCAGCCACTCCTCCGTAAAAGGCACATGACAGCCCGCCTGGAGTTTGCTAAAAGGCACCTGATGGACTCTCAGACCATGAGAAACAAAATTCTCTGGTCTGATAAAACAAAGGTTGAACTTTTTGGCCTGAATGGTAAGCGTCAGGGCTTTTTTTAATCCGGAACTGCGTTCCAAAACACCTCCAACCTGTCATGTAACACATAGCCAGTAGAGGAAGTTTTCTGCACAGCTCACTTCCTCTACTGGCTTTTCTGTGTTAGCTCTGGGCACTCAGTGCTGCTGCCCTCGAGGCTTGAGCCCTTGTACATGCTTCTGCTCTCAGCACTGTAAGCTACAGCTGCAGTGATTCCAAAGACAGCTTGTCCCCACTTGCTGCTGCTACTGAGACATCGTAGCACGAAGCTGAGGAACTCTGAGACTCCTCCGCTCTGTACTCTGCTGATTTAAAAAAAAAAAAAAAAAAGCCTGCACATACCATAGAGACTGGTGGCCGTCGGAAGAGGTGAGGGGTTACCAAAGCCTGAAGTTGTTCAGAGAGGAGTGCACTGTAAAGGTGTGGGGGAAGGGGGAATATGTGCTGAGAGAAGAGCGGGTAGCAATTTGTGCAGAGGGAACCGCGAAAAGGGGGGTTAGCAGAGAGGAGAGCTGGGGGGATGTGTGCAGAGAGGGGATCTGGGGGGATTTGTACAGAGAGGAGAGCTAGGGGGATGTGTGCAGAGAGGGAATCTAGGGGGGATTTCTACATGGAAGTGAGCTGGGGGGATGTGTGCAGAGAGGGGATCTGGGGGGAATTTGTACATGGAGGAGAGCTGGGGGGTTGTGTGCAGAGGGGGGATCTGGGGGGGGATTTCTACATGGAGGAGAGCTGGGGGGGTGTGTACAGAGAGGGGATCTGGGGGGGATTTCTACATGGAGGAGAGCTGGGGGGATGTGTGCAGAGAGGGGATCGGGAGGATTTGTACATGGAGGAGAGCTGGGGGAATGTATGCAGAGAGGGGATCTGGGGGGGATTTGTACATGGAGGAGAGCTGGGGGGGATGTGTGTAGAGAGGGGATCTGGGGGGATTTCTACATGGAGGAGAGCTGGGGGGGTGTGTGCAGAGAGGGGATTTGTACATGGAGGAGAGCTGGGGGGATATGTGCAGAGAAGAGAACTGGGAAAGTGTGGATGGGGGGATTTGTGCAGAGAGGGAGAGGAGAACTGGGAAGGGGGAGCTCTGTGCAGAGGGGAGAGCTGCAGAAGGTAGGTTGTGCAAAGTGAGAGCTGTGGAGGGTGGAGCAGGTTGTGCAGAGGTGAGAGCCCTGGGGGAAGCTGGGGGTGCAGAAGTGAAGCATGGGGGGTGGCAAAGGTGAGAGCTGTGGATTAGGGTGAGCTTTAGATGGGGGTGCAGAGATAATATGTGGATGGGGGTGCAGAGGTGAGTTGTGGACTGGGGTGTAAGCTGCGGTTGTAGGGGTGCAGAGGTGAGATGTTGATGGGGGGGGCGCAAAGGTGAGCCAAGGAAGAGATGACACAGAGGTAGGATACTTGAGGGAAGGGGGATTTTTGCTTGAGGAAGACCAGGGATGGGTGGGGGGGACAGTAACGCATGCAGAGTTCAGTGAGCAAGAGTATGTAATGCATGGCTGTATGTCACATATTAAAGGCCTTGGGATGGTACTACTGCATGCTGTATTCTGTACAATGGGTTTTGCGTTACATACTCCTGAGCCCTGCATTCTGTATGCTGGTCTGCATATTACATACGCTTTACCACTGCACTCTGTGTGATACCCTCTGTTACATATTCCTGACCCCTGCACTCTGTACACAGGGCTATATGCTGCATATACCTGAGCTCAAGGGATGCTTTGGATTGAATGCAAGTACCGTCCTTTTTTGCTGATTTTTTTTACTGTGCCTTGTGTGATACGCACTTCTCACCACTGCACAATACTCATTCATGAACCCGTGCCTTGTGTGATATGCAGTTCTAATCCTTAACTTATTACAGTTATTTGGTGCCGCAGTACTTCTCTCCTCTAAACAAGGTGTGGTTGGGGGTGGAGTTTGGGCGTGGTTGGGGGCGGGGAGTTGGGTGGGGAGGGTGAGTTGCTACACCTATTCTCTGAGAAAAAAAGTCCTGGTAGGCGTCATGTCAGAGACATCTTTGATGAAAACCTGCTCCAGAGCGCTCTGGACCTTAGACTGGGGCGAAGGTTCATCTTCCAACAGGACAATGACCCTAAGCACACAGGCAAGAAAACAAAGGAGTAGCTAAGGGACAACTCTGTGAATGTCCTTGAGTGGCCCAGACTTGAACCCAATTGAGCATCTCTGGAGAGATCTGAAAATGGCTGTGCACTGACGCTCCCCATCCAACCTGATGGAGCTTGAGAGGTCCTGCAAAGAAGAATGGGAGTAACTGCCCAAAAATAGGTGTGCTAAGCTTGTAGCATCATACTCAATAATACTTGAGGCTGTAATTGGTGTCAAAGGTGTTTCAACAACGTATTATATACATGTTGTGTTTTTCTTTTCTTTTATTTATTTTTTTAAATACATTTCAAAGATTTCAAGCAAACGTCTTTCATGTTTTCATTATGGGTATTGTTTGTAGAATTTTGAGGAAAATAATGAATTTAATCAATTTTGCAATAAGGCTGTAACATAACAAAATGTGGAAAAGTGAAGCACAATGATTGAATACTTTCCGGATGCACTGTAGACAGTAGAAACATTTTCTTTAGTCCCGCAGGACTTCATGCTACCAGTTACACAGCTCAAAAGAGGCCAAATAACACAAGTTTTTACTTGTTGATAAACACCCATGTTATAGAAGGTTAGATATTGAGAGCCATAAAAACCATTACATTGACTAAGATTTGCAAGTTTAATTCATCACATTAAAGGACCATTGTATATTGGACATAGGCTGGCCATTGCCAGTTCTATTTGGCAGCCCTGTGTGACATCTGGGCAAGGATGGGGGGCTTATCGTTGGTGCATCTAAGACCAGGGTCGGCAACCCGTCGACCACGGGTAGGTGACGGGTAGCCAGGGAACGGGTCTGCGCCACCGACCCCGCTACTGCTAGTGCCTGTCTTTCTCTTTTCGCCCCAGAGGATCAGGACTCCTGATGCCTGCATTCTGAGCGTAACGCACACTCCTGATCCCTGCATTCTGAACGTAACGCACTCCTGATCTCTGCATTCTGAGCGTAACGCACACTCCTGATCCCTGCATTCTGAGCGTAATGCACACTCCTGATCCCTGCATTCTGAGCGTAACGCACACTCCTGATCCCTGCATTCTGAGCGTTATGCACACTCCTGATCCCTGCATTCTGAGCGTAACGCACACTCCTGATCCCTGCATTCTGAGCGTAACGCACACTCCTGATCCCTGCATTCTGAGCGTAACGCACACTCCTGATCCCTGCATTCTGAGCGTAACGCACACTCCTGATCCCTGCATTCTGAACATAATGCACTCCTGATCCCTGCATTCTGAGCGTAGCGCACTCCTGATCCCTGCATTCTGAGCGTAGCGCACTCCTGATCCCTGCATTCTGAGCGTAACGCACTCCTGATCCCTGCATTCTTAGTGTAACGCACTTCTGATCCCTGCATTCTTAGTGTAATGCACTCCTGATCCCTGCATTCTTAGTGTAACGCACTCCTGATCCCTGCATTCTGAGCATAACACACTCCTGATCTATGCATTCTGAGCGTAACACACTCCTGATCCCTGCATTCTGAGCTTAACACACTCCTGATGCCTGCATTTTGAGCATTACGCATACCTGATCCCTGCATTTTGAGCATTACGCACTCCTGATCCCTGCATTTTGAGCATTACGCACTCCTGATCCCTGCATTCTGAGCATTACACACTCCTGATCCCTGCATTTCGAGCGTACCGCACTCCTGATCCCTGCATTCCGAGCGTACCGCACTCCTGATCCCTGCATTCCGAGCGTACCGCACTCCTGATCCCTGCATTCCGAGCGTACCGCACTCCTGATCCCTGCATTCCGAGCATACCGCACTCCTAATCCCTGCATTCCGAGCGTAACACACTCCTGATCCCTGCACTCTATTGTAATACGCAGTGTCCACTGCGTCTGGGATCTATTTTGGGGTTAACAATGTATCGTCACCCGCAGTAGATCACAAAGGTAGTGCGTTTTGAACACTATGCAGGAAACGCACATGGATCATGCCTTTCTGGCATCACGTTCTAGTGTGAACCAGCCCTAACAACAGGACACTGTGCCCGTTGATCTTTGACTTCATCATTGTTGTTCAAGTAGATCTCCATCCCTCTAAGGTTGCCTACCCCTGCTCTAAGATGTAAAGTGTTTTCAATTCCATCAAAGCTTATTTTTACTCACAAACAAATAGCAGTTCTGGGTGGTACAGACAAAAGGCAAACAATTATTTGAAATGCAACATCCTGTCAATAGCCGCCCAAAGAATTGAGGTGACATTATCCGGTCCAGTTCTTTTTATCCGTATTGGGCAATATCTGACTACTATGGGACAGGCAGATGAATGCTGGCTGTGAGCTTCTGGCAGAATTTCAGCCTGTCCTTATCCCTGAGATAAATTTCCTCCATCTACACAATTAAGGTCCCTGCTAAAGGCAAAGAGCAGATTGCAGCTACCAAGCAGCAGTTCTACTTCAAGCGGTATTAAACCCAAAAGCAAACATCCATTAAATTTCAGCTTACCAATTCTTGGCTGCATTAGTTTCCTTTTTAGGCTTGCTTTCTTCTGTTTTCATCTGGTGATCCAGATATTTTTCAACAGAAGAGCTCTCTTGCAGTTACAGAGATGAGACAGACCATTTACCTCTGACAAGGGGTGCTTAACCGGTTCCCGACCGGCTCAAGCATATTTACTGCGGCACAATGGCACCGCTGCGAGAAACCCCGTACTAGTACGGGGTCCCCTTTAAGAGCCGCCAGAGCGCCCGCTGCACAGCGGGGTACCCGTTGCGCGCGGGCTCGATCGCTGTCGGCCACACATGATCATGTGCATAAGGCCAGCCCGGGGATTTGTGTGTGTAAGCACACAAATCCCTGTTCTGTCATGGGAGCGGAGACATATCGTTTGTTCCTACTAAGTAGGAACAACGATATGTCTCCTCCCCCAGTCAGTCCTATCCCCTCACAGTTAGAACACACTGAGGGAACACATATTTAACCACTTTATCGCCTCCTAATGTTAACCCCTTTCCTACCAGTGACATTTACACAGTAATCGGTGCATATTTATAGCACTGATCGCTGTATAAATGTCAGTGGTCCCAAAAATGTGTCAAAAGTGTCCGATCTGTCCGTCGCTATGTCGCAGTATCGCTAAAAATTGCAGATCACTGCCATTACTAGTAAAAAAAAAAATATGTAAATAATAAAAATGTCATAAATCTTTCCCATAGTTTGTAGACGCTATAACTTTTGCGCAAACCAATCGATATATGCTTATTGCTAATTTTTTTTTTTACCAAAAATATGTAGAAGAAAATATATTGGCCTAAACTGATGAAGAAATTCGTTTTTTAAAAACATTTTTGGGAATATTTATTATAGCAGTGCCAAATTGTGAAAAGTGATCTGGTCAGGAAGGGGGAAAATCTTCCGGGGCTGAAGTGGTTAAAGCGGAGTTCCACCCAAAAGTGGAACTTCCGCTCATCTTATTCCTCCCCCCCTCCGGTGCCACAATTGGCACCTTTCAGGGGGGAGGGGGGTGCAGATACCTGTATTAGACAGGTATCTGCACCCACTTCCGGGAGTAACGCCCCCTCCCGCACCCCCCTGCTGTCTCCTGGGAAACACACAGGTCCCAGGAGATAGCTTAGAACGTGCAGCGCGACTCGCACATGCACAGTAGGGAACCAGGAAGTGAAGCCGCAACGCTTCACTTCCTGATTCCCTCACAGAGAATGGCGGCGGCAGCAGCCGAGAGCCGAGCGATTGATTGGCCTCCACTGCCGACATCGCTGGACTCCAGGACAGGTAAGTGACCATTTATTAAAAGTCAGCAGCTGCAGTGTTTGTAGCTGCTGGCTTTTAATATTTTTTTTCTAGGTGGACTCCCTCTTTAAAGCAGTAGTAAAGTCAATTTGTAAATGTTTTACCTACAGGTTAGCCTATAATAAGGCTTACCTGTAGGTACTGTAATTATCTCCTAAACGTGCACCATTTAGGAGATATTTACTTGTGTACCAGCCGGTGACGTTGCCAGCTCATGCGCTCTGAAAGAACAGCATACCAGTGCCATTCCTTCAGAGCTCTGTGCTGTAAATAGTGACTCCAACTTGCATGGATCAGAGCTTGCGAACCTGGAAGGAAGACCGTGTGAAGAGAGAAACCCTGTCAGCGGTGACAGTGCGCTGCTGGAGGGCTTCGTTTTAAGGTAAGTTTCACACAATGTGCCAATATGCGATCCATACTAGCACATTATAAAAAAAAATTTTCAGGGGAAAAGTTTTTTTTTCAATTTTTATTATTCCTTTATTTCCAGTTTCCTGCTGCTTTAAAATAATCAGCTTTTATTTACTTAGGTAAAATCTTTACCCCAAAAATAAAAAACAAAAAAGGAATTGCTGCAAATAAAAAGAAATAGCTAGAGGTCAGCTTCTAACACTCCCCTCTCCCCTCTCCCCTGACTGGCAATACTGCTGTCCAAATCTGCCCCTTGTGCTCCTTCATTCAGAGTAGGGGCACTCTAATACAGGAGATGTGTTACCGACCAGATCATCAGGTAAAAACAGAGGGGAAAAGCTCCAATATATTATATTTCTGGTTTTGGGTTTAATACTGCTTTTGCAATGTGATTTCAGTAAACTGAAATTTGGCTGCCACAGGCTATTGCGCCACTCCTCAACCTCTGTCGAAGAAAACAATTTAATAACAACCATAAATCAATGTTGCAATTTTGTGTGAACACATCAGATGTCCTATTTCTGTACTAATATATAAAAAGTAAAGACACATTATGAAATAATATGTGTACAAAAATTTGTCAGGGGAATCCAAGAAGTGCAGCTGTCACACTCACCATGGCGAATTAATGCTCATACAGCCTCATTATAGTAGGCTTAACATTTATCAGGTGGTCAGTGTTAAGTCACTTCTAGCTGGAGTCTGTTGGGCTGCTGCTTGCTGCTTTCTTTGAAACCCCAGCGGGGAGATTTCTGTGCTTTAGTTCCTGAAATGGATTCTACTATTTATGTTGCATTCTCGCCAAACAGGCTGGGAGCCTTCATAATAGTGTGTTAGGTGTGAAGACCTAGGAACCCAAAGCAGAGATCTAACCGATGGATCCTTCATTGATGTAAGAAACTGGCGTTTGGCTGTCCAGCGTCAACCAAACACTGAAATGTTTGCCTGCTTTAATGTATATATATATTATAATAATGTTTCTTTCTTGTAGAGTTATAAAAATGCCAGACTCCACCAGTCTCTCCCTCCTCGGCTTTGGTGACATTTTTGCTCTTTTGTTTGACAACCACCACTTGTACATCATAGACTTACGGACTGAGAAAGTGATCAGCCGCTGGCCCCTGCCAGAGTATAGGAAGTCCAAGAGGGGCTCCAGCTTCTTGGCCGGAGAAATGGCATGGCTGAATGGCTTGGATGGTGTTAATGATGTTGGCTTGGTCTTTGCCACAAGTATGCCTGATCACAGTATCCATTTGGTATTGTGGAAAGAAAATGGCTGAGAGCAGCAAACTGGAATCAGGTGTTTTTATCGGGACATTCAGACTGAAGTATCAGCAACCACTTTCAGAGCATAACTTGCATGAACCAAAGTCTCCCATCATGCACTGCACAATCATAGTTGTTTTTTTGTTTTTTTTTTAGTTTGAGGAGGAACGAACCTTTTATTGCCACAATAGCATTTCGCATGCTTTAAGGATCTCACTGCCTATTTTTACATACATACCATGAACTATGTGCGTGATTAATGTCCAGCCACAGTCCTTCCTTTGGATTGCTTTTAAAGAAAACAGGAAAAGAACGCTGTCCATGTATTTTCTCCATCACCCATTTGTACTATAGATTTCAGTCTTCAATAGTCTTTATACATGTAATCTATTTTATTACAAAATAGACTACGGTAAATGATTTGCTAGTTTATCTATGACATATGGCAGGAATTTCCAAATCGACATCACCACCAGCTTTTGTATAAAAGCACTTGAACCCTGGACAAGTTTCCTGTACGAGACTGCGTGTGGATGTTGCACCTGGGTTTCTCCCGCCACAAGCAATTGTGTCCAACTGTTAAATCGTGTAATGTCACCTGTATGCTGATTGACAGAGCAGAATCCACAGCCTTTTCTCTGCTTGTCACAATAAAGCTCCACATACCCAAATAAGGATCTCCGTATTCATTATTTCTTGTCCCAAACTATCTAAGCTCTGCCAGGAAAGAATCCTGAAGGGGATTTCTTCAGTGTTCATTATTTTCAGAACCCAACAACCAAAGGATTCAGACGTAGTTAGGGGAAGTGGTCAAGTCTGAGGTTCCTTCCCCCCCTCTTTTTTTTAAAATTTATTTATTTTCCAGAACCACATGTCACAGGAGATCAAGGCCCAACCAGTTAAAAATAGTTCATTGGGGGTCACATGAGAACTATGGGCTGTACTCTGCCTGTTAGGAGGTTGGGCACTAAGAGGAAAAAATGCATACCCATATACCAAGGCTCAGTAGAGATCGTATAATTAGTAAGCTTTTTACCTTTACTCCTTTCCACTGGGAAGAGAGCAGACAGAGGTAATCAGAGGTAAACACTTGGGAAGTACAGCTATGCCTTTGTACCTCTATACTAAACGTTTATTGAGGTTATCTAATAACATGTATTTCTTTCTCGTCCATTGAGGAGCACAGAAAGTCTTTCACCTTCAGGCTATACCGCTGCCAACAGATTGGGCACTGGCAAACAAGAATCAGGACAGCCTAGGACAGCGATGGCAAACCTATGGCACGCGTGCCACAACTGGCACGCAGAGCCCTCTCGGTGGGCAAAGAGCTATACTCTAAAGAGCTTGACATAGGAGAGCACACTGACAGGCCATCGCCAGTGGGCATGCTCGTCACTGGGCGACTCGTCTGGTGACGTCATCGAGCCTGACGCCGCGCTCCAAGAGCGTTTTAGCCCTCTCTCCTGTCTTCTTGTTTCTGGCAGGCATCAGCTCCGTCCATCCCTCTGGTTACCCTCGGGCTCTCCAAACACCTTCCAGGAGACCCAGAGACTCTGGGTCCTTCCGGCAGGTGCCGGATTTGTCCATCTCCCAGGTCCCGTTGGAGTCCTTCATTCATCCCACAGGAGATCCAGGGTTTTTGAGCCAGCCCTTCACCTGATCTGCCAGTTTTGTGCTTTTCTACATCTATGTAAGTTTCTTTTATGCTCCCATTGATTATCACATTGCTCTTTCACCTGCCTATGCACCTGGCTTACCATGCAAACTGTCCTTTGCCTGTGGAAAGTTTTTATTAATAAATGCTTTTTCTTTCGAAGGATTTGCCCTGGTCTCTATCTGGTACAGCGCCCCCTTATTGGTATGTTTTTTGGCTTCCAAACCCAGCAGAGTGATGTCACTGGAGGCACAGTGCGCCTTGTTTATTTGCAGTGTTGGCACTTTGAAATAAATACGTTGGTTTTGTGTTGTAGTTTGGGCACTCTGGCTCAAAAAGATTTGCCATCACTGGCCTAGGATAACCCCTTCTACAACCAGCATGCCTCTGTTTTTAGCTGGTGTCCTAAGAGGGTAGACATATTTTCCTTATTGCTGCTGGGAAAACGCTAATTGAATTTAATAGCATAATTATTTTTGTGAGTGTCTTGTGCACTTGCTTTGCAAATTCTTTGCTGCTATTCACTGTCAAGGAAGTTTGTCCCTGCTGCTGCTTCTGCATTGCATAGAGTCATGTAGAACTCCAATCTTCGTGTCCTTTCCTGCTGCCCTCCTACAATGATCATGGCCACCTCTTGCTTTTTAGACCTTAACTTGCTACTAGCTGTTTGGGTTTCATGAGTACCTGAGGCTTTGCCTTGTACCTTGAGCTTTACATTGCTTAACTGCCATTGGTCACAACATGTTCTGATTTTAGACACCAAGGGGACAGTCCCACTGTACTGAGTACCCGCAGCTCAGATTATGCTAATGGTTCTGATGCTGTTTGCAGCATGCCCACTGATGTGGCTGAAATCTGCAGCCTTGAATCAAATTGCCTTCAGATCCTAGAGTCTTTCCCATCTTTTGGTGTCTTCCAAGCCTCATCGAGTGTGGCTGGCTTCTCTGTTCTCTCTTGACTGAAATCATTACTACAATCGTGCATGACTTTATGGCCCAAATCACCTAGTTAGTTGTTGACTGACCACAGAGGTTACAAATATGCTCCCATGCCTTCCCCTGCAGGATCTGTGTCTGATCTGTAAGCAGCCTCTGAGCCAGAATCAAATTACAATCACTACACTATCAAAGATATAAGCATAAATGCTAATCGTAAGATTTCTGTGAAATGGTAAAATAACCTATACTTAGTGATATAAAAAGATATACATATAAAGTCAAGTGATTAATAACCATAAATATAAAGTGACAATGTGCATTCATATAGTAGTGAAATGTTTAAATCAAGTCCGTGGGAAACAAAAATATCAATAAATCCCAAATACTGAGATTAAAAAGGTGCTGCTGTACATTGTGAAAGTTCAAATGATTTCAATCCACAGGTGCTCCAAACTTCATGCGATTCAGTATGCTGTGAAAATGATCCAATAACCAGATGCTGTGTCTCTCACTCAAGTGCTCCCCCCCCATGTATTGAAGGCTCACCTTAAGATGTGTGACCTTGCTGTTAAGCTTGGTCGATACACACTTTTAGAACCACTACAGGGTTCAGCAATGTATCCGGATTCCTGGATCAGTCTCCAATATGCCTCAGTGAATTTTTATTTAGGCAAAGATGCACTCCTGGCCCATCAGGGATGTCAGTCTTCTGGTACAAGACTCTCTGACCTGTGCAGGATACACGGGCTCATCCACTGGCCACCTCCTCCTCTCTACCCAGCGATTGTAATTTCATTCTAGTTTTTTTGCATGGTGTATGAGACATGTTCATCGCTTGCAGCTGATTCAAAGAGGGTTTAGTGGTTTTTATTGTCAGTGGAGGCTCGCAGGACGTTTTACACATATTTTATCAGCCTCTGAGCCATCAGCCATTGAGACTTTGATTCTGTCTCTGTAGTCCTTACCAGATGAGTATGCTTCCGAGGAGTTGCACTCTTCTACCATTACTCCCTACTTGGCTGTTATTGATGTGATACGCACAACTTTGAAACTAGGGGATCATCTTGTTGCCTCTACCATTGCTGTTTTGGGCTCTTTAGAACCCTTAAGACCACACCCATTTTTGCAAGTCCTTGCCTAAAGATACTGGAATCACCAAATCATGATGTTTGCCTCCCCCAAGAGCTTATTTATTAGCCTTGTAACTGTTTTAACAGGATTTGTTAAAGTGGTTATAAAGCCTTAACATTTTTTCCATAATGCATTGCTTGCTTTAATGTAAAGAATGGTTATGTGTTTGTATCCCCCCTCTATATTCCCCCTTTTGATCCAGTGCTTGGCACGTCTGAAGCACTTTCCTTCCCTCACTTTCTGATCTCCCTGGCTTTGCTGAGGCAGTGGGGGCCATTTGCTTCCGCTGCTGTCCATCAAAGCCAGTGACAAGGGAGTGGGGGGCAGGGCCAAGTCCCGCTGTCAATAGACACAGCCAGAAAAACTCGGGAGCAAGCCTGCATGAGTGCCCCCATAGAAAGCAGCTTTCTATGGGGGCAGTCGGCGGAGGGGAAGAGCTAGGAGTGCTGGCAGGGGACCTAAGAAAAAGAGGTTCGGGGCCGTTCTGTGCAATTCCATTGCACAGAGCAGGCAAGTATAAACCTGTTTGTTTATTTTTTAATTTACATTTACAACCACTTTAAGGTCTGCCCCCACTGAGAAACTGGCAGTTTCCTTTTTTAACAAAAGTACCACCATAGACATGGAGGCTGCACCTGTCTCTTGTAGTAAAACAGTGGCTAGGAAGAGTGGTTATTCTGAGTGAACATTTGAAAAACGTCCCTCTGTTTACTGTCGGTATGTATGCCCGGAGCGCTCACATTGCTTCTAATTTCGGGATTATTAGACAGCACAAACCATAGGCTAAACTGTTTACAGCCTGATCAAAGACCCAGAGAAAGGAGCAGTAGAGGAAGGCTTCTTTCAAAGTGCAGTGGGGAAGGTTTAAATGGCAGTGACTACCAATGTTGGGGGATTGTTTTTTTGGGGTGGTGGAGCGGGGGGTTAAAGGGCCACTGACCACCAATAATGGGAGGTGGTGGGTTTTAAAATGCCACTGACCATAAATGATTGTGGAATTTTTTAAAAAATTTTTTTAGAGTGGGCAGGGGTAAATTACAACTGACCCCTAATGATGGGGCTTAGGAGTTTTAAAATGCCACTAGGATTTTTGGGGAGAAGTTAAAGTGTTTTAAGTTTATCCATGACATCTAGCCAATGCGCACAATGCAATTTCATCCTGCAGTGAATGTTCTTTAATAACGGAAGACTTGCACTTGGCTTCAGTAGACAACTTTTAAAGGCTAAGCGCAGTTCATTACCAAATTTTCAAAAAAATTGTGGCAAAAAATAAGATCACTTTGGGATGTCCACTTTCCAAAAAGTTGTTTAAACTATCCCAGAACTGAAAGCTGGCCTGGAAGAAAGGACATATAACATGCTGATATTGAGATGGTAAAGGTCTGTCCGCTAAACCCCTGGACAAACCACCTTCAGTATGAAGGTGCCTTCACACTTTTCAAAGTGCCGGATCATCTTTTAGCCTTTGCAAACACTTGGACTACTAGAATTTTAGATATCTGGGTGCAGCAGATGGTTTTCAGGGGCTACAAGCTAGAGTTTCCTCCCAGCCCCCTGATTGCTTTCTTGCCTCCCACCTTCTCATGTCACCGCACAGATTAGCAGAACTCCATGTAGCCACCCAGGGGCTTCTAGGTCAGGGTGTCATTGACCCAGTTCCTGTGGCAGTATGGTTTCCAACCTGTGCACAGTTCCCAAATTTAAATTGTGTTTCCCCCTCTCAGGATATCAAAGTACTGAACGTCATCATTCAAGCTCAGAAATTATGCAGGTAATTTACCAAGTATGCTTTTGTCTCCCTTCACCAGAGAGACTCCTGGTTCTGTGGACATCAAGAATGCAGTGGGTGCATGTCCCTATCTTTCCAGCACACCAGCATTTTACACTTTGCTGTCAGTCCCCTGCACTTTTTCAGTTCATGGCCCTGTCTTTCAGGCTCTCCTCTGCACCTTGGATGGCTACCAAGGTGCTGCCCCCAGTACTATCTCTGTGTCGCTCTCATTGCATCCCCATTGTGGGATACTTGGACAGTCTCCTGTTGAGGAAGCAGTTAATGCAGGCTCTGTCAAATAATATAGCTTTGACTGTCCGAACAAAAACAGTGGTTCAGATGGATCCTGAAACATCAAAAATCTGCACTGGAACTGACTCATTGTTCGGAGTATCTGGGTCTAGTCCTTGACCAAGCCCTGGCCAGAGTTTTTCTTCTTCAGAATAACATTAAACTCTCCAATCTCAGGTTCATACTCTCCAGTCCAGGAGTTGTCTGACCCTGCGCTTTTGCATTGGAGTCCTGGGTCTGATGGTACCTTTTTTGAGGCAGTCCTATCTACACACTCTCACGCCAGACAATTACAAGGCAGCATTCTGTTGTCTTGGAACAAGTCAGTCCAGTCCCTGAACTGCCTAATTTATTTGCGTCAAGGACGAGATTGATGAGGATGAGGCATTGCCGGATGAGGATGAGGTGAGGGTCTGAGTGGTGTGCGATGGAAAGCTCCTGCCACCCTGATCTGATCTGTTCCTGAGACTCCTGTTTCAGTGGCTGGAGATAGCCAGAGGCTGCTGGCTGCTGTTTTGTCTGAGGACGGTAGCTTCTTAGCATGGAGGAGAGAGGAAGGAGGAGGATTGAGGATCGAGGGGGAATCAGGAGATCGTGGTGTTATCCCTGTACACACGGTCGGATTTTCCAACGGAAAATGTGTGATAGGACCTTGTTGTCAGAAATTCCGACCATGTGTGGGCTCCATCACACATTTTCCATCGGAATTTCCGACACAAAGTTTGAGAGCAGGCTATAAAATTTTACGACAACAAAATCCGTTGTCGGAAATTCCGATCGTGTGTACACAAATCCGACGTACAAAGTGCCACGCATGCTCAGAATAAATTAAGAGACGAAAGCTATTGGCTACTGCCCCGTTTATAGTCCCGACGTACGTGCTTTACGTCAACGTGTTCAGAGCGATCGGATTTTCTGATAACTTTGTGTGACCGTGTGTATGCAAAACAAGTTTGAGCCAACGTCCGTCAGAAAAATTCCATGGACTTTGTTGTCGGAATGTCCGATCAATGTCCGACCGTGTGTACGGGGCATTAGTGTGGAGAGATGCTGTGAGACATTGCATCCTGCATCTTTTTTTTTTTGACCAAACCCGACTCCCCCCCCCCCCTTTTTCCTCCAGTCTCTCCTCTGCAACAGTCTGCTAGTCACAGCTGCAACATTAATTAACTTTAACTAGCGTTACCTACTGCTGTTTTCTGGACTCCTGGATTTTTTTGCAGTCTAGTTGGCCCTATGTTTGCTCTGAGTCCGTCCGCCTGCTGGCTACAAGCCAATTGTTAGCTGCGGGTGGGTCCCTGCTGCTGCTGTCTGTTGCTGCTTACGCACCTCCTCTGGAGATATGGCCTGTACACAGCCTAAAATTTTGGAGACTTTTCGGCAATTTTATCAAACATTATATACATCTCAGTTGCCTTCTGATTTCCAGCCGACTGAAGTGGTGGGTTGGCTGGATTCAGTCACGCTGGCCTGGTTAACAGATAACCAGAGGGAGATGTTAGTATGTCCTATAACATCGGAGGAAGTCCTTTCTCTCATTGGCTCCTTTCCATTGGGGAAGTCATCGGGGCCAGATGGCCTTCCTATTGAATTCTATAAGGCTCATGGAGAGCTCTTAGCTCCTGTATTGTTTCTCTTTACCCTGATTGTCTGAAGGAGGGAGCTTTGCCGGACTCAATGAGTCATGCTCATATAGTTTTAATTTACAAGCACCCAAAAGATCCACCCTCTTGTGCTTCATATAGGCCTATTGCTCTTTTGAATGTAGATTTCGAGATTTTGACTAAGCTAATCTACCGACGACTACAACATTTGATGTTGAATATTATCAACTCAGATCAGACGGGGTTCATGTCTGATAGGGCTACTGATTTGAGGAGATTATATACTAATATTTATGCTTCACATCTTAATATAGGATCTTGGGTCATTTGCTTCCCTGGATATTGAAAAGGCTTTTGATACCTTGGAGTAGCCCTTCTTGTGGGAAGTACTCTGCAGAATGGGCTTTCCAATGGTATTTATAAAATGGTTTCAGGTCTTATATAGGAATCCCACAGCTGCAGTGAAAATGGGGGGAGGGTTGTCCCCTCCCTTTTCATTATTTAGGGGAACTCGGCAGGGCTGCCCTCTCTCTCTCCAACCCTTTTTGCGATTGCTATGGAGACATTACGCACTTCCCCCTACAGGGATTACGGATTGGTTGGTTGGAGGGGAGGGTAGCTTTGTATGCAGACAATCTCCTATTTTTGAACGATGCTGAACCCTCGCTCCAAGGGGCCCTAGAGATTCTGTATTCTTTTTCAATGTTTACCGGGCTGAAGGTAAATTGGACTAAGTCCTTGTTGTTTCCAATCGATATGGAGGCCCGTAGCATGGCTTTTAATGATATTCCACTGCAGTAGGTAGAGAATTTCAAGTATTTAGGAGTTGTAATTTCCCGTCAAGCTTCTGAATTTATTTCTTTGAATTTGACTCCGATTCTGGGAGCCATTGGGTCAAAACTGAAAGCATGGAAGTCTCTACCATTGTCCTTTTTGGGACGCATTAATCTTTTAAAAATGAAAATTATACCAAAATGTATGTATTTATTTAGACATTTTCCTCAGTGGCTCCCTGTATCCTTTTACACAAAATAAATCAGCTGTTTTCATCTTTTTTTATGGGGGTGGAAGAACCCCAGGTATAAATTAATTACCCTGATGCGACCTTGTGAACAGGGAGGCTTAGCTTTTCCGAATTTATAGAATTACTTTTTGGCCACTCAGCTGGTTATGGCCGTATGGTGGCTAAGCCCAGTTTTTTATAACTCCTCCACTCGGCTTGAAGCAGTAGTGATAAGTTCCACAGAAGCTCTTAAGGTACTTTTATTTAGGGGGCGTAGGGCAACCTACCAGGTGACTACTCTTATGCTTAATACTATTCGAGCCCGGGAGGCTGGTCTTAGATGCGAGTGTTATCCCAAGGGTGCATTTTCTCCAAATGCCCCTCTATGGTTTAACCCTACTCTTCCTCAATTTTTTTAACCACTTAAGGACCGAGCCTCTTTTTTAGATGTGTTGTTCACAAGTTAAAAACAGTTTTTTTTTGCTAGAAAATTACTTAGAAACCCCAACAATTATACATTTTTTTTCCTAACACCCTAGAGAATAAAATGGTGGACATTTCTGTCACACCGTATTTGCGCAGTGGTCTTACAAGCGCACTTTTTTTGGAAAAAATACACTTTTTTTAATTAAAAAATAGGACAACAGTAAAGTTAGCCCAATTCTTTTTATATTGTGGAACATAATGTTGCGCCGAGTAAATTGATACCCAACATGTCATGCTTAAAAATTGCGCCTGCTCGTGGAATGGCGACAAACTTTTACGCTTAAAAATCTCCATAGGCGACGTTTAAAAAATTCTACAGGTTGCATGTTATGAGTTACAGAGGAGGTCTAGGGCTATAATTATTGCTCCCGCTCTAACGATTGGGGCATTACTTCACATGTGTGGTTTGAACACCGTTTTCATATGCGTTCGC
The DNA here is from genome assembly GCA_037952925.1 of Lithobates clamitans. Classification (NCBI taxonomy): domain Eukaryota; kingdom Metazoa; phylum Chordata; class Amphibia; order Anura; family Ranidae; genus Lithobates; species Lithobates clamitans. The sequence continues at coordinate 3,503,140 of JBBGZY010000634.1, forward strand.
TTCTGCACGCAAGCTCGGCGGGACGGGGCGCGTTTAAAAAAAAAAATTTTTTTTCTTTTTTATTTTACCTTTTTTATTTTTTATTTTTACACTGTTTTTTTTTTTAAAAAAGAAATTGTGTCACTTTTATTCCTATTACAAGGAATGTAAACATCCCTTTTAATAGAAAAAAGGCATGACAGGACCTCTTAAATATGAGATCTGGGGTCAAATAGACCTCAGATCTCATATTTACACTAAAATGCAGTAAAATCTGTCATTTAAAAAATTAATTTAAAAAAATGGCCCTTTAAGAGCTATGGGCGGAAGTGACGTTTTGATGTTGCTTTCGCCCTGCAATGTCATGGAGACGGGTGGGGCCATCTTCCTCTCACTCGTCTCCATGCCCAGCCAGAGAGAGGACCCGATCGCCTCCGCCACTGCCGACGGCTCCAGTAAGCGGCAGAGGGGGGGCCCCTCTCCCGCCGCCGATAAAAGTGATCTCGCTGCGAATCCACCGCAGAGACCACTTTTATCTTGTAGCGGACCGCCGGCTGAACAAGCAGGTATCGGGGTTATGGCAGCTAGCTGCTGCCATAAGAACGATATTCCTCCTCAAAGTAAGGACGTGTGGCGGTCCAGAAGTGGTTACAGTACCAGAGCCTATTGCATGGACTAAATATAATTTTAAAATTCTTTCTCAAGTGGTTACTGATCGGAAACTATCTGCTTTTTCTACACTCACCTCAACTTTTAATTTACCTAGTTCCCATTTATTTAGATACTTCCAGCTTCTCCACACTTTTCATGCACAGTTTCCACAGGATAGTTTAATGATGATACAATCTGTTTGCTTGTTTGGTTTGGTACAGGCTATTATCCCTACAGTGACTGAGTGAATATTTGTTAATAGAACATTATTCTATGCAAGAAAAGCCATTGCTTAGCATTGGCAGAAACCCTGTTCTACACTTTTATATTGGAAACAATTGATAAATAATAATCTCCCATTGTTCAGAGACACCTATAGGAATAGGGGTTGCCCTAATAAGTACGATGAAGTTACATAGTAGGTGAGGTTGAAAAAAGACACACGTCCATCAAGTCCAACCTATGTGTGTGATTATGTGTCAGTATTACATTACATATCCCTGTATGTTGCGGTCATTCAGGTGATTATCTAATAGTTTCTTGAAGCTATCAATGCTCCCCCCTGAGACCACAATTCCACATCCTTGCCGCTCTTACAGTAAAGAACCCTATACGTAGTTTAAGGTTAAACCTCTTTTCTTCTAATTGTAATGAGTGGCCCCGAGTCTTATTAAACTCTCTTCTGCAAAAAAGTTTTATCCCTATTGTGGGGTCACCAGTACAGTATTTGTAAATTGAAATCATATCCCCTCTCAATCGTCTCTTCTACAGAGAGAAAAAGTTCAGCGCTCGCAACCTTTCCTCATAACTAATATCCTCCAGACCCTTTATTAGCTTTGTTGCCCTTCTTTGTACTCGCTCCATTTCTAGTACATCCTTCCTGAGGACTGGTGCCCAGAACTGGACAGCATACTCCAGGTGCGGCCGGACCAGAGTCTTGTAGAGCGGGAGAATTATCGTTTTATCTCTGGAGTTGATCCCCCTTTTAATGCATGCCAATATTCTGTTTGCTTTATTAGCAGCAGCTTGGCATTGCATGCCATTGCTGAGCCTATCATCTACTAGGACCCCCAGGTCCTTTTCCATCCTAGATTCCCCCAGAAGTTCTCCCCCCAGTGTATAGATTGCATTCATATTTTTGCCACCCAAATGCATTATTTTACATTTTTCTACATTGAACCTCATTTGCCATGTAGTCACCCACCCCATTAATTTGTTCAGGTCTTTTTGCAAGGTTTCCACATCCCGCGGAGAAGTTATTGCCCTGCTTAGCTTAGTATCGTCTGCAAATACAGAGATTGAACTGTTTATCCCATCCTCCAGGTCGTTTATAAACAAATTAAATAGGATTGGTCCCAGCACAGAACCCTGGGGAACCCCACTACCCACCCCTGACCATTCTGAGTATTCCCCATTTATCACCACCCTCTGAACACGCCCTTGTAGCCAGTTTTCAATCCATGTACTCACCCTATGGTCCATGCCAACGGACTTTATTTTGTAAAGTAAACGTTTATGGGGAACTGTGTCAAATGCTTTTGCAAAATCCAGATACACCACGTCTACGGGCCTTCCTTTATCTAGATGGCAACTCACCTCCTCATAGAAGGTTAATAGATAGGTTTGGCAAGAACGATTCTTCATGAATCCATGCTGATTACTGCTAATGATATCGTTCTTATTACTAAAATCTTGTATATAGTCCCTTATCATCCCCTCCAAGATTTTACATACTATTGATGTTAGGCTAACTGGTCTGTAATTCCCAGGGATGTATGTTGGGCCCTTTTTAAATATTGGTGCTACATTGGCTTTTCTCCAATCAGCTGGTACCATTCCAGTCAATAGACTGTAAAAATTAGGAACAACGGTCTGGCAATCACCTGACTGAGTTCCCTAAGTACCCTCGGATGCAAGCCATCTAGTCCCGGTGATTTATTAATGTTAAGTTTCTCAAGTCTAATTTTAATTCCGTCCTCTGTTAACCATGGAGGTGCTTCCTGTGTTGTGTCATGAGGATAAACACTGCAGTTTTGGTTACTGAAGCCCCCCGATTCACTTGTGAAGACTGAGGAGAAGAATAAATTCTTAAATACCTTTGCCATCTCCCCATCCTTTGTAACCAGATGTCCTTCCTCATTCTTTATGGGGCCAATATGGTCTGTCCTCCCTTTTTTACTGTTTACATACTTAAAGAATTTCTTGGGATTTTTTTTGCTCTCCTCCGCTATGTGTCTTTCATGTTCTATCTTAGCCGTCCTAATTGCACCCTTACATTTCTTATTGCATTCTTTATAAAGTCTGAATGCTGAGGATGATCCCTCAACCTTGTATTTTTTGAAGGCCTTCTCCTTTGCTTTTATATGCATTTTTACATTGGAGTTAAGCCATCCAGGATTTTTGTTCGCTCTTTTAAATTTATTACCCAATGGGATACATTGGCTAATGCCCTTACTTAATATGCTCTTAAAGCAAACCCCTCTCTCCTCCGTATTCTTTGTTCCTAATATTTTATCCCAATTTATGCCTTTTAGCAAGGTTTGTAGTTTAGGGAAGTTGGCTCTTTTGAAATTCAGTGTCTTTGTGTTCCCTTCATGTTTCCTATTTGTGTGATTTATACTGAAATGAATTGACCTGTGATCGCTGTTACCTAAATTGCCCCGTATTTCCACATCTGTGATCAGGTCTGTATTGTTGGTAATCAGTAGATCCAGTAATGTTTTATTTCTAGTTGGTGCATCTACCATCTGACCCATAAAATTGTCCTGCAAGACATTAAGGAACTGGCGAGCCTTAAATGAATGCGCGGTTCCCTCCGCCCAGTCTATGTCTAGATAATTAAAATCCCCCATTATGATAACACTTCCCATCCTTGCTGCTAATCCAATTTGTGATAGGAGATCCGTCTCCACTTCCTCCCTCAGGTTAGGGGGCCTATAGCATACTCCCAGTATTATTTTCCCCTTAGCTTCATCCCTTTGGAGCTCTACCCATAAGGATTCCACCTCCTCTCTAGCTCCCTCAGTGATGTCATCTCTCACATTCGCTTGTACATTATTCTTGATATATAGGCATACCCCTCCCCCTTTTTTACCCTTTCTATCCTTGCGGTATAGGGTATACCCTTGAATGTTTGCCAGCCAATCATGAGAGCTGTTGAACCAGGTCTCTGAAATTCCCACAAAATCCAAATCCTCCTTGTACAACAGTATCTCTAGTTCACCCATCTTGTCCGCCATGCTCCTGGCATTGGTGAACATGCCACATAGTTTAGACCGGTCGCATATTGTCCTCGTATTGGGTGTTTCAAAATTGCAACTAGGACTTGCTACTATACTCACCTTGTGTTTTTGTGCTTTGGTTAACCTACCACTAATGCCCCCAATACTACCCTCTGGAATATCTTCCGCGCTGGCTATCACTGTCTCTGGACCCTCCCCCCCATCGCCTAGTTTAAAAACCCTGGGCAAAGTGGTTGGACAAATCGTACACGGCATCTAATGTAGATGGGGGTAATGAATCATAATAGGGGATGCCTGGGGCTATTGGTTATAGAAGGGACTAATGTTTGCTTCCTCTTTTTTCCTTCGTATATGGGGTGAGGCTTGACATTTGAATTGATACATGGGATGTCCTAGATAAAATATCCTCTTCGGTGATTATTATATTCCTTTTTTTGGGGGGGGGGATTGTTAGCTGCTATGTAATGTGATGGGATCTCGATATTCTACTAAAATATTTTAGGTTCAATGTGTATGATGTTTTGTCATGTTTTGTTTTGTTTGTCTAAGAAATTAAATAAAAAGGTTTATGGAAAAAAAAAAAAAAAAAGACGATATTGTCTCTTCCAAAGTCATTACTTCCCATCTTCTGGAAGATTTTCTTAACAGTTGCAAGCCTTTGAGCTAGGGAGGAGTCCTAGGCACCCTGTTGGTGCAGGGAACTTCGTCATTGGCGGAGTCTCATCTTCAGATCAACATCCTGGAACTTCGGCAGTTTGGCTGTCTCTACAGCCTCGGACTATCCTGCTGGAGGGTCATGTGATCCTTATTCAGTTCGACAACACCACGGTAGTGGCGCATGTGAACCATCAGTGAGGAACAAGTAGTCTCACCACAGCAAAAATGTTCATTTGAATCCTGTCTTTGGTAGAACTTCATGTTCCATCCTTTTTGGCTGTTTACATCCAAGGCATGAACAATTAGCAGTCTTTAGCCTGCAGCATCTGGACCCGGGAGAGTGGTCCAAAGGTAGATCCAAAGGTGTTCCAGAAGCTGTGTAACAGGTGAAGACACAGGATGGAGACCTCCAGGTTCATCAACAAACTGGGCATGTTTGTCTCCAGGTGCAGGGATCCTCTAGCTGAAGCATTGGATGCTCTGGTGGCTCTGTGGCTATTTGAGATGTTTGCAATTTCATGGATTTTGTGGTATGAATTTTATTGCACATTAGCACTTTAACACAGAATATTATGTCTGATTATGTTGTTTATTATATGGGTGATATTGTGGCATATTGAATTATTTATATATTAGCATATTGACTCAGCAATTTATGATAAATTACAGCATATTCTTTATTTAAAGGAACAGTACACCATGTTAAGTTTTATTGTATTTGGATATAGATGGAGCAGCAGTCTCAATCTGCATTTAACGCCAAGTGCAGTTTTTTCCTGGGTTTATGATATAATGCTTTTAAGTAGCATGTGAATGAAATTAGTTATTTGAAGAAGTCTTAATTTGGGGAAGCTTCCAATGATCGTGTAGACAAGCAAATTATTTGAGACTATTAGATACCAGTAGAAGAAAGTTGTGGATATACCTAGGGTTTTGTTAGACCACCAAGAGAAGGCCTGAGGGTTTTTCAAAGCCTGAAGGTTCATAGGGTTGCGTAAGATGCCAAGGAGTGGAAGGTGGGGGGAGATGAAATTACCAGAGAATTTAATGAAGTCCCAAATCTTTAACAAGTGCTGCAGCATTGGATCGACAATATGGGGTCGATGTGATGGGGGAAGTCATATTGAATTGAATATCGGTACAGGCGAGCAGTACATCATTTTCAAGGAGGACCACAACAAATGTTCATAGGTAGCATGGAGCTTTATCAATAGTGCTATTTGTGCAGCCATGTAATATTTCCATAGATTGGGAATGCTAAGGCCACCCAGGGTTTTACAATGGTAAAGGATAGAGATGGCAACTTTATCTTGAAGGAACCCTTTTTAGTCTCACGTAGGGACAAGGTGGTGACTTTTTTCTTACTTAATGCAGTCTTTGTCTTTCACCTTAACCATGACATCATTCTGCTGTTCCCCCTTCCGGCTCCAGTTCACACCAAGAAAATTTCACTCCATTGTTTAGATGTGGTTTGGACTGTGAGAGTTTGTCAGCCTCTGCTTCTAGCAGGGAGGCTGATTCCCTTTTTGCAACTTTGTAAAGCTTGCCATAGATAAAAATTCAGCCATTTCAACAGGGAACGGCTAAATTACGATCCACCTATGGGCATGCTGGTTACACAGAAGTTGATCTCTCGATTGACTTCTGTACAACAGGCCTGTCAGGGTTTTTTTTTTTTCTTTTCTTTCTTTGCTCTATCAGTGCCACCTGCTATAGTTGGCAACACTGATCATTATATTCTGAGATCTGGGAACTCTCCCCACTGTCAGAATACAATAGCTCCATGGGAGGAATTCCCCCATCAACACAAGTGGGCTGATGGGAGAAGCAAATTTATTTTTATTTATTTCCGGTACTTATACAGCAATGTCAATTTATGCAGCGCTTTACATATACATTGTACATTCACATCAGTCCCTGCCCTCAAGGAGCTTACAATCTAAGGTCCCTATCTCACATTCAGACAAACACATACTAGGGCCAATTTAGACAGGAGCCAATTAACCTACCAGCATGTCTTTGGTGTGTGGGAGGAAACTGGATTACCTGGAGGAAACCCACGCAGGCACAGGGAGAACATACATACTCCAGGCAAATCATTTTTTTTTCATTCAACCATCATTCAAACGTATGGACTCGTAGGATTAGTTCCACCCTTCTCTAAAGCGCATTATACTAGATTGGTGGGTTCTTTTTGGCATCAGCCTACTCTTTCTCAGATCTGCAAGGCTGCCACCTGGTGTTTTGCTAACACTTTCTCTTAGTTCTACCATGTGAGCCATTGAGGCCTTATCTTATTCTAGATGGGGGAGTAAGGTCTTCCAGTTGACTTTGAGCTGCAGGCAGTCCCCAGTTTTCTATTGTATTAATGGGCCTGTTGGAATGTTTTCTTTATTGCCCCCCCCCCCCCCCCCTCAGTTGGACTGCTTTTGTAGGTCTCGTTCCTGAATGGACAAGAATAATATTTTTGTACTTGCCTTAAAATCCTTTCCATGGAATCCATTTAGGGACATCGGTCTCCCTTCTATGTTTATGATCATTAAATCTACTGCTCTGGTACAAATCTAAAGGTATGCTGATAGTTGAATGAGTTTTCCTGGGCTTGCCTACAATTTTGTTCACCAGCGTGCAATCCTCCAATGGCAGTATAGCCTGAAGCTGACAGACTCGCTGTATTTCTTAACTCTAGGAAAAGGATTTTATGGCGAGTACAAAATCCTATTCCCCCGCCCCTCCAAAATGCATTGCAACTATACTACCTCCCAATCCGCTGCCTATCTTCCTTCTAATGCAGGGCCGTGCAAGGAGCCGGTCTGTCAGGTGACCTTGCACCAGCCTTGCTGTGAGCTTAGCGGCTTGTCAGCTGAGGGAACAAGTGTAATGCTGCAGCCGAAGCCATGGGCAATAATGCGAGTCAGCGTGAGAAGACTACACCAACGGCAATATCGCAATTAAATGGGTGCAATGCTTTATACAAGCCTGATTTTGTAAGTGTATTTTAATTTGTTTTTATTTCAATAATAAAAAGATATCTGTTTTCAGTTTCCGGTGTCCCGCTGGTGCAGAGAGCAGCAAGGCATCCCCAGGATTCAGTTTCCCTTTTCCACTACTGCTGTGAATAAACTATGAACTGTGGACTCAATTTGCAGGTTACACTTAGCACTAGCTAATTGTATTTCTTGAACTGGTTCTCTTGCCAACCTAGTTGGTTGTACAGATACACAGGTAAAGATTTTGCCAAAATACTGGCCTCCTCCACTTCCTTTCCTCAAATTCTTGGCCTTTACTTATGACTGCAACATTGTGCATCAAGCATCTATGTAATTTGTTAGTGCTTCACATGAGTGTTGGTCAAATCTTTTGTTCCGTCTCAATGTATGTCCATGGGCTGTTTTTGACCATTCTCACCATCCTTCGAAACTCCAATATTTTATGTGGCCTGCCACTTCTGGCCTTAACAAGAACTGTGCGTGTGGTCTTCCATTTCCTCACTATTACTCACAGTGGACACTGACAGCTTATATCTCTGCGATAACTTTTTGTAGCCTTCCCCAAAACCATAATGTAGAACAATCTTTGTTTTTAGGTCATTTGAGAGTTGTTTTGAGGCCCCCATGTTGCCACTCTTCAGAGGAGAGTCAAAGAGAACAACAAATTGCAATTGGCCACCTTAAATGCCTTTTCTCATGATCAGATGCACCTGTCTATGAAGTTCAAGGCTTAATGAGCTCACCAAACCAATTGTGTGTTCCAATTAATCAGTGCTAAGTAGTTATTCAAATCAACAAAATGACAAGGGTGCCCAAATTTATGCACCTGTCTAATTTCATTTTGATGCATATTTCACATTTTCTGTTAATCCAATAAACCTCATTTCACTACTGAAATATTACTGTGTCCTTCAGTTTTTGATAGCTCAAAATGAAATTGCTGATCCAAATATTTATAAATGACAATCATGGAAATTGTCAGGGGTTCCTAAATTTTTTCATACAACTGTAACTCCCTTGCTGCTACATGTGATGAATTTTTTTTCTCTTATACTTTTAATGGCACATAAAGTTTTTGAATTCCTACATACCTTGCACCTTCTACATGAAAAGAATCCAGTTAGGTTCCCAAACATATTAGGTTTAGGAGGCAAATCGACAATATCAGGGGCCAAAACATTTCTAAACATAAATCTCAGATTCTTAGGAATGTTTTGGCCCCTAATGTCGATTTGCCTCCTAAACCTAATATGTTTTGGAACCAAAGGTGAAGGTGCAAGGTATGTAGGAATTAAAAAACTTTATGTACCACCACTTTTATATCCACTCACACAAAAAAAAAAAAAAGTATGAGGCTGCAATCACGTTTCATTTTCAGGCATAAAGTCGTGCGTTTTTGCACAGGTCAAAAGGTTACCAATGTAAAAAGCAGAAAAACGCCTGTAATCTGCCCAAAAAGAAGCTTGTGTACTTTTTTGAGCTTCAGGTGTTTTGCTTAAGGCTACAAAACACTCAGATGTGAACAGGGGATATTTAAATGAATGGGATTTTGCTTGCTGGGCGTTTTTTCTGACGTTTTATGAGCTGAAAACTCTCAGGTGTGAATGCAGCCAAAGATAAAATAATTCATCACATGTAGCACAAAGGGAGTTATCTACATATGGATTCCAATATGTCAGCAGGGCACTAAATGTGCGTATTGGTGAACACATTGGCCAACATACCAAAAGGATTTGACAAACATAGTCTTTCCAAACATTTTGCCTATTGTCATAGGAACAATCCCTCGTAATTGGAACTGAGAGATACACTCCACATTGGCGTGAAAGTAATCTTAAGAGGGAATATCCAGACATGAAACTCGCTGGAATTTTGACCTCTGTAGTTTCCATCCATATGGTCTCAATGTGGACTGGGATATTAATTCCTTTTTGAATAATAGAGTTCCTGCTCCTTTAAATAGTCTTTTTAATAACCTAAATATTTTTAGCTTCTACATTCATATGGAATATGTTTTGGTCAATTACTGTTTTTATATATCTTGTTACATCACCATTTTTGGTTAGATATGTAATTATTATGTACCATATTTATTGAGTGTTTCTTGAGGGAAGCATTAACCATGTGATCGTTATTTTTGGTAACATTTTTTTCAATAATTTTTGTAATCAATGTTTTATATTGCTTTACTGTTCTAACAGGTTGTTTAAATCATTTATATAAACAATTTGTATTTCACAGCAAATAATTCAGTATTTTGACATCATATGTTGCGGTGACCCCGGTCAACATGATAATACAATTGACTTCCAGGGTTCCAGCTGCTTTAGCCCGGGTTCACACCTAAGCAAATTAGATGTGCTTTTCCCCACATCTAATTTGCATAGTAGGAGAATGTGACTGGCTCCCATATCTCCGGGGCGGCTGTGGAGCGCACTGCACAAAAACGCTGTGCGTCTTTGGCTCCATTTCAGGGCCGAATTCAGGCATAGAATCGGCCCAGATTCGTCCCTGAAACAGGGACCAGGGACGCACAGCGCTCCTGTGCGATCCGCAGCCCATTATAGTGTGAACCCGGGCTCAAACTTAGTGCTAGACGTCCCTACTCCATCCCTCATTCCCAGACATAGCCTGTTACGGGGAAACGCGTTGGAAAGAAACAGGAGTTGTGATGTGAACATGATCCATACCTTTTGATAATCCCTGGGTTGGATTACCCTCTCTCTACTGCTTGTTTTTATTTAGGATGCTGTAAGTGCATATTTCTTTTTCATACATCATGGGACACAGAGTTTGGCTAATATTCATTACCTGCTGGGTTATACTTCATCTCCAAGTGAATGGACACCGATAGACCAAAGGTCTTTAGACAGACAGTAATCCCCTATATAACCCCTCCCATACAGGAAGCACTTCCGTTTTTTACCAGTGGATGCCACGGTTGTTTGAGCTCTGTGAGCTCCAGGTCTCTAGTCCCACAAACGGTTCTTAAATGAATCAAGGGATCGACTAATCAGATCCATTTGACACAGGCTTTATATGCTTAGATAAATGGTACCTGAGCCTCGCAAAAAGGTTTTGCCTGTAATGTGGCCTCTGGGCGCTGGACCCTGCGAAGTGGAATCCTGGACACTATAGCGCTAAGGCATTCCTGCAGGGTGCTGTACAGGACCAAGGGAGTGGACCCTAAACATGAAAAGGGTACCCAGTCCTTGAAGGTCCTCAAGTGACAGGAACCATTCCAACATATCCACTGTTGGAATGCCGGCAGTATATTGACCTAATATGATGCATAAAGATGTGAACTGTCCGATAAGTATACAAAAAAAATAAAACACTAAAGGGGACGTTTAAAACACATACAAACAGATTATCTCCAACCGTATGCATTAGAAGCATTCCAAAATAATCAGAGCAATTGGAGTTGTCAAACCAGTTCATTCAACCTTGCTGGCTAGTTTTGGATGGGATACGGTTTGGTAGGTTTATGCTTCCTCAATGTGGAAATCCATCTTCATTTTACACAAGGCAGCCTCACTATCGCTCTTCATGGTTCCACCAATGCAGACCACAGGAATCATAATTTTAACCAAAATATTATGACATGGGCACAAGGTAAGTAATTTTTATTTGGTACTTTAGGGAAACCTGTCATGTTGCAGGCAGCCATTGGTGATCTCTTCTGAAAAAGTTAAATGCATGATCATACTGACCCAATGGTTACAATATTTGCATCACAGACCTATAATAATTAGGTAGAAGAGGGCTTCTGTTATGCAAAGTTTTCCCAGCTCAGAGACTCCAAAAAGATCAAAGCCAATGAATCGGCACTACAACCAGGCAACTAGTATTTTCATAAATGCATATTCATTTTCTCTGTGGATGAAGCCAGTACACAGGAACTGCCGTTCACCTCCACAATTACGCTTTTGTGTTCCAGTGCTGAATGGAAATGTCTGCAGATAAGAGCATTTCTCCCTCAAGTGAATGGGTGTTTCTGCAGGCAAGAGCTGGGCCGCTGTCTGGGTACCTGAAACCCCATTATGAATGTGCAGAATATGTAAACTAATAACTAATGCACTTTTATTTCACATACCACAAAAGAAAGTGAGCACTGAAGTGACCCCAGTGTGTGTGTGTGTATGTATGTGTGAGAGCGTGAACAGGCCTCAACCGCTGCATTAAGCGGGAAATGCCACTTTCCTGCTGTCTGAATAGTTAACGTTCAGAAGAAAAAAAAAAAAAAAAAGCAATAGACATGTAAATATTTATCCCAAAATGGTTTGGAATAATTAAGATTGTGTTCCTTACAAAAATTTACTTTATGCCACAGTACTTCATTTCACAAAATGGCAGCACAGAGGGCTAATTATAGATCAATGCTAGCTCTCATCTGTTTCTGGAATTTGTATCATCTTCCAGAGTTTTCATAAAGGACAACACAGCATTCTGCCACCAGTAATATAAATGACACTGGGGGGGGGAGAGATAGAGAATATGATAAGATGGAATTCATTTTTTTGAGGGCTTCTTGACATTTTTATATTTCTTATGGTGACTTTTTAACTTCTTGTGGGAGGGCCCTGTCTGCTTCTGTGGAGAGAGAGAAAAACAACATCAGACTGATAATTATTCCTTATTATATAATGCTCTATAGCCTAACACCTTAATACCTGTGTCCGTTTCCTGTGGCTGTTAACACTCTCCTCCACTTCCATCTCTTCACCGCTGTCTGATTGAAAGTCACCATTTTCTCCCTCTATAGTTTTCTTTGTAAACATGTGATCTGCAAAAAAAAAAAAAGTTTTTTTTTCAGTTGAGAATAATTTTATATAATCCCAAAGTTTCAGAACAACAGTGTTAGTAAAGGCAATTTAAAAGGGTAGCAAAGAAAAGCACAAGACAAGCTGGGAATCAGAATTACGTATTTGGTATATCCTACATCAGGGCTTGACAAATTTGCTTGGAATCTAGGAGCCAGCTAAATAAGTTAGGAGCCAGGTTTTTTTTTTTTTTTTTTTTAAACGACCGACAAAGCTTTATTTTCAATATAAAAATTAACCAATCTTAAATTTACACAGAGACGACTAGAACTAATGTGACTGCTTTTATTTCCTGCCATGCAGGTACACAAGACCACCATATTCTCGCTAAGGATTCAATCAGGTCCGCCTGAAAAACTGACAGGCGAACCTGATCAGACAGCCCGTGTGAAAGGGGCCAAGCAGGGAGATGACAAATAATAAATTCATTTTAATTAACCACTTCCTTCCCGCAGGACGACTATATACGTCCTGTCTTTGAAGAGAAATACCGTTGTTATGGTAGCAGCTAGCTACCATAACCCCGGTATTCTCTTCAAGAGCCGGCGGTTCTCTTTCAGATAAAAGTGGTCTCTGCAGCAGATTCACAGCGAGATCACTTTTATCGGCGGCAGGAGAGGGGCACCACTACCGCCGCTCTCCGGTGCCCTTCACCGCTTACCGTGGCCGTCGGTAACGACGGAGGCGATCCGGATCTGTCCCTGGCCTGACATGGAGACGAGTGAGAGGAAGATGGCCCCCCCCGCCCATCTCCAAGTCATTGCAGGGCGGAAGCGACGTCAAATCGTCACTTCCACCCATAGCTCTTGAAGGGACATTTTTTTTTTTTTTCAAATGACTTTTTTTTTTTTTAATGCATTTTAGTGTAAATATGAGATCTGAGGTCTTTTTGACCCCAGATGTCATATTTAAGAGGACCTGTCATGCTTTTTTTCTATTACAAGGGATTTTTACATTCCTTCTAATAGGAATAAAAGTGACTTTTTTTTTTTTTTTTTTTTTAAAGAACAGTGAAAAAATAAAAGTTAAAATAAATAAGAAAAAAAAAAAAAAATTAAATGTGCCCCATCCCTTGTAATAGAAATAAAAGTGACACAATTTTTATTTTTTTTTAAAAACAGTGTAAAAATAAAAAATAAAAAGTAAAATATATAAGAAAAAATAATAATTTTTTTAAATGCGCCCCGTCCCGCCGAGCTCGCTTGCAGAAGCGAACGCATATGTGAGTAGCACCCGCATATGAAAGCGGTGTTCAAACCACACGTGAGGTATCGCCATGATCGTTAGAGCGAGAGCAATAATTCTAGCCCTAGACCTCCTCTGTAACTCAAAACATGCAACATGTAGAATTTTTTAAACGACACCTATGGAGATTTTAAAGGGTAAAAGTTTGTCGCCATTCCACGAGCGGATGAAATTTTGAAGTGTGACATGTTGGGAATCAATTTACTCGGCGTAACATCATCTTTCAAAATATAAAAAAAATTGGGCTAACTTTACTGTTTTCTTATTTTTTAATTAAAAAAAGTATTTTTTCCCAAAAAAGTGCGCTTGTAAGTCCGCTGCGCAAATACGGTGTGACAGAAAGTATTGCAATGACCGCCATTTTATTCTCTAGGGTGTTAGAATAAAAAATATATATAATGTTTGGGGGTTCTAAGTAAAGGGAAGGAGATGAGCAGGCAGTGAAAACAGGTAGGGAAAGCTGCTCCGTTAGCATTGGTGGATGTCTTGTCATACCAACGGCCACCACCAGAGGGCGCCCGATTGCAGAAGGAACCAGGAACCATAGGACTGCAGTAGGCCGCAAAGCCGGGGCCTCAATTACCGGCGCGGCCCAGCGCGATCGCGGCGGGAGGGGGGGGGTGTCGAACGGACACAGGATACCCCAGCTGTGCCGCCCCAGGTGCCAGGTCGCTAATTCTAGTCGCAAATGCGACCTGGCGCCCGGGGTTTGTCGAGCCCTGTCCTACATAGACCGCAATCTATGTTCAGATAAGACGTTATACTCTAGAATGGGGATAGGAGAAACAGTAAGGTCAGGTTTTGGGCTTCAGATTGGAGACAGGATTAAAAAAAAATGAAAAATAAAAAATCAGGTGTTGTGCTCCATAAAATATATTTACGATAGGATTGCGATTCAGACTGGGAATATAGACCTAGTGTGTGCTTCCTCTTGGGGGGGAGAAGAGGTCAGGTATTGTGCTCCAGATTGGATTGGAGATATAAATTAAAGGAAAAGTTCACCCTTGGGAACAGGTTACATTTTCCCCTCACTGCTCTCTCTCCCTGTAACAGCAGTACGGGGAGAAGTTCCCTGTACTAGTTGTCACTTTTTGATAACCGCAGGGCTCCCCCCTCACATGGCAACATCATTCACACAGATCTGTGAATGAATGAACGAACTACAAGTAACAACATCCTTTGCAGATGACAGCTTGTAGTTCTCAATGAACTACCACAGCGCTGTTGAGCACTGTGGTAGTTAATTGAGTCTTCCTGACAGTGTAAAACTGCTTGGCCATACAATGTATGGGGCAGACAGCTCACACTGAGATTCACTGGTGCAATACTTTCCGGGCACCAACAAAAAAGTAAATGTGCATTATGTTAATTGCAAAAAAATTAAAAAATGGGCATTTATTTTTTAAAAGTGAACTTATTCTTTAAGGGTAAAGTCAGATGTGCTCCAGATTGGGGATATAGATATAAATTTGGGTCAGGTGTTGTGCTCCAGATTGGGACTATGAATAAAAGATCATGTCCTGCTGCAGATGAGGCTTGTGACTAAAGGGTCAGGTTAGGTGTTGTGCTCCAAACTGGGTATATGGATGAAAAAAAAAAAAATCAGGTCAAGTGTTGTGCTCCAGTTTGGAAATACAATAAAGTGCTTCAGCTTGGAGATACAAAAAAATGGTCAGGCTCGATGTTAATGCTTCATACTCGGAATTCGATAATGGGTCATGCTTTAGATTATGTATATGATAAATCAAGTGTTCGTCTCTGGATTGGGAAAATGATAGAGGGGTAGATCTGGTGGTGTGCTCTGGATTGCAGATCCAATAAAGGTATCAGAGTAATTCAAGTAATGTACATTGAACATTTGCCTCAAGTACTGTATATATATTTTTTAAAGGTCATATTAGACAACAGAGTGGCCTAACAGTGTAACTTATAAAAGGAAAGGTACTGAGAGAAATGCTGAGGCTCACAGTCTCCTGGCTGTCTCTGTCTTCAATACCGTGTCAGTCATTGACCAGGAAAAGCATGCAGATAGGGAAAGTCATGATGAAGTCAAATATTCTAATTGGTCAGTGATTTAGAAAAAATACTGAAGCCTTTAAAACTAGTATTTTCAGAAGCAAAAGTGGGAATGGCAGTCTCCATTAATCCTGGCTGTCTCTGGTTACAATAATGTGTCAGTCACCAACCAGGATTAGTAAGCAGATGAGGAAAGTCGGGGTGACAGATCGGCTGATCTGTCATTGACTATGTACTGAATCCTTTGCATCACATTGAAAACTAGTATTTTCAAAATGTAGAGGCAGGCCATGGCAGCCTCCATAAATCCCCACTACATACAGATCTCCTTGAATTGTTAAAGGATAAGTGCACTTTAAAAAAAAAAAAAAAGTGCATTTTTTTTTTTTTAGTAGGGTGGAAAGCATTGCACCAGTGATCAGCAGATTGCGGGTGCCATGCAGGTCTCCTGCAGACTGTCAGGTGTATGGGCAGACAGTTTCACACTGACAAGAAGAATCAATGAACTACCAAAGCGCCATGGTAGTTCATTGAGAACCACAAGCCGACAGCCGCAAAGGATGTTGGAACTTCTAGTTCATTCCTGAACAGAACTCATTGAATGAATGAATGACATGGGCAGAGCCCACCACGGCTGCACTCTTTTAAAATGTGACAGTGGGTAGGGGGAACTTCTCCCCGTACTTCTGTCACACACAGGGCTCAGATCGCCAAGCCACTGCAGGAGTGGGAACATGATACATATTCCACCCCAAAATGGTTGGAACAAGTAACACGTTGCCAAAGCTGAACTTATCCTTTAGCATACAAAAGGAGCCACCTTAACCATTTCCCGACCAGCCACAGTTTGCACAGCTGCGCGAGCCATTGTAGCTGTACGTCGGCTCTTTAAGACGCTGTAGCAGGCGTGCAATCCCCAGAGGCGATGCGCGTGCCTGATGATCGCTCGTGACAGAGCGAGAACCGAGATCTGTGTGTGTAAACACACAAATCCGGTTCTGTCAGGGGAGAGAAGACAGATCGTGTGTTCCTACTAAGTAGGAACAACGAGAAAAAGGACATAAAATTTTGTTTGGGCACAACAATTGTCAGTAAAGCAACGCACGGCCGTATTGCAAAAAATGGCCTGGTCAGAAAGGAGGCTAATCCTTCCAGGGCTGAAGTGGTTAACACCTGATGCAAGCTTTACGACAAACGTGGAAGACTACAGCTTTTTGTTCGAACTTGTGGCAAATAAGCTGGCAGCGGATTCATTGGCTGCAGTAGCAAGTGATTACCAATACCTGGATAAAGGTCGCTCATACTATCGTTAGAGTCACTGTCTTCACCACTGCCATCATCTGGCTCCCACAGTTCTTTTTTGTCAGGTTTTCGCTCATCCGCAAATTTTCGTTGCTTGGTTTTGTTCTGGAGACAAGTAGGCACATATTCCACCCCCAGCTTCTGGCATTCCTCATCTGAAAAGAAAAAAAGTCAGAGACTGATTTATCAAAAGCTAACTACATGCATTATGCTCTGTGCAACTTTCCTTAATCCAGTCATATCTCATGCTTCTTGTAGAGTGTGTGGTTGGCTTAAGATACAACACACCCAAAAAAATAAAAATAAAAAATTTACACACTCTGTTTTGCAAGGGATCACTGGAAAAGTCTGATCGTGTAGAAAGAAAACATTCCTAGTGCATGAGCACATTGGGAATGAAGATTTTACATGACAGACCTCATCATACTGCTGAGCACTATTCTTGCCATGGAGCAGCAGTCATTCACTATTGCTAGCTCCAGAATGTCGGTGTGCACAGCAGAGGGGTATTAACAATGGGCAAAAAAAGCTCTGCATGTGCCTTCCACAGAGAACAGAAAAAGAAATACCAGCAGGAGGCCATATAGAAAACACAACCAGGAAGTCATCTTCTGCCTGTTCCTATAAGCAGAAGGATGTGGACAATGCAAGTGCTGAAGAGTGTCATCATTTCACCATTGCTCATGTATTCATAACTAGAGTTGGTGAGGAATCTGCACATAACTCACATTTAAGCAGCGCTCGCTGGTAGCGTTTTCCATTTACGTGCCTCTCAACATCTTCCAGGCGCTTTGTGATGTGACGAAGTGTCAGCTTACAGAACAGCTGCCCTCTGGAAGGAAAATAGCGATCATTTAGTCACATTTACTGTATTTTCATTAGTCGGACAGATAAAATCAGCCTGGCTATCACTGATAAGTGCTTCAGTTATACCTAAAGATTTCCACCAGTCACCTTTCTAGGTTGATAAATAGTATAATCTGACTTGTATCTGTGGATGGTTTCCTTCCGATGTTCAGTCTATTCCAACACACTGCGATTTTATGGGCACCATATCAGACATGCTGGAAAACAGTTTCCATAGAATTTTTTTGGAAAATTTTTTTTTTTACTACCAGTAGGTGTTTGGACTGTGGGAGGAAACTGGAGTACCAGGAGGAAACCTATTACACAGCAAGACCATGCAGATGGTAATCTGGCCAAGATTCAAGCCAAGGACCCACGTGCTGCAAGGCATTATGTGCTAACCATTACGCCACTGCTCTCCCCTCCCATCCCACAGCAACATGTTAAAGTGGTTGTAAATCCCAGTCATATGGATGAGCTCCGGCGTGTTCGCACACTCCACGTGCAGAGCCTGCCAGGAAGTCGGCACTACGCTGCGCTAATCAGGCAGTGAGACATTTTCCCGATGTGCGGCTGCAGAGATCGGGAAATGTCTCACTGCCTGTGATTAGCGCAGCGCTGTGCCAACTTCCTGGCGGGCTCTGCACGTAGAGTATGCGAACACCTCGGAGCTCATCCTTACCCAGTCATGAAATCTGAACTAAGCACATATGTCTGTGGTGTTTACTTGTCTATCTACAAAGCTCCGAGTGTCATTTCTCTCTAGTGCTTTGTTCCTCTGTTATCAGCATGAGTCACTTCTGAGAAGTTTTCGCAAAACACATACATTTGTGTCAGGGAAGGTAGATCAGCACACAGCTCTACATGTTCCCTAATTCCTGGTGCCTTGTGTGAAGGCGGGGGTGTCCCTTTCCTCCAATCAGCTCTCACACAGTGTGAAGGAGCTCTCCGCCCCCTCCTCTCTGCTCCTGACAGAAGGAGGATTTTATCACAATTGTGCACTTTTGAAGGGATGTAGGGAAGAGATTGCGGAAGATAAACAAGTAAAACTTATGTAAGATGATTTGGTTTCATCTCTGTGTATCACCCGAGTCTATTCACTTCACTGGGTATAAGTGAGGGTTTACAACTACTCTAATGTAATAGAATGGCATTATTTTCAGCAAGTGCCTAATTTCAGGGTTTTTTTTTTTTTTTTTTTTTGCAGAGTTTAGTTTTTAATATGGCTTTAACATTTTTACAAGCTTGTTCTCACAAATTTGTTATTGAATTAAATATACAGAATTGTATTTTATCCCCTGGACATCCCCATGATGGCCTTAGTTGAGGATCCCAGTGCAGAAAAGTTATATAATAAAGCAATCCCCAAATTATAATCCAGTAGGGGTTTAGGAGTAAGGATGAGCTCCGGAGTGTTTGCACACCCAACGTGCAGAGCCCGTCAGGAAGTCAGCACTGCGCTAATCACAGGCAGTGAGACATCTCCTGATCTCTGCAGCCGCGCATCGGGACAATGTCTCACTGCCTGTGATTAGCGCAGTGCCGACTACCTGACGGGCTCTGCACGTGGGCTGTGCGAACACGCCGGAGCTCATCCTTATTTAGGAGTATAAATTCAATAGAAAAAATTACCATTTGCAGTTTTTTTGGCAGAAGAGATAGCGAGGATGCAATATTTCAGAAACTATAGACTGTGCATGTTTATCAGCTGGCTGATATGTCACCTGTGACCCCATTTGAGGGATTCGTTCTCTGTACCTGTCCCAGTGACACCATGACAGCTGAACAGTAAGGTGGAAAACTCTCCCCCAAGTGGAAATTGTAGCAACAATAAAAATGTTAACTCCTCAGTACAAAATAAGACACCAGTTGACATACGTGTTCTTGGTGCTGGGGACAATGTGGGGCTCATATTTGCTGCCATCAAATGATACTTCCAGCTGATTTTTGTATTTCTTCCCAGCGGTGAAGTTCTGCAGGTCAGGGAGTCTACATGGCAGCTCATGTCCAGTCAGGGTGAAACGGACCTGGGGAGGAGAAGACCAGATTAGTAAACTACACAGGATGGACATGGCAGGGAGCCCCAAAATGGACCCCTACTAGGCAGACCCATGGAAGGAGAATTACTATCGCTGTAGAGTGCAGAAACAGGCTCACTACTGCATAGAAATTAGCTTCCAGATTTTAGCCCTTGTTCACATTGAATGCGGCTTTGAAATCGTGAGACTATCTGAAATTACATGATTTCAAAGCCGCGTCATTGCAACTTGGAAGACATCTGTGCGGCTTCATGCACAGATGTCTTCCAAGTTGCAATGACGCGGCTTTGAAATCGTGTAATTTCAGATAAAGTCTCACCTGAAATCACCAAAAGTAGTGCAGGAACTACGGTTTCAAATTGATGCGGCACCGCAAAGTCTGTGTCGCACCGATTTGAACAGTGCCATTGCGGACGGACAATAGGGTGTGACTTGTCATGTGATTTGACCTGTCAAATCGCATGGCAAGTTGCTTCAATGTGAACGAGGGCTTATTGTCAAGGCTTGATTGAACAAGCTGAGGTTAGAAGCCGATTGGCTATCGTGCACATCTGTACCAGATTCAGTAAATCTACCCCACGGTGTCAGGGGGATGCAAGTGTTATTCCACATGAGAATAAATCACAGCCATGTGATGTCCCTTCATGTCATCACCTAGTCCTACTGGAGGATTCCTCCTAGGTACAGGACACACATCTATGACATTGACATGGTATATGGATGAGCAACAGATCCGGGCCAGGTACTCCCTAATATCACCCAGTCCTACTGGAGGATTCCTCCTAGGTACAGGACACACATCTATGACATAAGGATGAGCAACAAATCCGGGCCAGGTACTCCTAATATCACCCAACTCTCCCCTCCCTGGGACAGGCACTCCCCAAGTAGTCGGTCACCTTATTTCCCGGGACTGGCTGCAGTTCGGGGTGCTGGAGAAGGAAAACCCGCACATCCTCTGCCAGATCCTCCATGCTGGCAGCACGTGTCTCCCGTCCGCAAGAGGAAGAAACCTCTCAT
This sequence comes from Lithobates clamitans, assembly GCA_037952925.1. Lineage (NCBI taxonomy): Eukaryota > Metazoa > Chordata > Amphibia > Anura > Ranidae > Lithobates > Lithobates clamitans. The sequence continues at coordinate 3,523,950 of JBBGZY010000634.1, forward strand.
CTGGGCTACGATAAGATGGCCGCCACAGGGCTGCTTCTCGTCTCCATGGTGACCAGGGCACGTGACCCGGAAGTGGCGGAAGGAGGAAAGAATGGCCGCGGTGTGGTTGTCACTGTGTCGGCGGGGCGTGAGAGAGGGGAAGGTGAGGGTCAGGGAATGGCTGAGTGGGTGTCATGGGACTACTTACCTCACATGCAGCTGTCATTAGATAAGTGAATAATCTCAGCAGTCACAGGCACCTTTTATCATCGTGCAATTCCTTCACAATCCACTTGACCTCTGGAAGATTTACCCCCTTAATGACCAGGCCATTTTTTTGCAATATGGCACTGCGTTACTTTAACGGCTAGTTTACACTTGGCTCAAAACAAGGCTTTGTTAAAGCTCCCTGAACGCCAGTCAAAGCTCCTGTCACTAAATAAAATGCTTTGCTTACAGTCCTGTTTACACCTTGCTTTTGCTTGGTGCTTCGGTGAGGCTTCAAGCGAGCTTTGCTATAGACTTCTATGAAGGCTTTGAAGCATCACTAAAGCGACTTGGGGTATAATTTTTGAAGGTAAAGCAAACGCGAATTGTAAACAGGACTGTAAGCTAAGCATTTTATTTAGTGACAGGAGCTTTGACTAGTGTTTAGAGAGCTTTAACAAAGCGTATCCGAAGCCAGGTTTTGAAGCAAATGTAAACTAGCCGTTAATGTGTGTTGAAGCCGAAGCAAGTGTAAATGAGTCCTTACTGACAATTGCGCAGGCGTGTGACGCTGTACCCAAATAAAATTGATGTCCTTTTTTTCCCCACAAATAGAGATTTCTTTTGGTGGTATTTGATCGCCTCTGTGTTTTTATTTTTGTGCTATAAACAAAAAAAGAGCAACAATTTTGAAAATAAAAATAATATTTTTTACTTCCTGCTGTAAAACGTATCCAATAAAAATATGTAAAAAATCTAATTTCTTCATCAATTAGGCCAATATGTATTCTGCTACATATTTTTGCTAAACAAAATTCCCAATAAGCGTATTTAGATTGGTTTGCGCAAACGTTATAGTGTCTGCAAACTATGGGATAGATTTTTTTATTTATTTTTTACTAGTAATGGCGGTGATCAGCGACTTATTGCGGGACTGCGATATTGCGGCGGATATTCTGACATTTTGTGGGAACCAGTGACACCAATACAGTGATCAGTGCTAAAAATATACACTGTACTAATGCCACTGGCTGGGAAGGGGTTAAACATTTTGGACAGTCAAAGTGTTAACTGTGTGCCTAGCCAGTGTTTATGTGAACTGTGTGAGGTGCTTTTACTAGGGGAAGAGATGGAATGTATTCCCTGCTTCGCAGGGGCACAAACGCCATCCCTTCCCTCCTGTCGGAACAGCGATCTGCCTAACGATCAGCAGGTGCCAGAGGATTATCGGGTGCCGCGCACCCGCCGATCGACTTCGGCTGTGCATAATTACAGCAGAGGCGAGCCGCCAGCAGTGCGCATGCGTGACCTCTACCCAGAAGTGTTGGATCACATGTACAGTGGGGACGGAAAGTATTCAGACCCCTTAAATTTTTCACTCTTTTTTTATATCGCAGCCATTTGCTAAAATCATTTAAGTTCATTTTTTTCCCCTTATTATTGTACACACAGCACCCCATATTGACAGAAAAACACAGAATACTTTCCGTCCCCACTGTATGTATGTGATCCGATGTACAGGTTCCATCTTATAGAAGTAAAACTGCTAAAGGGTGGACCTAAAGTGTATATGTGAGGGGCCTGAGAGCCAAATTGTGATCTGTCATAGCAGCACATGGAATGTTTGTCCTCAATACCTGTATTTCTCTCTCTCTCTCCTCTCTCTCTCTCTCTCTCTCTCTCTCTCTCTCTCTCTCTCTCTCTCTCTCTCTCTCTCTCTCTCTCTCTCTCTCTCTCTCTCTTCTCTCTCTCTCTCTCTCTCTCTCTCTCTCTCTCTCTCTCTCTCTCTCTCTCTCTCTCTCTCTCTCTCTCTCTCTCTCTCTCTCTCTCTCTCTCTCTCTCTCTCTCTCTCTCTCTCTCTCTCTCTCTCTCTCTCTCTCTCTCTCTCTCTCTCTCTCTCTCTCTCTTCGTTTGGTCTGTGTAGAGTGATTCCAAATTGGAGTGACTTTTTATTAAAGCGGAGCTCCACCCAAAAGGGGAAACTCCTCCCCTTGTTTGCTTCCTCCCCCCCTCCGCTGCTATATTTGGCACCTTTCTGGAGGCAGAGAGGAGCGGGTACCTGTTTTTGACAGGTACCCGTCCCCACTTCTGAGAGACCTCACCGCAGCAAGATCGCCCGGAAGTCCCCCCCCCCTTCTCCTTCCACCGGGTCATTCAGAAAGCACAGCGCGCTCCGCACAAGAAGGAATAGGCTGTTAATCCGCAAGGCTTCACTGCCAGTTTCCCTTAGAAGGAATGGCGGCAACAGCACCAGAGAGCCGATTGAAAAATCGGCTGGGGTGCTGACATTGTGGGACCCCTGGATAGGTAAGTGTCCTAATATTAAAAGTCAGCAGCTACAGTATTTGTAGCTGCTGACTTTTCATTTTTTGGAGAGGGGGGGCTGGAGCTCCTCTTTATTAATCATCTGATGCTCTTGCAGGGCTCTGAGGAAAGTGGCAGGGTCTGCATCCCTTTAGACATGATCAACCCTTTAGGAGTGTCTCACCAATACTGACATTTTTGTTGCAGAGGATGCCAAAAATGTGACTTGTATCTTAGTGCATAACAGATTACAGCGCACACATACAAAAATGACTTTTATCCTGCAAGGCTACTTAAAAATACCTGAACATATTCAAAAATACAGGGCTTTGGTCACACTATATGGTCATATAGTGCTAAGCCCACTTACTGTGACAAAGTACTCCGATTAGTGGGTCCTACACTAGTAATAAATTGAAAGTACCTGTGTCTCAACCATGGGAGATAAACTCCTCTACTTCACCATCTTGAATGTAAAGCATTTTAGGGTGTGCCCCCCAAGTATGTTTTTGTATATTGTATCTTAGTGCAGACTTTTAGGAAAATCACTGAGCCAATCACACAAGCAGAAAATGACATTTCTGAGGCTATTCCATGCAACGCTGTATGGGACACCTCCAGGTTGCCATACTGCATTGAATGGTATTGCTTTATTCACACGGGCAGAAAAAATGCTGCTTTAAGATGCGTACAGCAGATCGTTTTGTACTCATCTAAAGGCACCACTATAGTAATCAATGAGGCCACACACAGCTGTGTCTAAATATGAAAATGTACGCCGTGTTTAGCCAAGCAAAAAAAAGTAGGATATAGCAACTGATATTATAATCAGATCTGCAGATTTTACTCACGTACACGCATAAACATATAAACACGTGTGCACTTTAGGCACATATTTTACACAGAACCTTTCTTTCATGTAGAAAATACACTTCTAAAGGCAGCATTTTTCTGCCTGTGTGAATGAGCCCTTACAGAGCTGCAGATTGAAAAGAAAAGGTCATTTTTAATAACATTCCATTACAGTATGGTTGTGTATGCTAGAACATTTTTTTTTTTGTCTGCTATATTTTTTTCCCTGCAGTGGAGTTACCCTTTAGACTCCGTTCACATCATGTTGTCAGTTGTTGTACAAGGGCACTATAAAAACAAGTATTCTCTATGTGTCCTGTTCGTCCTGTTCACACCACAACACCGGTATCATGTGCAGGTTTTTTTCTGTGCAGAAATCTGCATTGTGTATGCAGTTTTCTGTACAAAAAAAAAATTGACACTGGTGTGAACAGAACACATAACTAACAACCATTCATATTCCCATTGCACATTAGAGCTGCACGATTCTGGCCAAAATGAGAATCACAATTTTTTTGCTTAGAATAAAGATCACGATTCTCGCAGCGTAAAATCTTTCACATTATACAAAAAAATTTGGGCTAACTTTACTGGTTAGTTTTTATTTTTTTTAATTCATTAAAGTATTTTTTTCCAAAAAAATAGCATTTGAAAGACCGCTGCGCAAATACAGTGTGATATAAAATATTGCAACAACCACCATTTTATTCTCTAGGGTCTCTACTAAAAAATATATATATAATGTTTGGGGGTTCTAAGTAATGTCTAGCAATTTACAGCAAAAAAAAAATATTTTAACTTGAAAACAACTGTCAGAAAAAGGTTTAGAGCCGGTTCACACAGGGGCACCACGACTTGCAGCGCGACTCACAGAGGCGACCTACACACGACTTCAGCAGCGGCTTGCAAAATGACTTCTGTATAGAAGTCAATGCAAGTCGCCTGAAGTCGCCCCAAAAGTAGTATAGGAACCTTTTTCTAAGTCAGAGCGACTTGAGTTGTTCCTATTAGCATGGTTCCATAGTACAGAACGGAACGCGACTTGTCAGGCGGCTAAGTCGCCCCTGTGTGAACCGGGTCTTGGTGTTTAAGTGGTTAAACGTTCCTAATTTACATACAGAAGTCTATTCCTTTGATGTAAAAGACAAATTGATACAATGTTTAGACTTAACATTTCACTGATAGAATGTTTTAAAACTTGGCAGACTGCCCAGACTTTGACTTTTGATGGCAGAGAGAAAGTTCTCTGCATACCAAAGATCGGGAAGATCGGGAAACCCTTTGTCAAGATCGCAATGGGAAAAGAACGCGATAATGATTCCTGGCGATTAATCGTGCAGCTCTATCGCACATGGTTTCTGAGAAAGGCTCTAGAACACTGGGTGCTGCAGCAGTCACCAGCTGGAGACTGGATCATACATGACACAGTGTAGATATATTTGCCAGCACACCTCGGATCTTCAGTTGTCCGTACCGCTTTATTGAAGTATGATCACATCACAGGAGAGTGCAAAGTTTGAGTCATGGAGGACCCCCTTCATCAGGCCTGAAGGGGTCCTGCGTGACTCCAAAACATTGCACTCTCCTGTTTTGTGATGTGATCATACTTCAATAAAGCTCTGTTTGGACAACCTAAAGATCCGTGGTGTGCTGGCAAATATCTACCCTGTGCCAGGGCACATAACTGACACACATGAAAACTGATGTCCAAGTGCTTAAAAACTCACTGAAACGCGCATGTAAACTGATGTCTTTGCAAGTGAAATCTGTGTGGTTTTCTCATTTCTTGCATGTGTGGTGTGAACGAGCCCTTAAAGTTCCCCTTTAGAACAGTGATCCTCAGGTCCTCCATACTGCGATAAGGGCTTTAGAAATATTCTGCCATGGGGAGGTTCATCCTGATGTTATTAAAGTGTTACTAAACCCACAACAGTAAAATCAGTCTGTATATGCAGTAAAGCATGTTTGTTATACTCACCGTGGAACCTAAGAGGTTTATTCTGCACATTGTGTAAAAAGGCTGTTTGATCCTGACTTCTCTGATCCTCCCCTCCGTCCACAGTCCCGAATCCATCTCCTGATAGTACAGAGCCTTGGGGGCACTCTGCACATGCTCAGTTTGGTGTGTATTGCTAGAGAGTTTGTATTTTCTTGTGATCATCACAGGGCCAATCAGCACTGTCCAGAGGTCCCAGAGGGTCAGGGGTTATGCAGCCTCATAGGACAATCAGGAGAATGAAAACTCATACACGCTTTAAGCAGACATTGATGGAAGTCACAAGACTGCTATATACTGCTGATGAGTAAAGGTATTTAGCAGTTTATATTTACTAAAATGATTGCATTTCCATGTACTGTGGGAGACCAGACATAGTGAATGCAGCGTTCGGGGTTTAGTAACACTTTAATGGTCAGTGGATAGGAGTTCATTCACTCGCCCTGTGTAACACACATAAAGACTTCCTGTGGGGCATTGGGGTTGATTTGCTAAAGGCAAATATACTGTGTACTGCAATTGCACCCGCAAGTGCAGTTGCTCTAGATCTGTGGGAAAGGTCTAAAATGAGGCTCTGCTGATTTCTATTATCCAATCATGTGCAAGCAAAATGCTGTTTTTGTCCTTGTATGTTCCCCTCAGATCTAGAGCAACTGTACTTGCAGTGCACAGACTATTTGCCTTTAGTAAATCAACCCCATTGCATACCCAGAATCAGGTGTACCAATGGGGACAGAGACCGCAGCAAAAGCCTGACGCAGGATCTAACCCTTCTTAGTAGGCTTAGTTAGTGTTCCTCTTTATGTCAGTGACTATTGGCTCTCTGGATGCTTTCAAAGATGTGATAAATACAAAAGAGCATCCTGAACACATGGAGCAAAAACTCTGCAGTCAATCGAGTCGGGTGTGTACCCATCCACACCTCTCGGATCGCCGATTGTCTAAAGTCAGTAATGCAGAATAATCGAACACTGAGGAGCCATCTTCCCCACTCATGAGGAGCCATCTTCCCCACTCTGTAAGGAGGTGCTATGACTATCTGCTCCAGGTGCTGACAGAGCTTTCCCATCTTCTGTGCATCATCTTTCAGTCAGATCAGTAAGACTCCTGTCATATTTGTGTGTAATTCTAATCTGCTGCACTGTTCCTTCTTCCAGATCCTCAGCTCTGCCCTGTCTGTCTCCTGGGCGATTACCCCCCGTGTCTGCTCTGGGTCTGGTCCACTTTATCTAAAAAGGGGTGAGTGACATATACTTCAACTATAAGAGGGACACAACCTCAATGTAACCCACATATTGGAACTGGAAAACCAGTTACTCCATCTTAGTACAGGATTCAATAGACAAGGGTCTTCTGTTCCCTTATCTTGCATCACTGAGGAAGTATTAATAGAGTCAGTGTGTCGCCCCACAAAGAAATACAGTATCCTTGGAGCATGTTATCACTAAGGAAAGAAAAAAAAAGGGGGGGGGGGGTTACCTCAAGTACTTGGGGTTAGTCCAGGGGGGGAGAATAGTGGTTTAATACGATTAGATAACACTAAGGGAACTAGGTAGAGAGATCAAATGGGATAAATGGAGAAGGTAAAAAGGGGGGTTAGGGTGAGCCTCATGCCTGGGCCAGTTGGACAGGAGGGGCAAACATTCTGTCCTAAACATTTTTTCATCTGAGTATAGATACCCCAACAATGAAAATTCCCATCTCATTATTATCCCTTAAAATTTTACATTAGTTAAGCCAAGAGTTATTTGCATTCACTAGAGAGCTTACCAACAGAAGGAAGGGGACCTTGTCTTTGTTATATAGAACTTTCATTAGACCTCATTTAAAGTAGTGTGTCCAATCCTGGAGACCTCACTTTACAAAATGATATTGATAAAAGGTAGGTAACACACTGCAAGAGTTAAATGCTCATTAGGTCTAAGGATAGGGGAATAAGGTGTAAGACATACCCATTATTCCTTACTATGGCAGACTCACTCCTGTGCTCCAAAGCAGCCTTTTTCAACCAGGGTGTCTTCAGGAGGCCTTGGCAAAATGCCTAGAAACTACCCAAAAATTGTATACAAGCCAGCAGGTGAATGAAGCCTGGCTATTAGTTACATAAAGCCACAGGTTTTCATTGTGCACCATTACAACCTTCTAGCTGCCAGTGTCCTAACAACCAATGACATCATCGCTTTATAAGGAGTTCATGAGACACCTACATGGCAACCTTGTGTGCCCCTCCCCTTCCCCTCTCCGTTGGCACTGGGGTGATATTAGCTGAGGTAGAAGAGAAACATTGGAATACTAGTCAGTACCAGTGTGCAAAGGTGTTTGCATTGGAAGAATAAATCCATGCTAATGTTGGGTGTCCTACGCATATGGGTGTTGCTGCATTATGTAAAACTATTAATTTTAAATTTTTAACATTTTAGAATTGTCTGCCTCGAGATTGTGTGGAATTGTAAAGGGTGCCTTGACTGAAAAAGGGTTGAGAAACACTGGTCCAAAGTCTTTTCTTTAAGGTGCTTATGGTGGTCGCATCAAGTACAATGCAGGGCCAAAAGTCTTACATATGTATGTGAGGATGTTGGAGAGAAGAGCTGACCAGCAGCCAAAGAGCGAGGATTAAGTTAAAATATAACAAAAGGTAAATCTTTTATAGTTTTGGATAGAGTGCAGAGGGATTAGAACACCTGTCAGCTTTTTATTGCTGTCTTTGTCCCAATTAGGGAGAGTCACCCTCTGTGTTTGTTCTGTAAATCATTATCACTTGGAGTGAAAATAAAAGAAAAACCCAAATTGAGGGCTGTCACCAGAACAGGAACAGAGGAAAAATTTGCTATTGGGGACTCTTGATTTGTTGACCCTGGTGACAACAATGGATTCCCTCACTCTGGAATGATGTTTGACTATGGGACAGGAAGTGAAGAGAAATCTCCCCAATGGCAAAAATATAACCCTCCCTTGCTCTTTCCATAATGAAAAAAATTAAAAAACGTTTTTGCCTTTAGTACCGCCTTTAAGTATTACAGACTTTTTCTGTACCGCCCTAGAGTTAACTCTTGCAGAGCAGGGGGAGCTGCAAGGGTATTTTCTGTTTATTTGAGAATTCAGCTTTAATGGTATGAACAACAATATGGAGGCATTTCAATATGAAGCCAAGATCAAGAACAAGGGGACATGAGCTCAAACTACTAGGAGGGAAAACTAACCACAGAAAATATTATTTTAGTGAATGAGTAGTTGATGCTTGGAACGGATTTCCAGCAAAGGCAGCAATTCAGTTAACAAACAAAATGGTTAAAGCAGAACTAAACTGAAAGAAATCATCACCTTCTTATTCCAGCGATGTGGAGGTTAAATCCCTCGCCGGCTACTGTCATCTTCTCCCTGGCTATTTCTGGGTGCCAGGTTTTCGACTTCTTGATTGGCCGGTGGTAGAATGACAATATTCTACACATTTGCACTGGAGTCTGTCATTGTGGCACAGCCGAAATGTACCAGGAATGCGCATGAGCAGTTCAGTGTATATATAATGGAAGTTTGCTAGCAGGCATGTAAGTGTTTGCTATTGCAAAGACATTGCATGTCTCTTCTGCAATATAGAGCTGCCTGCTCAGTTTTTCATCAGTTACCTTCCATTCCGCTTTAAAAAAAAAAGAAAAATCAAAGGGGCAGACTTGATCAACCACTCTTTTCTTTTTCATACATCACGGGACACAGAGCCTCAGTAATAACTGATGGGTTATATAGGTATCACTAGGCGATTGGACACTGGCACACCCTAACCAGGAAGTTCAACCCCCTATATAATCCCTCCCCTTGCAGGGATACCTCAGTTTTTACGCCAGTGTCTTAGATGTTGGACGTGTAAAGATGTCCTGTGCTGAGCTCCAATGGGAATATCCTATATCCTATACTGGGGCAAGCCAGATGAACCGGATCCATTTCAAAGTGTCCTTTCTAGGCCGAATTGGATGGTACCCGGGCCTCGTGTCCGAAGAAACGAGGTTTTACCTGTAACGCTTCCTCTTTTTAGAGAGCTGGACCCCGCATATCAGAAAATGGGATTTCTAGCCTTATTTCTGGCCGGGTGCTTTACAGGCCCAGAACTGTGGATCCCCCTATCTGTAGGGGGCCCCAGTCTCTGAAGGTTTTTCCAAACGGAATCAGAGGAATCAGGTGGAGAGGGACCCTCTTTGGCTTCCCAGGAGGAGAAGGTCTTAGCACAGATCCTTGCTGGATTGGTCCGCTCCACATTTAAGTTGCCCGTATCTGAATCAGTTAAAGAACCCTCTTCTTCTTTGGGGTCACTGAAACCTCCTTAAACAGCACATGCTTTTCCTGTTCATAATTTACTTGAAAAGCTCCTTTATTCTGAGTGGGATCACCCAGATAAACATTTTTTTTCCACCGAAAAAGTTTTCAACACTTTACCCTATGGAAGAAAAGTTCATAAAGATGTGGGGAATACCGGTTGTTGATGCCGCCATCTCCTCCATAAATAAAAATCTGACTTGTCCTGTAGACAATGCGCAGATGCTCAGGGATCCTGTGGATAAAAAGATGGAGTCCCTGTTGAAGGATGTTTTCTCCTTAGCAGGTTCAGTGGCTCAACCTGCAGTAGCAGTGATTGGAGTCTCTCAATACTTAAGAGACCATGTTAAACAGGTCATCAAAGTTCTACCTGAACAGCAGGCCCAGGGATTGGCTAATCTTCCAGCGGCCTTATGTTTTGTTGTTAACGCCATCAGAGATTCTATCATCCAAACCTCTTGTTTTTCACTTGGGTTGGTGCATATATGTAGAATCTTATGGTTGAGAAATTGGTCAGCTGAAGCACCATGTAAGAAGCTTCTGGCTGGGTTTCCATTTCATGGTGCAAGGTTGTTTGTAGAAGACTTGGATAAATATATCCAAAGGATCTCTTGTGGGAAGAGCACTCTCTTACCTGTTAAGAAAAAGAGTAAGTGTCCCTCTTTCAAACGGACTCTTTCCCCAGCGCCAGGGACATCAGCCTCCAGGCAGTCACGATGGCCTCCTCCATCTGGGTCAAGAAACAAGAGTCAACCCCAGGGACAAAAGAAGTCCTGGGGGAAGAAGTCTACTATACAAGACACTAAGGCCTCTTTATGAAGGGGCGCCCCGGCTCGCTCGAGTGGGGAGGAGACTGCTACAGTTCTCAAAGCTCTGGCAGGAGGACTTCCAGGACAGATGGGTAATCTCCACGGTAACCTTAGGGTACAAGCTGGAGTTCCAAGAATTCCCCTCTCCTCGTTTCCTCAGATCAAGTGTCCCCAGAGATCCAGAGAAAAAGCAGTCGCACCTTCTAGCGCTAGAGCGACTTTTGTCGCAAGAGGTCATTATGGTGGTTCCCACGAAGGATCAAGGATTGGGCTTTTATTCCAACCTTTTTACAGTCCAAAAGCCAAATGGGGATGTCAGACCCATTCTGGATCTAAGGGATCTGAATCGATTCCTAAGGATTCGGTCCTTCCGCATGGAATCAATCCTGCAGGGAGGAGAATTTCTGGCATCGATAGACATCAGAGATGCATATCTGCATGTGCCCATTTTTCCTGCTCATCAGAAGTTTCTACGCTTCGAGATAGGTGGGCGTCATTTCCAGTTTGGGGCTCTCCCTTTCGGGATAGCCACTGCACCTCGAGTGTTTACAAAGATCTTGACTCCTCCTCTGGCCAGATTAAGGGCTCAGGGTATAACTGTCATAGCATACCTAGACGACCTGCTCTTGATAGACCGGTCAGTAGCCTCTTTGAACGGGAACTTGAGGACCACAGTCAAGTATCTGGAACACCTAGGTTGGATTCTCAACCTAGAAAAATCTTTCCTAAAACCAGTAAGAAGACTGGAGTATTTGGGTTTGATCATAGCTACAAGCCAGGAGAAAGTATTTCTACCTCAGGCAAAGATCACTGCTTTAAAGGAGCTGATTTTGGTAGTCAGGACCAAGAAGGGTCCTTCTGTCCGCCTTTGTATGAGGCTGCTAGGAAAGATGGTGTCTTCATTCGAAGCAGTTCCCTATGCTCAGTTTCATTCAAGACTGTTTAAACACAGTATCCTGTCGGCCTGGAACAAGAAGGTTCAGGCATTAGACTTTCCGATGCACCTGTCTCATGTGGTGCGTCAGAGCCTCAATTGGTGGTTAATACCCGAAAACCCACAGAAGGGGAAATCCTTTCTACAGGTGACCTGGACGGTGGTAACAACAGATGCCAGTCTGTCGGGTTGGGGAGCAGTTCTGGAACAGTCTGCGGTCCAAGGGGTATGGTCCAAAAACGAGAGAACCTTACCCATCAACGTTCTGGAGATCCATGCGGTATATCTAGCCCTAAAGGCCTGGACTCTCAGGCTACAGGGTTGCCCAGTCAGGATCCAGTCCGACAATGCCACAGCAGTGGCTTATATCAATCATCAGGGAGGCACCAGGAGCTGAGCTGCTCAAAGAGAGGTGAACCAGATCTTAGTCTGGGCAGAGAAGCAGGTGCCATGCATATCGGCAGTCTTCATTCCAGGGATAGAGAACTGGCAGGCGGACTATTTAAGTTGCCAGTAGTTACTCCCAGGGGAATGGTCTCTGCATCCCGACGTCTTTTGGGCCATATGCCAAAGATGGGGGGTTCCAGATGTAGACCTCTTTGCATCCCGATTCAACAAAAAGATAGACAGATTTGTGGCAAGGGCAAAGGATCCTCTTGCATGCGGGACAGATGCGTTGGTGATTCCGTGGCATTCTGCTACTGCCACGACTCCTTTGCAGGATCAGGCAGGAAAGGAAGTCGGTGCTTCTGGTAGCCCCCGCTTGGCCCAGGAGGACCTGGTATGCAGAAATAGTAAGAATGACAGTGGGTTCCTTGTGGACCCTACCATTACGCCCAGACCTGTTATCTCAAGGTCTAGTGTTCCATCCTGCCTTACAAACGCTAAATTTGATGGTTTGGCTATTGAAACCAACATTCTGAAAAACCGTGGGCTTTCAGGTCCTGTGATATCTACTTTGATCAATGCAAGGAAGCCAGCTTCCAGAGTAATTTATCATAGAGTCTGGAAAGCTTATGTATCCTGGTGTGAATCCAGAGGTTGGCATCCCAGAAAATATGTGATAGGTAGAATCCTAGATTTTCTACAATTGGAATTAGAGAGGAAGTTGGCCTTGAGTACCATCAAGGGCCAAGTCTCGACATTATCAGTATTGTTTCAACAACCACTTGCTTCGCATTCTTTGGTCCGAAACTTTATGCAGGGGGTGACGCGTCTTAATCCTCCGGTTAAGGCGCCCCTAAACCCCTGGGACTTGAACTTGGTTCTGTCTGTTTTACAGAAACAGCCTTTTGAACCAATACGTCAGATTCCTTTGGTCTTGTTGACAAGGAAGTTAATTTTTCTGGTAGCCATCTCTTCTTCTAGAAGAGTATCAGAATTAGCAGCTCTTTCCTGTAAAGAGCCTTATTTGATTATGCACAAGGATAGAGTGGTATTGCGCCCTCATCCTAGTTTTTTTAGGTGGTTTCAGATTTTCATCTAAACCAAGACATTGTTCTGCCTTCCTTTTTTCCCAGATCCCTGTTCTTCGGAAGAAAGGTCCCAACATTCTTTGGATGTAGTAAGAGCAGTCAAGATCTGGAAGCAACTGCTCAAATTCGCAAAACGGATGTTTTGTTCGTGCTGCCAGAGGGTCCCAATAGAGGACAGGCACCGTCAAAAGCTACCATTTCTAAATGGATTCGACAATTGATTATTCAAGCTTACGGTTTGAAACAGAAGATTCCTCCGTTTCAGATCAAGGCACATTCCACAAGGGCTATTGGTGCTTCTTGGGCAGTGCATCACCGGGCCTCTATGGCTCAAATCTGCAAGGCCGCAACCTGGTCTTCAGTTCATACATTCACCAGATTTTATCAGGTGGATGTGAGAAGGCATGAGGATGTCGCCTTTATGCATAGTGTTCTGCAGGCAGCGGTACAGGGTCCTCAGGTCTGATTGCACCCTACTTGGTTGTGGTTCCCCTCCCCTCAGGTAGCATTGCTCTGGGACATCCCATCAGTTATTACTGAGGCTCTGTGTCCCGTGATGTATGAAAAATAAAATAGAATTTTTTATAACAGCTTATCTGTAAAATCCTTTTCTTTTTGATGTACATCACGGGACACAGAGGTCCCACCTGTCTTCTAATACACTTATATTGCTTGGCTACAAAACAGGTATCCCTGCAAGGGGAGGGATTATATATGGGGTTGAACTTCCTGGTTGGGGTGTACCAGTGTCCAATCACCTAGTGATACCTATATAACCCATCAGTTATTACTGAGGCTCTGTGTCCCGTGATGTACATCAAAAGAAAAGGATTTTACAGGTAAGCTGTTATAAAAAATCCTATTTTTCTGCTGGCACTTTTTTATGTTTCTGTATTAACAAATTCAGTCTAATAATGCCATCTCTTAAATTTATCAAATGTTTCTTTAACTGCTGAGGTTTTTTCTGCTATTTCTTTAAAATCAATGGTTCTGGATAACCACAAATACTGTAGCTGCCGACTTTTAATATAAGGACACTTACCTGTCCAGGGATCTTGCGATGTTGACACCTTGAGCCAATTCGTCACTCAGCCGGTGCAGGCACCGGCATTGTAAGTAAGTGAAAGCAGCAGTGAAGGCTTCAGGTTTCCTACTGCGCATGCGCCAGTCACGCTGTGCTTTCTAAATGGTCCCGCCGTCTTCTGGGACCTATGTGTGTCCCAGAAGGCAGTGGGGGCGAGGAGGAGGGCCTGAAAATGTCATAGATCGCTGATCTTACCCAGAAGTGGGAGCAGGTACCTGTCAGAACAGTTACCCGCTCCCCCCCCCCCTCTAAAAAAAAAGTGCCAAATGTGGCAGTGGAGGTGGGGAGGATGCAAACAAGCGGAGCTTCCCCTTTTGGGTGGAGCTCTGCTTTAAAGTTTCTTGGTAATGGAATTATAGTGTATATTTTTTTGTTTAAGTGTACATTACCTGCAGTACATTCGCAGTTCAGTGTATACTCCCTGCCAACTCCTAGCATCTTTAAGATGCCTAGAATTGAACTGGGGGGCCATGACATGTACATGTGCAGGAGTTAGATTGTCAGTGGCCACCCAATGGCCAAAGTGGACAGGTGAGGACCTGGTAGAAGTCAGTGGCAGCGGACTGAAGGGATGAGGGACGGCTGTGAACTGTGAGCACAGAAGGAGCCATAATTTGCAAGTATGCTGTGTATATAGCACAATATGGGAAGAGCAGCAGACCTACAGATCCACATTACGAACAATGAAAAGGTGAATTAACACCCTTCCCACATCCATTCTCCCTGCTGCACAATTAGCTGTAACTGCCCATGCAGGTGGTGCAGCAGTCTGGGCATTTGAAAGTCCCACTTTTCTTCCACTCGGCTTCCCAGAAGTCCTTGAAAAAAGAAGAGCGGGGCTTTTAAATCCCAGGACCGCTGCATGGGCAGTGCCAGCTATTAGCCCACACATGTAAGTGCAGCAGTGACCAGGGATTTGGGAGGGTGTAGGGTGTTCACCTTTTCATTTTCTTTGAGAAGGTGTATTTTTACTTTTAGGCTTGGTAAACCCGCACAAGATGTGATGTAAGGTTCTCTCCTCAGCTTCAACTCTCCAGCAATGGTTTAGAGTAGTTGGATTTGTGCAGTACAGCAGATTGGGGATTGTGTACAACCTTCTTAAAGTCTTTTTAGATCCAATTTCCTGTATCCTATTGCAGATTGAGGACTTTATATTTTTTGGTAAAAAGTAAGTTTGATTCAAGTCTCCTTTCCTATTTAAGATGGCTATTGTCCCTGTGGAGGACAGATTAACATATTGTAAAATGAGAATAACATGAAAATAGGAATGGGTGAAAGGGCCTTTCTCCTTCAGGTGGTTTCAAAGTCCAATAAAAGACAGGAAGAACAAGTTAGGGGAAATGGGGTGCAAGTATCATAGAGAATGAATGTAAGGTTGTGGTCTGACAGTATACTTTTATGCACATCTAATCTTTGTTTAATATGAAGGGATAAGGCTTGGCTTTGTAGAGGAAGAAACTTCTATGTCAGGTTCTCAATAATTGTCAGGAGGGTAGAATGAAAAGGCAATATGTTTTGTAGTAGAAATGGCTTCTGACATATTTTGCATGTAGTTTCCACCATGGGATGTTATTTAATTTTGTGTGCGATTTATTATTATCCCACCAGCTGAAGATTTCAGTTTGGTAAATTTATTTGCAAATCCTTCAAGGGATAGAGCCATTTATTTTCTGTATGTCTTACAGGTCCCGGGCCCCAATCGCACAGACTCTATACTTCCTCCGCATCAACTGAATCCAGTGAAGACCAGTTTTTGAAATGGTTTCTGCTGCTTATACCTGTTGCTACCTTTAGCCTGGGTACCTGGCAGGTAAAGTGTCTGACTTTACAATACACTCCTAGCAAGGAGAAGCAAGCCCCTGAAAACACCCTTTATAAACCAGCCTAGAAGTGGCTGGTTTGCTAAACTGCAAGGGCTAACTGTTCATTTATGTCTAGGGGGACCAGGTACAGCAGTTTTACTTACCTGATCTTCTGCTCCCACAGGCTACTGCTAAACCAGTCCCTGCGGCCTCCTATGCCCTACCCTTTGGCGATTACATGCCTCTCATGTTGTCAAGATCGTTGCAGGGACCATAGCTCTGCAATGGACATGGTCGCTGAGGCACAGTCCACTGCTAGAGTGTAGAGGAGCAACTTCTGCTGGGGAAGCAGAGGGGTAAGTAAAAGTGCTTTTCCCCTCCCTTGGACAAAAAAGAGCTGTTAACCTTTGCATCATGGGTGAAGTCCCACTGCAAGTGAGGACTTTTAGTTTTCCTGGAGTTGGGCTTTAAAAACATTCATGATTGCTGGGACGTTCTATTTCATGAATGCAGTGTTTTCCTTTACTGCAGTTTTGGATTTTGAAAGGGAAAAAGGTGATTGGCCACTGTAGCACGTTACCATTATGTCTGTTCCAGGTTCAGCGACGGAAGTGGAAGCTGAAACTCATAGAGCAACTGGAGTCTCAAGTTAACGCTACACCGATCCCTCTTACGACTGAGTGAGTCTTCCTGACTTTGCATACATAGTTAAGTATGACTGGCCTGATGATGCTACTTTCTTTTCCTTTTACAAGCTTCATCTAGGGCAGGGTCTCCCAGATTGTGGCCCACAGGGGGCAAACACAGGTGAGGTTCTTCAGACTTTCAGGTAGAAAAATTCCTAAGATAATCAGTAACAGATAATGATCTTCAGATAGCGGTATGACTGTGATAACTATTAAGGGATGATATTCTCTAGACTTCAAAGTAGAGGCACAACTGAGATGATTAGTAATGCATAACGTTTTTCAGATCTCCGGTTAGCTGCACAACTATGATAATTAGTAGCAGGTGGTGTCCTTCAGACTGCCAGACAGCAGGACCACTGTAATAAATAGTAAAGGGGATATATTCAAACCTCCAAGTAACATGGCTGAGATAATTTGTAACAGGTGATATTCACTATACTTCCAGGTCCTAGCATAGCTGAAATTAGTAACAGGTAATTTCTTCCAGACTTCCAGGTAGCAACACAAGAAGGATTTAAATTATTGTCTCTGCTTCTTTTATTGTCTCACTTCTATGTGTCTTTAGCCCAGCAGAACTGGAAAAATTGGAGTATCGTCCCGTGAAGGCGAGAGGTTACTTTGATCACTCCAAGGAGCTGTATGTACAGCCCCGCACACTGATGGACCCAGCAAAGGAGGCTCGAGAGGCCGGGCAGATCACATCAAACACTGAGAGTGGGGCCCATGTGATCACTCCATTTTACTGTACTGACTTAGGGTATGTTATTTTATAGCTCTACCAGAGGGGGATTGACATGCCAGGGGGAAATAATAGATGATCTAAGAGGTATAATACTAGGAATTAGAATATACAGTGCATCCGGAAAGTATTCACAGCGCTTCACTTTTTCCACATTTTGTTATGTTACAGCCTGTTCCAAAATTGATTACATTTATTATTTTCCTCAAATATTCCAAAACAATACCCCATAATGACAACGTGAAAGAGGTTTGTTTGAAAACTTTGAAAATGTATTAAAAATAAAAAAAATCACATGTACATAAGTATTCACAGCCTTTGCTCAATACTTTGTGGAAGCATCTTTGGCACCAATTACAACCTTGTCTTTTTGAGGATGATGCTACAAGCTTGGCACACCTATTTTTGGGCAGTTTCTCCTATTCTTCTTTGAAGGACCTCTCAAGCTCCATCAGGTTGGATGGGAAGCCTCGGTGCACAGCCATTTTAAGATCTCTCCAGAGATGTTCAGTTGGGTTCAAGTCTGGCCTCTGGCTGCGCCACTCAAGGACATTACCAGAGTTGTCTCATAGCCACTCCTTTGTTATCTTGGCTGTGTTCTTAGGGTCGTTGTCCTGTTGGAAGATGAACGTTTGTCCCAGTCTGAGGTCCAGAGCGCTCTGGAGCAGGTTTTCATCAAGGATGCCTCTGTACATTGCTGCATTCAACTTTCCCTCGATCCAGACTAGTCTCTGTTTCTCAGTTCCTGCCGCTGAAAAACATCCCCACAGCATGATGCTGCCACCACCATGCCTCACTGTAGGGGTGGTATTGGCCAGGTGATGAGCGGTGTCTGGTGTTTGGTTTCCTCCAGACATGACTCTTGCCATTCAGGCCAAAGAGTTCAATACTTGTTTCATCAGACCAGAGAGTTTTGTTTCTCATGGTCTGAGAGGTTCTTTTTGGCAAACTCCAGGCAGGCTGTCATGTGCCTTTTACTGAGGAGTGGCTTCTGTGTGGCCACTCTACCATACAGGCCTGATTGGTGGAGTGCTGCAGAGATGTTTTTTCTTCTGGAAGGTTCTCCTCTCTCCACAGAGAATTACTGGAACTCTGTCAGAGGGACCATCGGGTTCTTTGTCACCTCTCTGACTAAGGCGCTTCTCCCCCGTTCGCTCAGTTTGGCCAGGCGGCCCACTCTAGAAAGAGTCCTGGTGGTTCCAAACCTATCCATTTATGGATGATGGAGGCCACTGTGCTCATTGGAACCTTCAATGCTGCAAAAATGTTTCTGTAACCTTCTCCAGATTTGTGCCTCAATATAATCCTGTCTCGGAGGTCTACAGACAATTCCTTGGACTTCATGACTTGGTTTGGGCTCTGACATTCACTGTAAACTGTGGGACCTTACATAGACATGTGTGTGCTTTTCCAAGTAATGTCCAGTCAATTGAATTTACCACAGTTGGACTCCAATCAAGTTATAGAAACATCTCAAGGATGATCAGTGGAAACAGGATGCACCAGAGCTTAATTTTGAGTGTCATGGCAAAGTCTGTGAATACTTACAGTATGTGCATGTGATTGATTTTTTTCTCATTTTTTATGTTTAATAAATTTGCAAAGATTATAAAAAAAAAAATATTTTTACGTTGTCATTATGGGGTATTGATTGTAGAATTTTGAGGAAAATAATGAATTTAATCCATTTTGTAATAAGGCTGTAACATAACAAAATGTGGAAAAAGTCATGTGCTGTGAATAATTTCCAGATGCACTATACATAGATCGGCCATAACATTATGACCACCCACCTAATCTTGAATAGGTCCCCCTTTTGCTGCCAAAACAGCCCTGACCCATGGAGGTATGATCACCACTTTACCTCTGAAGGTATGGTGTGATATCTGGTAGCAAACCATCAGTAGCAGATCCTTTATGCCCTATAAGTTATGAGGTGGAGCCTCCATGGATCTGACTTTTTTCAGCACATCCCACAGATGCTCGATTTGATTGGGATAAGCAGAATTCTTTTATTGCTCCGTGTTCCAGTTCTGTTGCTCACATGCCCATAGTAGGTGCTTTTGGCTTTGGAAATGGGTCAGCATGGGCACTCTGACTGGTCTGCAGCTATGCAGCCTCATATACAACAAACTGCGATGCACTGTGTGTTCTGACAACTTTTTATCAGAACCAGCATTATCCTTTTGTTGAGCTACAGTAGCATTATCATTATCTTTTTGTTGAGCTACAGTAGCTCTTCTATTGGATCGGACTACACGGGCCAGCCTTCACTCCCCACATGTATCAGTGAGCCTTGGCCGCCCATGACCCAGTCGCTATCTCGCCAGTTTTCCTTCCTTGGACCACATTTAGTAGGTCCTGGCCACCGCAGACCGAGAAAAATCTCGAAATGGCTGCAGTTTTTGAGTTTCTCTGACCCAGTCATCTAGCAATTACAGTTTTGCCCTCGTCAAAGTCGCTCAAATCCTTACGCTTGCCTATTTTTTCTGTTTTTAACACTTCAACTTCAGAGACAACAGTTCACTTGCTGCTTGATATATCTCACCTACATTCAGATGTCATTGTCACAGGATAGGCAATGTTATTCACTTTACCTGTCAGTGGTCATAATGTTTTGGTTAAATTGAGTATATAAAGTGGGGATTATAGTAATGGGAATTTGGTTTTATACAGGGTGGAGGGTATAGTAATGATAATTTGATTATATGTTGGGAGGTATAGTAATAGGAATGTCATCATATATCGAGTGGGAGTATAGTGATGGAAATTTGGTTGGTATGTGGTGTGGAGGGTATGGTACTGGGGGAGTTTGGTTATAAAAATGGTGGGTTATAATTTGGTTATAAGTATTAATAGGGGTATGGTTATAGTAATGGGGATTTGATTATATATGGTATGAGTGGCATAGTACCAGAATATTGGTTATCTATGGGTTGGGGTTGCTATTACTGAGGATACAGCTGTATATAGGATAGGAGAGTATAGTAATTAGGATCTGTTTGTATACTGGAAGAGTCATATTGTTATAAGAATTTGATTATATATGGGGCGGCAGTGTAGTAATGGGATAGTATATGGTGTGGGGGATATAGTACTGAGAATTCAGTTGTATATGTGATGGATGGATTCGTTATGGGAGTTTGGTTATATATAGGGTGGAGGTATAGCAAGGGTGATTTGTTTAGTTTATGGTGTGAAGAGTATAGAATTGTACATTTTGGTTTTATAAAGGATGGGAGGTTACAGTAATTTGGATTTTTTTCCTGAATTTGGTTGTATATAGGGTTTGGGTATAATAATGATACTTAGATTATATATGGAGTGGGGTTTAGCAGTAGGAATTTTTTTATATATTTAGTGGGGAGGGTACAATGTTTGAGATTCAGTTGTATATAGGGTGGGCATATGGTAATAGAAATATAGTTTTATACGTTGTAAAAGGTATATAGTTATGGGTTTTGGTTAAAAAAGATTTTCGGGAGTATGACCCCTGTAACGCGGCCACATTAGCAGTACAGTGCTGCTAGTTTTAGCGACGCTTTACCGTTGTTTCAGCGGTGCTTTTCGGCCACTAGCTGGGTGCTTTTACCCCCACTAGCGGCCGAATAAAGGGTTAAAAGCGCTCGTGTTGCTCTGCTGAAGAGCTTTGCAGGCACTTCGGCAGCGCTGCCCATTCATTTCCCCCAAAGATGCTGCTTTCAGGACTTTTCCTAATGTCCTGCAAGTGCACCGCCCCAGTGTGAAAACACTCGGCCTTTCCCACATGGGAGGCACTTTTACAGGCGCTATTTTTAGCACTAAAACGCCTGAAAAGTGGGTCTGAAGTAGTGGTTGTATATGGAGTAAGGGGTGTAGTAATGGAAATGTGGCTATATATGGGTTAGGGGTATTGTGTTAGGTGTGTGTGTATGTGTGTGTGTATATATATATATATATATATATATATATATATATATATATATATATATATATATATATATATATATATATATATATATATATATATATATATATATATATATATATAAATAATATATATAAATAGAAGCGTTCGGTATTGGGGTTTTGGTTATAATATTTTAATTGTTCTAGAGAGGCACAGATTTTTAATAGCCCCCCCCATATTCCAGCATTCAGGCCATGTTTGCATTCTTTAAATGTCTCTATGCAGTCACAAAATAACTCTGTGCAGCAAGGTATATATTAGGAGTTTTTAACATTTTTAGATCTGGGATCTTGGTTAAATAAAAATGTATCAAATGACAGGATAAAAATGTGACGCCTTTTCCTGATGTTTTCTGTAGCTTTCCTCTTAAGGTGTTTTGGTGATGCAACCCCAGGGGGTGTGTCCCTGACACCCAAGGCTCACAGGAAATGTGTTGAATGATGCTGGGCATCATTGAACCCTGAAGAAGACCGATGCTTGATCACTAGAGAAGACCCATGGGGCAGCCCTAGAGCATGTTTAGCAAATGCGCAAAGTTTTTTGTTTTTTCTATTTTTTTTTACAAGGGATAGGGGGACCCAAAATATTATAATGCATAATATGTTTTTAGCATAGGAGTGCTACAAAGCCACGTGCATTATATTATTACAGCTACATGACTGTTTAACAGTTAACCTCTGATACATTGAGTTAGGAGTCTAGATCTGTAAATATGTCTTTTTCTCTTTCTCCAGAGTTACAATCCTGGTTAACCGAGGTTTTATTCCCAGAAAGAAGATTAATCCTGAGACACGGATAAAGGGACAGGTGAGAAAAACAATATAAAATGCAGAAGGAAAGGACAAGTAAGGAGTACAGTATAGTTTGTAGGGGAAAGTGACAGGAGTGGTGTACAGTATGCATTGAAGTAGGAAAGGACAGGGAGAGCTTACAGTATACAATGCAGGAAGAAGGTACTGGTGACATTTACACTAGACAATGGAGGAAGGAAGAAGTGCCTTATACAATAAAGTGTTTATCATATATACAATGCAGGAGGAGAGTAAGATGCTGTCCTCTATTTTCCTGTAGGTAGAAGGAGAAGTGGATTTAGTCGGTATTGTGAGACATTCAGAGAAGCGCAAGCCATTTGTTCCGAAAAATGATCCTGAGAGAAACAGATGGCATTACCGGGATGTGGAAGCCATGGCAAAACTGACTGGGGCAGAGCCGATACTTGTTGATGCTAGTCTTGGTAAGACTGACAAGATTTGATGCATGGCAATTAATCTGTGGTGTCATTACAGAAAATAAAGCCCCCACTCCTTCCCTCCCTCCTTGCTTCCCTCCTTCCCTCCCCCCCTCCCCATGTTGGAAGCGGGGACATTGTACACTAATCACTGTTTATAAACCATCGTGGTGTTAGGAGAAACACACAGAGCACAATGGGGTCCATTTACTAAAGCTGAAGAGTGCATAATCTGGTACAGCTGTGCATGGTAGCCAATCAGCTTCTAACTTTAGCTTGTTCAATTAAACTTCAACAAAAAACCTGGAAGCCGATTAGTTTCTATGCAGAGATGCATCAGGTTTTACACTCTCCAGTTTTAGTAAATCAACCCCATTGTGTACTTTACTTTCCAGCATGTTGTAGTTAACTCTAATAAGAAACGTATTTTCCCCTAATCGTCTTTCAGGACAGCCACCTGAGAGACCTTGGCTCCTCCCCTCTGTAGGAAACACCGCGCCAGCCTTCTATAAATTTCCTCCTCCCCTGCTGGCTCCTCAGTTATTTGTGTTTCCTCCAGAGGGGAGACACCAGTGGAACCAAGCCAGGAGAGTCAGGAGGCTCAGGCAGATGTCCTAAAAGGGAGCAGAGGCTCCTTGGGCAGACCAGGAAAAAAACTAACCTGGAAGAAAATCTTGTTACCCCTGCATCCCTGAGTGCAGGCGGAGGTTGGGGGGGGCTCCCTTTCAGCACCGAGCGCGGTAGCAGAAGGTACATGGCCAGCCGTCTCATACCCTCAGCAGCGTGTAGCACTGCAGTGCAAACCACGCCGGGTATTGAGACCACACGGCACCGGGTGACATCACGTCCGGCAAAAGGGGCGTGTACTTCCAAGTTCGCGGCTTCTGGTTCCGGCTGCGAATCATGAAAAGGTATCAGGCATGGGCTGGAGAGGAGCCGCACATGCTGTAGAGACAACAAAGGCTCCGGTGGTGGCACCATAATGTCGGACGCAGAAGGAAGGGACCAGACTGCTCCAGCAGAGACCAGCTCCAGCCATGTTAAGGTAAGGGGAACCTAGGGTGGAACCCCCCTGGCCTGAACCCACCGCCCCCCCAAAGGAGTACATGGACGGGGGGAGGGGGGTAGGTAAAGGTCCCTCTGGTGTCAGAGGGTGGTTCATGGGGCCCCGGATGAGGTAAACCCACATGAAGATGCTGTGCACCTGCAGTTTTGCAGGAAAGGATTATGGTAGTGTTAATACTGTGGGGTTTTATTTTTTGTCTTTTCAGAAAACAGACAAAACCTGGCCCTCTCACAACTCAAAGAGGAGGTGCCCTTCTTGTAAAAATACACTTAAAGATTCCTGGGGGAAAGCATTATGTAAGGAATGTATTACCAAACTATTACAGGAACATTCCACCGAGCAGGGCAGTGATTAAGCGGCATCTGTTAAGGAACTATCCAGTACCTTTGAATCCTTCAAGACCTTCGTTGAAGGGTTTCAGATCCCACAACTGCAGACTGCTCCTCCTTCAGTACAGACAGCACTACCAAAAAAACAAGCAGAACCCTCCACTAGTGCAGGCCCTTCAGTAGCCCCTAGGGAGGAGGCAGAAGAGGAGCCTGGCTCCCAAGAATCATAGGGTGAAGCTCTGGAAGGGGATTCCAGAAAACCCTTCTGGATACAAGCTCTCTTTAGAAGAGGTCGACCATCTTCTGGGAGCCATTCATACCACATTAGGTATACAAACTGAAAAGAAACTTTTATCCCTGCATGATCAAATGTATGAGGTTTTAGGAGAGCAGGAAAAGAAGAATTTTCCTGTTCATGAGGTTCTAATAGAGGCAATTAAAAAAGAATGTCAGGAACCAGAAAGAAAGCCATTTTTTTTCTAAAGCCTTAAAAAGACGGTTTCCATTTTCAGATGACGAACCATCAGTATGGAACAAAACCCCAAAGCTAGATGCGGCCTTCTCACAGGTTTTGAGGCACACGGATTTAGCTTTTGAGGATATGTGGGTCTTATCTGGATAAGAGGATGGACTCCCTATTAAAAAAATCAGGGGACTCCACAGTGGGAAGCCTAAAGCCAGCCATGACATTCACGGTAGTGGCCAGAAATGTAGGGTTCTGGTTGAGCCAGATTCAGGCACACATCAAGGAAGGAACTACAAAAGAGCAAATTTTATCCTCTTTTCACACTTTTCTGCGAGGCATCGCGTATATCGCGGATGCATCAGCAGAGCTGGTACGCATGGCGGCCAGATCCTCGGCACTAGCCAACTCTACAAGAAGGGCCCTATGGCTAAAGACATGGCAGAGGGACTGCGCATCTAAAGCCAATCTTTGCGGGATCCCTTTTACAGGGGATCTGCTGTTCGGGCCAGGGTTGGAGAAAGTGCTGGACCGTACAGCAGACAAAAAGCATTCCCGCTGAAACGCAAAGCAACCTGGAGTCCGCCTCAGCAGAATAAAAGGAAGCAAAGAGTGGACACAAAATCCCGTTTTTCAGCACCCAAGGTGGAGAACCAGAAAAGACCTTGTGTCCAGAGAGGGAAAGGCAAGGGAGGAGCGATTTTTCGTCCTCCTAAGCAAACAAGAAATAAACAATGACAAAGTAGTCTCAGTGGGAGGAAAACTGGGGGGCCTTCCTCTCGCAATGGGAAAGGATATCCTCCAATCAGTTTATCTTGAGAACAATAGGAGAGGGGTATTGCCTGGAGTTCTCAAGATCACCTCCACGCAGGTTTTACACCACCAAGCTTCCAAAGAACAGAGAAAAGGCCAGAGGGTTAATGAGGTCCATAAAGGATCTTGAGAAACAAGGTGTAATCATCAAGGTACCAAAGGAAGAAAAAGGACAAGGCTTCTACTCCCATATATTCGGAGTACAAAAACCCTCGGGAAAGGTCAGACCAATCCTCAACCTCAAACCCTTAAATCTATCCATAACTAATAAGAGATTCAGAATGCATTCCATATACTCAGTGAAGGCTCTATTACCCTCAAACTGATACATGGTTTCCCTAGATTTAAAAGACGCGTACCTACACATACCATCAAAGTTGTCAGAAGTCTCTAAGGTTAGCAATAGAAACAGGAAAAGAAACCATACACCTTTAATTCTGAGCTCTACCCTTCGGCCTCTCTTCTTCACCCATCATTTTTACAAAAATTCTGGCGGAAGCTCTGGCACCATTACGACTAAAAGGCATATCCATCATTGCCTATTTAGACGACCTTCTCCTTTTTGCAGAATCTCCCGGGAGATTGCTAGAAAACCTCAAATACACACGGACATTCTTAGAAAATCTAGGTTAGTTGATAAATCTAGAGAAATCCAATCTACAACCCATGCAACAGAATAAAGTATTTGGGATATATGATAGACTCAGTTCAACAAAGAATGTTTCTACCCAAGGAGAAGATAGAAAAACATTCAAAAAGAAATAAAAACAATACAGGCCAATCTATCATGTTCAATAAGAAAAATAATGTCAACGCTGGGGTTGCTAACGTCTGCAATCCCAGCGGTACAATGGGCAAGCCTACATTTTCGACCACTGCAGATGTTCCTATTAAAGATATGGGATCACAAGCAGGAGTCACTGGATACACAAGTATTCATACCAGCAAGGGTAAAAGGGACACTATGGTCGTGGAGAAGAGCAGAAAATGTAAACAAAAGACGGCTATGGATCCTACCCATTTCCTGAACTCTAACCACAGACGCAAGCGGCGTCGGGTGGGGAGCACATTTAGACTCCCAAATAACACAAGGGACTTGGGAGAAGGAGGAGAGGACGAGGTCGTCCAATTGAAAAGAGTTGAAGGCAGTATGGCTTGCGCTTCAGTCCTTCCAGAGAGAGTTGAGAGGACATCATGTACAGGTCAGGTCTGACAACTCATCGGTAATCGCCTATATAAACAGACAAGGGGGAACCAGAAGCGGAGCCCTGTGGTCTTTAGCAAAGGAAATCTTGAACTGGGGAGAGGAAAACATACTCTCTTTATCAGCAGTCCACTTAAAAGGGGATTTAAACAAAGTGGCAGATTTCCTCAGCAGGAAGAAAGTGAGAGAAGGCGATTGGGTACTAAAACAGGAGGTAGTCGAGCAGATTACAAAAAAAATGGGGAACACCTCATGTAGACTTATTTGCTTCAAGAGAAAGCAGGAAAGTTCAAGCCGCCTTCTCCCTGAGAAGAGAGGATGGAGCGCTCGGGATAGATGCGTTAGCACAAAAGTGGGTGTTCAACAAATGTTATTTTATGACTTTCCCCCACCAGTACTACTACCAGCGGTGATAAGAAAATTGTGTACAGAGAACACATCACTGATTCTCATAGCACCTCACTGGCCCTGGAGACCGTGGTTCTCTATGCTCAAAGAATTCGCCATAGAGCCCCCCCTGATTGCTACCAATCCAGGAAGATCTACTCTCCCAGGGCCCAGTGTACTGTCCCCAGGTGGAAAGGTGGAATTTAGCCGCCTGGTATCTGAGGAGCAGCTGCTAAAAGCAAAAGGGTTCTCAAGCCGTTTATAGAGACACTGCTAAAAAGCAGGAAGGTTGAGACACGTAATATCTACCAAAGTGTATGGAAATGTTTTTGCAGATGGTGCACAGAAAACAACTTCAAAACACAAAGCTCAGTGGCAGTCTTATTCCCTGTACACACGGTCGGATTTTACGACGGAAAATGTTTGATAGGACCTTGTTGTCGGAAATTCCGATCGTGTGTGGGATCCATCACACATTTTCTATCAGAATTTCCGACACACAAAGTTTGAGAGCTTGCTATAAAATTTTCCGACAACAAAATCTGTTGTTGGAAATTCCGATCGTGTGTACTCAAATCCGACGCACAATGTGCCACGCATGCTCAGAATAAATTAAGAGACGAAAGCTATTGGCTACTGCCCCATTTATAGTTCCGACGTACGTGTTTTACGTCACCACGTTCAGAACGATCGGATTTTCCGACAACTTTGTGTGACCGTGTGTATGCAAGACAAGTTTGAGCCAACATCCGTCGGAAAAAAATCCATGGATTTTGTTGTCGGAATGTCCGATCAATGTCCGACCGTGTGTACAGGGCATTAGAGTTTCTACAGAGTGGTGTAGATAAAGGACTAAGCCTCTGTACATTAAAGAGTCAAGTGTCAGCACTGTCGGTTTACCAGGAAAGAAGTTTAGTATCAAATCCATGGATAATCAGACTCTTTAAATCCGTGAGCAGGCAGAGGCCAATACAGAGTACAGCCTTTCCAAAGTGGGACCTATCATTAGTGTTGGAAACTATGACAGCAGAACCCTTTGAACCATTAAAAAATTGCAGCCTGAAAATGCTGACACTTAAAGCAATCTTCTTGGTAGCAATTACTACTGCCAAAAGGGTCTGGGAGATAGAGGCCCTATCAATTAGACCCCCCTTTTGTCAGATTTTCCCGAATCGCATAGTCTTTAAAATGGATCCGGGATTTCTGCCCAAAGTGGCCTCGAAATTTCACAGAGGCCAAGAGATTGTGTTACCATCATTTTGTTCAAATCCTTCTAAAGAACAAGAAATAAAATTCCATAATTTTGACGTCCGGAGATGCGTCTTGCATTATTTAGAGGTAACAAAAACACTTAGAAAGATGGATTCTTTATTTTATTTTCTGGAGCTAGGCAAGGGCACAAGGCTTCAAGAAGCACCATAGCCAGATGGCTAAGAGACGTCATTGAACAGGCGTACAAGTTAGGAGGCATGCAGATCCCAGAGGGTATCAGGGCACACTCCACGAGCTCAATGGCAGCGTCACAGGCAGAGAGAGCTGGAGCAACGCCAGAACAGATTTGTAAAGCAACAACATGGTCCAGCTTTGCCACTTTTGTAAGACACTATAGCGTGGACCTGTGGTCAGCCAAAGATCAGACCTTTGGACGCAAGGTCTTACAATACAAACTGTGGTCCCGCCCTAAGGGTAAGTGCTCGGTTATCCTCAGATGGCTGTCATGAAAGACGATTAGGGGAAAAACGAAGTTGCTTACTGGTAACGTTCTTTCCCAGAGCCTTTCAGGACAGCCGGGTACCCACCCAGATGTATATTAAGACATAAAGATTTCCTTACAGGAAATGTGATATAATTGACTATGTGTATCATATGTTCTTGTGTCTCCCTAGCGGACTGGAGGTGCTCTTTAAAGAACTGAGGAGCCAGCAGGGGAGGAGGAAATTTATAGAAGGCTGGCACGGTGTTTCCTACAGAGGGGAGGAGCCAAGGTCACTCAGGTGGCTGTCCTGAAAGACTCCGTTAGAGAACGTTACCAGTAAGTAACTTCGTTTTTTTTGTTTTTGTGTAGAAGTGTTAAGACATATATCTGTTTTAGTTTTTTATTGCTTTCTGCCTCTTTAGGAAATGTCTTTGCTCTGTTCTGGTGACCGTTGTGCCTGGAATAGAAAATTAAAAGACAATTTTTTCAGTAGACACTATAGTAAAAGGTGAGAGGAAAACTGAGGCTCTGGTGATCACCTCCAAGGATGGGTTTTCCCCTTAGTTTGAGGAGATTTCCTAGGTCTTCCTGTTGTGTCCTTAGAACAAACTCCCCAACCAGTGACAAACACTGCAAAAATATCTGACAGAGATCCTAACCCTTCTCCACTTCACCCAAAACTGAAAACAATGTCTTGGCTGATCTTCACTTTAAGGAAGATCAGCCTTCATTAAATAATTATTAACAAAATCCAATTGTCATGGTGATTGGATCTGGTCCATATGTTCATTGCTTGAGTCATATTCCTGTAGGCATAAGTTGACTTCATGGTATCATTATAATTGGATTATGTTAATTAGAAAAATGTGTTTTCACAACACAAAAATCTGCCCTCACACATTTAATGACACCACGGTGATTGGATTAAGGTGACTGAGTTACTTGTGTGCTTATAAATGCAGGGATATGTTCCCAAAATTAATTCAAAGTGAGGAAACTGCATAGATAAGTGGTGGAACATCTTCAGCATTACAGAACAAGTCCAGTGAATGTGACTGGCTACTGCTAGCTATAATGTGTCCTGGATAAATGATACTGTTACAGACATACCTTGCAGATGCATCTTTTGAAAAGGATGTGAAGGCAATATTCCTACTTATTGACTATCAGCACTATGAAAGATGTTTTCCTGTAAAGTTAGAATTAGCCAGGCAGATTGGCTTCATGATGATATTCTCTCCAGACCCACTTGGAAATCAGTAAGTTGTCCTCGTAATCAGGATGTGCTGCAGATCATTGTTTTTATGCCACCAGCTATTGCATTTTTGGAGTTTTTGTGGGGACTGTGCATGTTTTACATTTAGAATTATCATCCACTTTATTTCACCTGCTTAATGTGGCTGTCATATTAAAGTGGTAGTAAAAAAAAAAAAAATCAAGATTTGCGAAAAATAAACAGCTTAATTTTCTTAAATATATAGGTGGAATAGAAAAATGCTACAAGTGTCAGAATTTTTATTTGACCTTCAAGCCAATTTATAACCAGTAATGCTCTGTGCAAAGACATAAAAAATGCAAAAATCTTCTTCCAAAGTTCGTTGGAGGACAGACACCTTTATTTTGTATGTGTAAGACCCCTTTCACACTGGAGGCATTTTTCAGGCACTAAAGGGCTAAAAATAGCGCCTGTAAGGCATCTGTAAAGTGCCTGAAAAACGCCTCCTCTGCAGCCCCAGTGTGAAAGCCCGAGTGCTTTCACACTGCATCGGTGCGCTTGCAGGACGTTAGAAAAAGCCCTGCAAGCAGCATCTTTTGGAGGGGTTTAGGAGTGGTGAATACACCGTTCCTCCGCCCCCCTGCCCATTGAAATGAATAGGCACCGCTGCCGAAGCGCCTGCAAAGCGCTTTTCCCAGTTCCCCATAAATAGGGAGAAAAAAGAAAAGGGGTGAAAAAGAAAATAAGAAACAAAAAGCCAACCTTGTAAAGACATAAAAACAAATACACTGTTTAAAACTACAGTGCAGTAAGAAACTAAAAACCAGCCTCTGTATGTCAAGGTATAGTAAATACACAATTGTAGTGTAGTTATTATTAATAAATTGTGAGGTCCATACAGCAGTAGCGTCCCGAACCATATGATACCACTTTACTTGCACTTGTTTCACACTAGACCACAGGACACTACTCCACTTAGAGTTCTATCTTTGACTAATTGAAAGGGAGCCAGACCAGCAGTACCCAGCCAATTGGGGCTCTGCCTCTTTTGATTTGCATACTGTATAACCTCCTTGAGCCAGTAACTATACCCATAGCAATTACTTTTTGGGGAAAAAATATTTGATGGTGGGTACAAAAAAGTATTTTCTACCTCAATAAGGCCGGGTTCACACTGGTGCAATGCAGTTTGGGCAAAGCGCAATTGTATTAATAATTCTGTTGACTACTATTTAACTGTGTGTTTTCATGAAAGCGCATTAAAGTCCTGCATGCTGCAGAAAATGCACAGTGTAATAGTAGTGAATGGGATCCAACTAAAACCGTGTGTAGAAGGCACATACAGTACAATTGCATTTCACCCAGAACACAGCTCACCAATTTGAACATGGCCTAATGATATTCTATTTGTGTATAATGCAAAAGGGAAACTGTGCAATTAACTACTGTTTGCATATTATCACAGCCAACACAGTTCCTGGTGGACCCATTGGAGGACAGACAAGGGTAACATTGAGGAATGAGCACATGCAGTACATTGTTACATGGTAATTATATTTCCCTTTTTATTAAGGAAGCATGGAAAAATGAGCGCAAAATTCATGGAGTCAGTCAGCCCAGTGTAGTAACCGTAAAGAAGAAAGCTTCATTGGCAGCGTCAGAAATGGATTTTAAAAAGTCGGGTCCCGGATATAAATCTGTAAAAGCACTGACACCTGGGAGTATATGTTTTCTCCAGAACTGATAAAGCAGTAGTTTCTTAAGAACTACTGTACTGGTGCAGAACCCTGGCATCCAGCAAATGCAGCTTGTGTGCTAGTTATAATTTGAAAAGTGTCCCCCTGTTCCCCCCTACCTTCTTAAAAATCTGTCCATTGTATCAGAATAGAAAGGCTTTTTCAGCAGTAGCTTGTTAATAGTATAAAGACTTATTTTTCAATTTGAAGCCAGACAAACTCATTAATTGTGGAATGATCCTTTTCTTTTACAGGTATGGTCTCTGTGCTGCCACTACATTCATGTGGTTCAAGAAATTCATACAGAAAGTTCCAATCTAGCTGATGAATATTCTAAAAACCAATTATAAATACAAGACAGTATGTGGCTGTGGTGTGGTTAGAATAGGCAAGGACTGACTGTTGCAAGGTGGCAGAGAATTACCACTATGTATAATTTCTGCACATTCTGAATTATATATTCCGTCATTATTGAGATCTAACTGAATTGTGGTCATTTTGGGTTTCAGAAAACAGTAAACAGGTGTATGTATAAACATGGGTAATGCAGCATACACGCGGTCTGACTTTTCGACTGGACTGGTCCGACGGACCGAGTCCATCGGACAATCCAATCGTGTGTGGGCTTCATCGGACCTTCAGTGGACTTTTCCAGTCGAAAATCTGACAGGCTTTAGATTTGGAACATGCTTCAAATCTTTACGTCGTAACTCCGCCGGACCCAGAAATCCGCTCCTCCGTATGCTAGTCCGACGGACAAAAACCAACGCTAGGGCAGCTATTGGCTACTGGCTATCAACTTCCTTATTTTAGTCCGGTGTACGTCATCACATACGAATCCGTCGGACTTTGGTGTGATCATGTGTAGGCAAGTCCGTTCGTTAAAAAGTCAGTTGGAAGTCCGTCAAAAGTCTGTTGAAAGCCCGTCGGACCAGTCCGGTCGAAAAGTCCGCCCGTGTATACGCGGCTTAAGGCACAATATCAACCTTTATTTTTGCTGTGTGTTAAATGCCCAATTTTTATTAAAGTATTTTCAGTTTCCTATGAAAAGGTGTACAGTTCAAAAAGTTTATGGTGGTAGAGACTGGCAAAGTGTACATACAGCATAGGGGTAAGGGGATGTGTAAATATGGCAGAGGGGTGGTGGGGGCAGAGATTCCCATCGTACATGTGGCAGTGGGAAACTGATAGTGGCAGAGACCGACAGTTTGTACTTATGGCAACAAGGTGATGGTGGTAGAGACCATCAGTGTTGTGTGCATAGGGCAGAGAGGTGAGAGACTGTCAGTGTGTGCATAGAGATGATGGGATGAGTTTTGATGTTTCCATCTTTTGCTTTTCTGTTTGTTTGATACATTCTAACAGATAAAATCTAATTATGGGAAACGTCTGTAACTAGCATTAACACAGCAGTTTTGAAATTAATTATTACAATATAAAGAAACTAATTTGGTGGCATATATTTCAAATGGTCTCTGATTGGTCCATATCTGGCAGGCCCAGCAAATTCAACCCAAGAGATAGCTGTTGCATTCTAAACAAACTCTCAAAAGAACGCCAGAATCTACTGTAGCAGGGTCTGCAGATAATGCTTGCAATAGTATCAAAGTGAGTGCGTCCACAATCAAAGGGCGCACCAATCTAATATGCATGGGAGGTGTGCCAGGAACAAGCTTTTTCTGTCAAAAAAGAACATTAGGGCAAGACCACTGTTTGTCACTAACCATATGGGCATAGACTAGACCTTATGGAACAATGTGTTGTGGAGCGATAAATCAAAGATAGGGTCGTTTGGCCACAGTAAGAGTAGAGATGTTTTTGCAAACTGAATGTGTGGAGTGTTTTGCTGCTTCAGGGCCTGGGCAGCTTGCAGTCAGTAAGTCAACTATACATTCTGCATAATATCAAAGTGTGACTAATGAGAATGGGAGACCATCTGTCTGAAAGTTGAAGTTGAACTGGGAATGGATCTTTCAACATAATAATGATCCAAAACACATTAGCAAATCCATCAAGGATTTTTTTTGTTTGCACATTTGTCACATTTAAATGACTCAGATCATCAAACTAATTTTATTATTACACAAAGATAACCCGAGTAAATGCAAAATGCAATTTTTAAATGATGGTTTCATTTATCAAGGCAAAAAAGCTGTCCAAACCTGCCTGGCTTTATGTGAAAAAGTATTTGCGCCTAAACCTAATAACTGGTTGTGCCACCCTCGGTGGCAACAACTGCAATCAAGCGTTTGCGATAACTGGCAATGAGTCTTTCACATTGCTGTGTAGCAATTTTGGCCCACTCTTCTTTGCAGAATTGTTTTAATTCAGCCAACATTGGAGGGGTTTCCAGCATGAACGGCCTGTGTAAGGTCATGATACAGCATCTCAATTGGATTTAAGTCCGGGCTTTGACTAGGCCATTTCAAAACCTAAATTTTGCTTTTATTATTATTATTATTATTATACAGGATTTATATAGCGCTGACAGTTTACGCAGAGCTTTACAACATCAGGGCAGTCAGTACAATAACAATACAATTCAGTACAGGAGGTCAGAGAGTATCAGAGAATATCAGAGAGCCCTGCTCGTTAGAGCTTACAATCTAGCAGAGTTTTGAACCATTTGGAGGTGGACTTGCTGTTGTGTTTCGGATCATTGTCCTACTGCATAACCCAAGTGCGCTTGAGCCTGAGGTCACAAGCTGATGGCTGTACATTCTCCTTTAGGATTTTCTGGTAGCGCTCAGAATTCATGGTTCCAACAATTATGGTAAGTCAAATTATGAAAATGTGGCACTTGCAAATGTTATTAAACATGTGTGGATGAGTGCAGATGTGAATATACAAAGCAAAAAACATACAAATAAAGTCCAAATAAATGTGCTGAATATTGTAATCCACAATGGAAAAAACTTTTGAAGTGCAATGGACCACAGTCGCTCCAGGGCTTTTCAGGTGCAGAAACGCCACCCCCACATGTGTCCCCACTCACCAAATGGCGATGACCCCCAGCTTTGCA
Source organism: Lithobates clamitans (assembly GCA_037952925.1). Taxonomy (NCBI): domain Eukaryota; kingdom Metazoa; phylum Chordata; class Amphibia; order Anura; family Ranidae; genus Lithobates; species Lithobates clamitans. The sequence continues at coordinate 3,558,234 of JBBGZY010000634.1, forward strand.
GTCTGGGGGTCACTTCAGGCTTATGTGATGGTATCCAGAGAAGCTCAGGAGTGGTGTTATGCACATCAGATCAAAGGATTTCTTGTTGGAATTTCTCAGCAGAATCACCAGGCATCAAAAAAAGGATAAAAAAATGAAACTAATGGTGAAAAGTACCGTTTGAGAAGGGATTTATTCCATATACAAATGGGTACTTACAAAATAGTTGATAAAAACAGGCATGAGATTAGAGATGGATTAGAGATGGATCCAGACGCTGCTCACGGCGTGCGTTCCAGAAACCAGTAAGTGCATTCCAAGGAGCAGGAAATGACGTCAGTGCCACCGGAAAAACGTCAACATGTTTCACCAACCTACAGGGCGTTATCACAGACTTAATTCCCGGCTCACTTCACCGTCTTAAATAGAGGAAAGGAGGAAACATCCCCCACACAGAGGACTAATCACCATCAGGATGTTTCCTCCTTTCCTCTATTTAAGATGGTCAAAAAAGAAAGTATTTAGTACAGCTACCTTCTCCCTGTCATCTGTAACCATCTTCCATTCCTCATTCTTAATGGGGCCTATGTAATCCAACCTCGCTTTTTTACTGTTAAAATATTTAAAAGGTAAGTTCACCTTTACAGAAAAATCTGTAAGGTGAACTTACACAGGACCCCCTCCTCACCCCCACCCTCCCCCCAGTCCCGCTGACCTGGAGCATGGGGATCACCTGCTAGGAGACATCGGTTTGCCGCCTTACCGTCCAGGGCTTAGAAAACCCCCGCAGCTTAAACTCTAAAACGTACCTCGTCAGGAGGTACGTTTAGGAGCGTTGTAATTGGTTGGCGCCGTCACACGTAGTCCACGTATCCCGTCCTGTCACCGCAGGCAAAGAGGCGAGAAAGCCGCAGGGATTTAAAACCCCCAGACTGGTACAGCGCCAATGCGATCTGTCACTGTGGGGGATCGCCGACTCCAGGTGAGCAGGACAGGGTGCAATGGGAAGGGGGTCCAGTGCAAGTTTACCTTAAAGATTTTCTGTAAAGGTGAACTTGCACTTTAAAAAAAAAATTCTTGGTATTTTTTAACTCACCTCTGCTATATGTCTCTCATAGTCTTTTTTTAGCAGCCCTGATTGCATTCTAATGCCCTGTACACACGGTCGGATTTTCCGACGGAAAATGTGTGATAGGACCTTGTTGTCGGAAATTCCGACCGTGTGTGGGCTCCATCACACATTTTCCATCGGATTTTCCGACACACAAAGTTTGAGAGCAGGCTATAAAATTTTCCGGCAACAAAATCCGTTGTCAGAAATTCCGATCGTGTGTACACAAATCCGATGCACAAAGTGCCACGCATGCTCAGAAATAAATAAACAGATGAAAGCTATTGGCTACTGCCCCGTTTATAGTCCCAACGTCACCGCGTTCAGAATGATCGGATTTTCCGACAACTTTGTGTGACTGTGTGTATGCAAGACAAGTTTGAGCCAACATCCGTCGGAAAAAATCCTAGGATTTTGTTGTCGGAATGTCCGATCAATGTCCGACCGTGTGTATGGGGCATTACACTTCTTCTTGCACTCCTTGTAGTGTTGGAATGTTGACAATGATCCCACTGCTTTGTACTTTTTAAAGGCCATTTTTCTTTCTCGAACATCACGGGACACAGAGCCACAGTATTTACTGATGGGTTATATAGGGTATCACTGGTGATTGGACACTGGCACACCCTATCAGAAAGTTCAACCCCCTATATAATCCCTCCCCTTGCAGGGATACCTCAGTTTTTACGCCAGTGTCTTAGGTGATGGACGTGTAAAGATGTGCTGTGCTGAGCTCCAAAGGGGAATATCCTATATCCTATACTGGGGCAAGCCAGGCAGACCGGATCCATTCAAAATGTCCTTTCGTGGCTGAATTGGATGGTACCCGGGCCTCGTGTCCGAAGAAACGAGGTTTTACCTGTAACGCTTCTCTTTTTAGAGAGCTGGACCCCGCATATTAGAAAATGGTTTTCTAGCCTAATTTCTAGCCGGGTGCTTTACAGGTCCAGAACTGCAGGATCCCCCTATTCGTAGGGGGCCCCAGTCTCTGACAGTTTTTCAAACGGAGCCCACCGTGAGCGGTGAATATTGGGTCTGTGTAAACTGAACCCTGCGGCTGGATAAGGTAAGAGGAGATTCCACAGAATTTTCTAATTCTAGTAGGTTTTCTCCTTTAAGGTAAATGCATGCTATGCCTATTGTGACCACCGGGGGCTGCCAAGAGCACATACCTTCACATGCTGGATTGTCTGTCTCAGTGTTCATGCTTCACAGCATCTCCAGGCCTCAAGGTAAGATGGATGGGGGGATTTCTCAGATTTGATGTTCCCCCCAGGCTAGGGGTAGGCCACAGGGGTGTAGAAAGCAGTTATACCGCTCGGGCACCGCCGCCATTGCCGTTTTTAGGCTTTCACTACCAGCCTCTCTCCCTCCTCCCCCTCCCCCAGCCTTCCTCCATGCTATTTCCGGAGGGTCCCCCTGTCTGCAGCATCCTCCCCCCCTGAAGGGCCAGGGACGGCTAGCCAGGGAGAGCCATTGGGGTCAGGGGCTACACCTGCCTCCGGCACTTCAGCCCCTGTATACATTACACAAGAGGTTTTTTCCTCAACCATTGATGGTTTAGAGGAAAGATTATTGGCCGTGATTACAGCTTCACTCAGTGGAAGAAAACACACTAGGCCTTCCTCTGTTTCCCAAGACCCTCAGGAAGAGGAGCTCAGGGATAAGGGAGAGGAATCCCTTTCAGAGGATCAGGATGGGACATATGATTCCTCTTTGGAGGAATCAGGTGGAGAGGGACCCTCTGCTACTTCCCAAGAGGAGAAAGTCTTAGTGCAGATCCTTACTGGATTGGTCCGCTCCACATTTAAGTTGCCCGTACCTGAATCAGTTAAAGAACCCTCTTCTGCTTTGGGGTCACTGAAACCTTCCCAAGGTTTTTCCTGTTCATAATTTACTTGAAAAGCTCATTTATTCTGAGTGGGATCACCCAGACAAACGTTTTTTTCCGCCGAGAAAGTTTTCAACACTTTATCCGATGGAAGAAAAGTTTGTTAAAATGTGGGGAATACCCACTGCGGGATGCCACCTTGGAGGAACTCCGTAGATACTACAGAATGGTGGAGAAGCCTAATTTTCCTTCCCCAATGACACCCATAATTGGACACCCGGATTTCCACCCAGGCCTTTCCGATCGGTCCTTTCGGTTCCACTCGAAGCGGAGTCTAGTTAGAGCCTCCTCCTTTTGTGGGCCTTCGGGTTGGAAAGACCCTTCTACCATATACCCTAGTTTTAACGCCTCCATATTGGGCAGATGGAAGATCCTACAATTGTCACACTTTCTCAGATCTCTTCCAGAAGTTCAGGGTTTTTGTAGACAACCCACACCCTTTGAGGAGCTGTGCACGGGTGAGGAGCCAATTCGGAAATCTCTTTCTCAATCCTATAACATCCTACTAACCCATCTGTCCCAACAGGATCCCCCATACTTGGGGAAGTGGGAGAGAGATTTGAACACCACGTTTACAGAAGACCAAAAGACCCGAATCCTCTTCTTTGCACATAAATCCTCTCTATGTAGCAAATACCAAGAAATTACCTTCAAAATTCTGACACGATGGTATAGGACTCCTTCGGTGCTGGCATCCATTTTTCCGGGGCACAATCCCCTATGCTGGAGATGTGGCACATAAAATGGCACATTACTCCACATCTTCTGGGAATGTCCGGTCTTGACTCCTTTCTGGAGACAGGTACTGGAAATCATTCACAAACTCACTGATGTGGCTCTCCAGAACAATCCAGCGGCAATACTCCTGAACCTGACTCCGATGTCTAGTAAGCGGTACCGCAAATCTTTGCTGAAACACCTCCTGAATGCAGCTAGGTCGTGTATTCCCAGCATGTGGAAGCAGCAGTCCGCTCCAACAGTGACACAATGGTTTAACAGGGTCTGTGATATTCAGCAGATGGAGAGCCTCACAGCTGCTCTCAGGGAAAAAGAGGAGGAACATGGCAACCGTTGGATACACTGGAATATGTTCCGCTTCTCAGATGACTATAACTCGTACATATAGATGTCTGTTCCCGGAAGCTTCGGGACCACGGGCCGCCGGCCTCGCCAGAACCCTATACCTACCCCTCCCTCCTTCTTACTTTTCCACTTCTGTTTCCCCCCATTTCTATTCCCTTTTTCTTTTTTTGACACTAATAGTGTTCCTCACCTCCTTTCCCCAGCAGTGAGGGGGGAAGGGGGTAGGGGAAAAACAAAACAATTAAAAACAAAAAAAAAAACCCCGGATTGCAGTATCCCACATTGGTGCCACCCCTATGCCCGTAGGATTGAACACCATAAATTGTATATAACGCAATGCATAGACTTAATTCACCATAAGATGGCAGAGCACTACTCAGACAACAGGGATAGACTGGAGTGACCCCTTGAGAGTCACATAGTTAGCTACAATGTCATGTTGCCATACCTGCTGTTAAACTAATATATAATTGATTTTCTTTTCTTTGCTGTGTGTGAAAAATATTTACAGAATCAGAAAACTGTCATACTGTATTGTTGAATTCTATGTATAATCTGCACTCCCTAAATAAAGATTTGAAAAAAAAAAATGTGGGGAATACTGGCCATTGATGCCGCCATTTCCTCCGTAAATAATAATCTGACTTGTCCTGTAGACAATGCTCAGATGCTCAGGGATCCTGTAGATAAAAAGATGGAATCCCTATTGAAGGATGTTTTCTCCTTAGCAGGTTCAGTGTCTCAACCTGCAGTAGCAGCGATTGGAGTCTGTCAATACTTAAGAGACCATGTTAAACAGGTCATCAAAGTATTACCTGAACAACAGGCCCAGGGGTTTCAGGGCTTCCAGCGGTCTTATGTTATGTTGTTGACGCCATCAGAGATTCTATCATGCAAACCTCTCATCTTTCGCTGGAGTTGGTGCATATACGTAAAATCCTATGGTTGAAAAATTGGTCAGCCGAAGCACCATGTAAGAAGCTGCTGGCTGGGTTTCCATTTCATGGTGCAAGGTTGTTTGGAGATGACTTGGATGACTAGATCAAGAAAATCTCTTGTGGGAAAAGTACTCTTACCTGTCAAGAAGAAGAGTAAGCGTCCCTCCTTCAAACGGACTCTTTCCCCAGCGCCAGGGGCTTCAGCCTCCAGGCAGTCTCGACGGCCTCCTCCGTCTGGGTTCAGAAGCAAGAGTCAACCCCAGGAACAAAGGAAATCCTGGGGGAAGAAGCCTACTAGGCAAAACACTAAGACCTCTTCATGAAGGGGCGCCCCCGCTCGATTGAGTGGGGGGAAGACTGCGACAGTTCTCAGAGCTCTGGCAGGAGGACTTCCAGGACAGATGGGTAATCTCCACAGTAACCTTAGGGTACAAGTTGGAGTTTCAGGACTTTCCCTCTCGTTTCCTCAGATCAAGTGTCCCCAGAGACCCAGAGAAGAAGCAGTCGCTCCTTTTAGCGTTAGAGCAACTTTTGTCGCAGGAGGTCATTATGATGGTTCCCGCAAAGGACCAGGGATTGGGCTTCTATTCCAACCTTTTTACGGTCCAAAAACCAAATGGGGATGTCAGACCCATTCTGGATTTAAGGGATCTGAACCGATTCCTAAGGATTCAGTCCTTCCGCATGGAATCAATCCGGACAGTAGTCTCTACCCTGCAGGGAGGAGAATTTCTGGCATCGATAGACATCAGAGATGCATATCTGCATGTGCCCATTTTTTCTGCTCATCAGAAGTTTCTGCGCTTCAAGGTAGGAGGGCCAAAACATTCCCCTAGAGTGGGACTTTTAAGGCACTACCATCAATGATGCAATGTAAGTAAAAAATATATAATTTTATTACAAAATTCAAAAGTACAACAAAAAATATATACAAAAATACAAATCAAACACAAACAATATATACAATGGGATACATCAAAAAGCAAGGACATGTAATTTGGACACAACTGCATCACATTGAGAGGAAAACCAAAAATGGAAATGTAATAAGTCTCACTGAACCGACGCGTTTCGGGGAATCCTTCATCATGGTTCATTAAGTGAGAGTTACCATCTAAGAAATTACAAAATTAAAAAGAAACATTAACATCACACACAAAAAACAGATAACATTCCCCCCACATCCAGTGAAGGTATGTGTGAAAGTCATACTCACTTCCAAAATACATGTGCTATAGAAGTATCCAAGGCATAAAATCAGCTTCACAACGGTCTCCCAGGCCATGTGCATACAAAGAGAGCCAGATCGCGGACCATGTAGAATGAAATTGTAATGACTGGTGCATATAATGCAATCTCAATGGGTGCTGAGAACGGCCCCCCCAAGATTTGGCGCGGCGTTTGTGCGCGGGCTGGGGTCCAAAAATTAACTGGACCTGAAAACAAGGACAAAACCCCATAAATAATGATGATTTTGATAATCAATAGACAATCATATCTCCTGGGATTGAAAATATATCAAATCCCAGGGTGTGTTTTTTTTTTTTTTTTTCCTTTCCTTTTCATTATGAATGGCATGGAGTCCCTGAGTCTGTTGGTTGCTGTTTTTGTAGTGCGCGGACCCGGCACGGCAAGGATGTCCCAATTTTGTAATTTCTTAGATGGTAACTCTCACTTAATGAACCATGATGAAGGATTCCCCGAAACGCTACGGTTCAGTGAGACTTATTACATTTCCATTTTTGGTTTTCCTCTCAATGTGATGCAGTTGTGTCCAAATTACATGTCCTTGCTTTTTGATGTATCCCATTGTATATATTGTTTGTGTTTTGATTTGTATTTTTGTATATATTTTTTGTTGTACTTTTGAATTTTGTAATAAAATTATATATTTTTTACTTACATTGCATCATTGATGGTAGTGCCTTAAAAGTCCCACTCTAGGGGAATGTTTTGGTCTTTTTGGATTTTTGGGATGTGGCACACCCTCTGCTTAGTACTACTCCCTGTCAGAGACCTCTTTTTCTTTCAAGGTAGGAGGGCGCCATTTCCAGTTTGTGGCTCTGCCTTTTGGGATAGCCACTGCACCTCGGGTGTTCACAAAGGTCTTGGCCCCTCCTCTGGCCAGACTAAGGGCTCAGGGTATAGCTGTCATAGCATACCTAGACGATCTGCTTTTGATAGACCGGTCGGTAGCCTCCTTGAACGGGAACTTGAGATCCACGGTCAAGTATCTGGAACACCTAGGTTGGATCCTCAACCTAGAAAAATCTTTCCTAAAACCAGTAAGAAGACTGGAGTATTTAGGTCTGATCATAGATACAAGCCAGGAGAAAGTATTTCTACCTCAGGCAAAGATCACGGCTTTAAGGGAGCTGATTCTGGCAGTCAGGACCAAGAAGGGTCCTTCTGTCCGCCTTTGTATGAGGCTGCTAGGGAAGTTGGTGTCTTCATTCGAGGCAGTTCCCTATGCTCAGTTTCATTCAAGAATGCTGCAACACAGTATTCTGTCGACCTGGAACAAGAAGGTTCAGGCATTAGACTTTCCGATGCACCTGCCTCATGCGGTGCGTCAGAGCCTCAATTGGTGGCTCATTCCCGAAAACCTGCAGAAGGGGAAATCCTTTCTGCCAATTACCTGGACGGTGGTAACAACAGATGCCAGTCTGTCAGGTTGGGGAGTAGTTCTGGAACAGTCTGCGGTTCAGGGGATATGGTCCAAGACAGAGAGGACCTTACCCATCAACATTCTGGAGATCCGGGCAGTATATCTAGCCCTAAAAGCCTGGACTCTCAGGCTACAGGGCTGCCCGGTCAGGATCCAGTCCGACAATGCCACAGCAGTGGCTTATGTCAATCATCAGGGAGGCACCTGGAGCTGAGCTGCTCAAAAGGAGGTGAACCAGATCTTAGTCTGGGCAGAGATGCATGTGCCATGCATATCGGCAGTTTTTATTTCAGGGATAGAGAACTGGCAGGCGGACTATCTAAGTCGCCAGCAGTTACTCCCAGGGGAATGGTCTCTACACCCCGACGTCTTTTGGGCCATATGCCAAAAATGGGGGGTCCCAGATGTAGATCTCTTTGCATCCCGATTCAACAAAAAGTCAGACAGATTTGTGGCAAGGACGAGGGATCCTCTTGCATGTGGGACGGATGTGTTGGTGATTCCGTGGCATCGGTTCTCACTGATTTACGCATTCCCGCCTATTCTGCTACTAGGGATGAGCTTCGTGTTCGAGCCGAACCCATGTTCGACTCGAACATCGGCTGTTCGGTCGTTCGCCGAATTGCGAACGATATGGGCCGTTCACGGCCCATAATTCACTGCGGCATCGCAGTGCATTGCTTGCTGATGATTGGCCAAGCATGCACTATGACCCGCATGCTTGGCCAATCACAGCGCCGCCTGAACAGAGAGCCGTAATTGGCCAAAGCCAAGGAGGCTTTGGCCAATTATGGCTCAGGGGATTTAGTACACGCCCCACACTATATAAGGCCGCCTGCACGGCGGCCCTGTGCAGTGTGTTCCAGTGTGCTTAGAGAGAGAGAGAGACAGTGTCATTTCATTTGAGTTAGCTAGATTAGACAGGACAGTCAGTCAGTTAGCTGCACTTAAAGTGTATTGTGTATATATATGCATCCCAGGTGTTGCATATATATATATATACACTGTATTCAGTTTAGCTAGATCCGTTCCTGTTATCTTCTAGACTATTTACATTTAGTGCAGTGCGTCCTGCTCACAGTGTTCAGCTAGATCCGTTCCTGTTATCTTCCTACTGACAGGCAGGCTTGTCTTGTTAAAGTATTTACAGCTACCTAAAGAAAATTACTGGTGTTCTTTTGATCCTATTAGTACCACGGTCAGGCAGCTAGACTATTTACATTTAGTACAGTGCGTCCTGCTCACAGTGTTCAGCTAGATCCGTTCCTGTTATCTTCCTACTGACAGGCAGGCTTGTCTTGTTACAGTATATAAAGCTACCTGAAGAAAATTACTGGTGTTCTTTTGATCCTATTAGTACCATGGTCAGGCAGCTAGACTATTTACATTTAGTGCAGTGCGTCCTGCTCACAGTGTTCAGCTAGATCCGTTCCTGTTATCTTCCTACTGACAGGCAGGCTTGTCTTGTTAAAGTATTTACAGCTACCTAAAGAAAATTACTGGTGTTCTTTTGATCCTATTAGTACCACGGTCAGGCAGCTAGACTATTTACATTTAGTACAGTGCGTCCTGCTCACAGTGTTCAGCTAGATCCATTCCTGTTATCTTCCTACTGACAGGCAGGCTTGTCTTGTTACAGTATATAAAGCTACCTGAAGAAAATTACTGGTGTTCTTTTGATCCTATTAGTACCACGGTCAGGCAGCTAGACTATTTACATTTAGTGCAGTGCGTCCTGCTCACAGTGTTCAGCTAGATCCGTTCCTGTTATCTTCCTACTGACAGGCAGGCTTGTCTTGTTAAAGTATTTACAGCTACCTAAAGAAAATTACTGGTGTTCTTTTGATCCTATTAGTACCACGGTCAGGCAGCTAGACTATTTACAGTTAGTGCAGTGCGTCCTGCTCACAGTGTTCAGCTAAACCTACAAATTAGTGGGGTGCGTCCACCTCACAGTGTTCAGCTAAAGCTACCTGTAGAAGGTTGGTGGTGTTCTCATACTACAGGCAGGCAGTTGATTTTGCTAGCTGCAGTTCCAACTAGAGTGTCTGTGAGGGGTTGCAGTGTTGTGGCACCAGCACCAGTGCCTAAGGCCTAATTTTTCTGCTCCTGTTCAACAGGGGCATGTAATTACAATTCTTGATCTAATATTTCACAGCAGGGCCCTGTGAGGGCTTACAGTGTTGTGGCCACAGCAACACCTAAGGCCCAAATTTCTGCTGAGTATATAGGGCAGGACCCTACTTTCAAACATCTAACTTACAAACGACTCCTACTTGCAAACGAAAGGAGACAACAGGAAGTGAGATGAAATCTACCCCTAGGAAGGGAAATTCTCTCCTGTAAGAGTTAATATGGGAAAAAAAATTCTCCTTTCCACTGATGCTTTCCAATCCGTGTTCCACAAAAAAACCCAAATTTTCAAAAAACATTTTTCATTGGGACAAAAAGTGAGGTAAAATCTTCTGAAGAGGAGGAAAGACAGCAAAACAAATGTCACAGGGGTGATAACCCTTCCCTATGTTTTCCAAAAAGCTTAAAAAAGATTTTTTGGCTGGAGCTAAACACGTTAAAAATGTACCCGTTCAAAATTACAAACAGATTCTACTTAACAACAAACCTACAGTCCCTGTCTTGTTTGCACCGCCTGTATACTGCTGTTCAGAGTATATAGGGCCTGGTGGCCCCACACCTTTCCCTATTTTAATTTGGGTGCGGGGTTCCCCTTAATATCCATACAAGACCCAAAGGGCCTGGTAATGGACTGGGGGGGTACCCATGCCGTTTGTCTCACTGATTTTCATCCATATTGCCATGACCCGACATTACATTAAACCCGCAAGCAGTCTTAAATGAGATTTTTTCCTTTAAAAATGACATTTGGTGCAGGGACTGTTCTAAACACGGGAAACACGCGTCACTTTACAGGCATACTATAGACACCCCCCAGGTACGATATTTAAAGGAATATTTCACTTTTTTTTTTTTACTTTAAGCATCATTAAAATCACTGCTCCCGAAAAAACGGCCATTTTTAAAAGTTTTTTTTGCATTGATTCATGTCCCCTGGGGTAGGACCCGGGTCCCCAAACCCTTTTTAGGACAATACCATGCAAATTAGCCTTTTAAAATGAGCACTTTTGATTTCGAACGTTCGCGTCCCATAGACGTCAATGGGGTTCTAACGTTCGTGCGAACTTTCAGTCCGTTCGCAGGTTCTGGTGCGAACCGAACCGGGGGATGTTCGGCTCATCCCTATCTGCTACTGCCACGACTCCTTCGCGGGATCAGGCAGGAAAGGAAGTCTGTACTTCTGGTGGCCCCCGCTTGGCCCAGAAGGACTTGGTATGCAGAAATAGTAAGGATGGCGGTGGGTTCCCCGTGGACCCTACCGGTACGCCCAGACCTGTTATCTCAAGGTCCAATGTTCCATCCTGCCTTACAAACGCTAAATTTGACGGTTTGGCTATTGAGACCCACGTTCTGAAGAGTCGTGGGCTTTCAGGTCCTGTCATATCTACCTTGATTAATGCAAGGGAGCCAGCTTCCAGGATGATTTATCATAGAGTCTGGAAAGCTTATGTATCCTGGTGTGAATCCAGATGTTGGCATCCCAGGAAATATGTCATAGGTAGAATTCTTGATTTTCTACAATTAGGATTAGAGATGAAGCTGGCCTTGAGTACCATCAAGGGCCAGGTCTTGGCTTTATCAGTATTATTTCAGCGGCCACTTGCTTCGCATTCTTTGGTCCGAAACTTTATGCAGGGGGTGATGCGTCTTAATCCTCCGGTTAAAACGCCCCTAAACCCCTGGGACTTGAACTTGGTTCTGGATGTGTTACAGAAACAGCCTTTTGAACAAATAAGTCAGATTCCTTTGGTCTTGTTGACAAAGAAGTTATTTTTTCTGGTGGCCATCTCTTCTGCTAGAAGAGTTTCAGAATTAGCAGCCCTTTCCTGTAAGGAGCCTTATTTGATTATACACAAGGATAGAGTGGTACTGCGCCCTCATCCTAGTTTTTTACCGAAGGTGGTTTCTGATTTTCATTTAAACCAAGACATTGTTCTGCCTTCCTATTTTCCAGATCCCTATTCTCCAGAAGAGAGATCACTACATTCATTGGATGTAGTAAGAGCAGTCAAGGCCTTTCTCGAGGCAACTGCTCAGATTCGCAAAACGGATGTTTTTTTCATGCTGCCAGAGGGTCCCAATAGAGGACAGGAAGCGTCAAAAGCTACCATTTCTAAATGGATTCGACAATTGATCATTCAAGCTTATGGTTTGAAACAGAAGATTCCTCCGTTTCAGATCAAGGCACATTCCACAAGGGCTATTGGTGCTTCTTGGGCAGTGCATCACCGGGCCTCGATGGCTCAGATCTGCAAGGCCGCAACCTGGTCTTCAGTTCATACATTCACCAGATTCTATCAGGTGGATGTGAGAAGCCATGAGGATATCGCCTTTGGGCGTAGTGTGCTGCAGGCAGCGGTACAGGGTCCTCAGGTCTAATTGCACCCTACCTGGTCGTGGTTCCCCTACCTCAGGTAGCATTGCTCTGGGACATCCCATCAGTAATTATTGTGGCTCGGTGTCCCGTGATGTTCGAGAAAGAAAATAGGATTTTTTAAAACAGTTTACCTGTAAAATCCTTTTTTTTCGAAGGACATCAGGGGACACAGAGGTCCCGCCCCTCTTCTAATACACTATATTGCTTGGCTACAAAACTGAGGTATCCCTGCAAGGGGAGGGATTATATAGGGGGTTGAACTTTCTGATAGGGTGTGCCAGTGTCCAATCACCAGTGATACCCTATATAACCCATCAGTAATTACTGTGGCTCTGTGTCCCGTGATGTCCTTCGAAAGAAAAGGATTTTACAGGTAAGCTGTTTTAAAAAATCCTATTTTTTGTCCTTAATATGATATTTTACGTTATGGTTCAGTCACCTAGGTTTAACCTTTGTTATTCTATTTATTACCCATTGGGATGCACTCGGTGATACTTTTATTTAATATGTTCCTAAAGCATTCCCATTTTTCCTCCATGTTCAATGTTTCAAGGTTTTGGTCCCACTTAATATCCTGTAGCATTGAGCGCAGTTTAGAAAAATTCGCTCTTTTGAAATTTAGTGTTCTTGTACTCCCCTTGTGCCTCCCTTTCCTATGATTTACAGTGCATCCGGAAAGTATTTATAGCACTTCACTTTTTCAACATTTTATGTTACAGCCTTACTCCAAAATGGTTTAAATTCATTATTTTCCTCAACATTCTACAAACAATACCCCATAATGATGTGAAAGAAGTTTGTTTGAAATCTTTGCAAATTTATTAAAAATGAAATAAATCACATGTATATTAGTATTTACAGCCTTTGCACAATACTTTGTTGAAGCAACTTTGGCACCAATTACAGCCTCAAGTCTTTTTGAGTATCATGCCACAAGATTGGCACATCTATTTTTGGGCAGTTTCTCCCATTCTTCTTTGGAGGACCTCTCAGGCGCCATCAGACTGGATGGGGAGCATTGGTGCACAGCCATTTTCAGATCTCTCCAGAGATGTTCAATTGGGTTCAAGTCTGGGCTCTGGCTGGGCCACTCAAGGATATTCACAGAGTTATCCCGTAGCCACTCCTTTGTTATCTTTGCTGTGTGTTTAGGGTCATTATCCTGTTGGAAGGTAAACCGTCGTCCCAGTCTGAGGTCCAGAGCGCTCTGCAGCAGGTTTTCATCACGGATGTCTCTGTATATTGCTGCATTCATATTTTCCTCGATACTGACTAGTCTCCCAGTTCCTGCCTCTGAAAAACATCCCCACAGCATGATGCTGCCACCACCATGCTTCACTGTAGGGATGGTATTGGCCAGGTGTTGAGTGGTGCCTGGTTTCCTCCAGACATGAAGCTTGCCTTTCAGGCTGGAGAGTTCAATCTTTGCTTCATCAAAGCAGAGAAGTTTCTTATGGTCCTTCAGGTGCCTTTTAGCAAACTCCAGACGGGCTGTGATATGCCTTTTACTGAGTAGTGGCTTGTGGCTTGAGAAACGCTGGATCTCTGTCAGAGTAACCATCGGATTCTTGGTCACCTCCCTGACTAATTCCCTTCTCCCCCAATCCCTCAGTTTGGCCAGGCTGCCAGCTCTAGGAAGAATGCTGGTGGTTCCAAACTTCTTCCATTTATAGATGATGGAGGCCATGGGCTCATTGGGACCCTCAATGCTGCAGAAATTTTTCTGTACCCTTCCCCAGATCTGTGCCTCCATACAATCCTGTTTCGGAGGTCTACAGACAATTCCTTGGACTTCATGGCTTGGTTTGTGCTCTGACATGCTCTGTTAACTGTGGGACCTTGTATAAACAGACATGTGCCTTTCCAAATCATGTCCAATCAACTGAATTTACCATAGGTGGACTCCCAATCAAGTTGTAGAAACATCTTACGTATGTTCAGTGGAAACAGGATAGAGCTCAATTTTGAGTGTCATGGCAAAGGCTGTGAATACTTGTATAGATGTGATTTTTATTTTTTCATTTTTTATTTTTAATAAATTTGCAAAGATTTCAAAAAAACTTCTTTCACATTGTCATTATGGGGTATTGTTTGTAGAATTTTGAGGAAAACCATGAATTTAATCAATTTTGGAATAAGGCTGTAATATAACAATATGTGGAAAAAGTGAAGCGCTGTGAATACTTTCCAGAATGCACTGTATGCTGAATGTAATAATCCTGTGGTTGCTATTTCCCAAGTTGTCCTGTATTTCCACATCTGAAATTAGATCTGTATCATTTGTAATTACTAGATCTAGCAATGCATCATTTCTAGTCGGCGAATCCGCCAATAGGGACATGAAGTTCTGTAAGGCATTTAACCACTTGCCGACCGCCTCACGCCTATATACGTGAGCAGAGCGGCACGGGCAGGCAAAATCACGTACCTGAAACGTGATTGCCTTCCCGCAGGTGGGGGGTCCGACCCCCCCCCCCCGGTGCCAGCTGCGGTCGGCATTTGGTTGGGAGCGATGACAGACGAGGGGGAGGCCATCCGATCGTGGCCCCCCCCTCGCGATCGCTCCCAGCCAATGAGAAACATCCCCTGCCTCTGTATAGTACACAGAGGCAGAGGATGTGATGTCATCTCTCCTCGGTCTGGCAGTTTCCGTTCCAGCGCCGAGGAGAGATGACATGTAAGTGCACCAACACTCACACACAACACAGTAGAACATGCCAGGCATACATTACACCCCCGATCCCCCCCCCCGATCGCCCCCCGATCCCCCCCCCAATCACCCCCCCCCCTGTCACAAACTGACACCAAGCAGGTGTTTTTTTTTTTTTTTTTCCTGATTACTGCATAGTGTCAGTTTGTGACAGTTAGCAGTGGTGGGACAGTTAGTATTACCCCCCTGTAGGTCTAGGGTACCCCCCTTACCCCCCCTAATAAAGTTTTAACCCCTTGATCACCCCCCCTCACCAGTGTCGCTAAGCGATCATTTTTCTGATCGCTGTATTAGTGTCGCTGGTGACGGTAGTTAGGGACGTAAATATTTAGGTTCGCCGTCAGTGTTTTATAGCGACAGGGACCCCCATATACTATCTAATAAATATTTTAACCCCTTGATTGCCCCCTAGTTAACCCTTTCACCACTGATCACCGTATAACCGTTACGGGTGACGCTGGTTAGTTCGTTTATTTTTATAGTGTCAGGGCACCCGCCGTTTATTACCGAATAAAGGTTTAGCCCCCTGTACGTCTAGGGTACCCCCCTTACCCCCCTAATAAAGTTTTAACCCCTTGATCACCCCCTGTCGCCAGTGTCGCTAAGCGATCATTTTTCTGATCGCTGTATTAGTGTCGCTGGTGACGCTAGTTAGGGACGTAAATATTTAGGTTCGCCGTCAGTGTTTTATAGCGACAGGGACCCCCATATACTATCTAATAAATGTTTTAACCCCTTGATGGCCCCCTAGTTAACCCTTTCACCACTGATCACCGTATAACCGTTACGGGTGACGCTGGTTAGTTCGTTTATTTTTTATAGTGTCAGGGCACCCGCCGTTTATTACCGAATAAAGGTTTAGCCCCCTGATCGCCCGGCGGTGATATGCGTCGCCCTAGGCAGCGTCAGATTAGCGCCAGTACCGCGAACACCCACGCACGCACCGTACACGCACCGTACACCTCCCTTAGTGGTATAGTATCTGAACGCATCAATATCTGATCCGATCAGATCTATACTAGCGTCCCCAGCAGTTTAGGGTTCCCAAAAACGCAGTGTTAGCGGGATCAGCCCAGATACCTGCTAGCACCTGCGTTTTGCCCCTCCGCCCGGCCCAGCCCAGCCCACCCAAGTGCAGTATCGATCGATCACTGACACTTTTCTTTGTAGCGTTTTGGTGAACTGGCAAGCACCAGCGGCGTAGTACACCCCGGTCGTAGTCAAACCAGCACTGCAGTAACACTTGGTGAATGTTTTGAACGCTACCATGCACTAGTTGAGTATTAGCGTAGGGTACAGCATTGCACAGACTAGGCACACTTTCACAGGGTCTCCCAAGATGCCATCGCATTTTGAGAGACTCGAACCTGGAACCGGTTACAGTTATAAAAGTTACAGTTACAAAAAAAAAGTGTAAAAAAAAAAAAAAAACACAAACAAAAATAAAAAAAATAGTTGGTGTTTTATTGTTCTCTCTCTCTCTCTATTCTCTCTCTATTGTTCTGCTCTTTTTTACTGTATTCTATTCTGCAATGTTTTATTGTTATTATGTTTTATCATGTTTGCTTTTCAGGTATGTAATTATTTATACTTTACCGTTTACTGTGCTTTATTGTTAACCATTTTTTTGTCTTCAGGTACGCCATTCACGACTTTGAGTGGTTATACCAGAATGATGCCTGCAGGTTTAGGTATAATCTTGGTATCATTCTTTTTAGCCAGCGGTCGGCTTTCATGTAAAAGCAATCCTAGCGGCTAATTAGCCTCTAGACTGCTTTTACAAGCAGTGGGAGGGAATGCCCCCCCCCCACCGTCTTCCGTGTTTTTCTCTGGCTCTCCTGTCTCAACAGGGAACCTGAGAATGCAGCCGGTGATTCAGCCAGCTGACCATAGAGCTGATCAGAGACCAGAGTGGCTCCAAACATCTCTATGGCCTAAGAAACCGGAAGCTACGAGCATTTTATGACTTAGATTTCGCCGGATGTAAATAGCGCCATTGGGAAATTGGGGAAGCATTTTATCACACCGATCTTGGTGTGGTCAGATGCTTTGAGGGCAGAGGAGAGATCTAGGGTCTAATAGACCCCAATTTTTTCAAAAAAGAGTACCTGTCACTATCTATTGCTATCATAGGGGATATTTACATTCCCTGAGATAACAATAAAAATGATTAAAAAAAAAAAAAGATGAAAGGAACAGTTTAAAAATAAGATAAAAAAGCAAAAAAAAATAAAGAAAAAAAAAGCACCCCTGTCGCCCCCTGCTCTCGCGCTAAGGCGAACGCAAGCGGCGGTCTGGCGTCAAACGTAAACAGCAATTGCACCATGCATGTGAGGTATCACCGCGAAGGTCAGATCGAGGGCAGTAATTTTAGCAGTAGACCTCCTCTGTAAATCTAAAGTGGTAACCTGTAAAGGCTTTTAAAGGCTTTTAAAAATGTAGTAATTTTGTTGCCACTGCACGTTTGTGCGCAATTTTAAAGCATGTCATGTTTGGTATCCATGTACTCGGCCTAAGATCATCTTTTTTATTTCATCAAACATTTGGGCAATATAGTGTGTTTTAGTGCATTAAAATTTAAAAAAGTGTGTTTTTTCCCCAAAAAATGCGTTTGAAAATCGCTGCGCAAATACTGTGTGAAAAAAAAAAATGAAACACCCACCATTTTAATCTGTAGGGCAATTGCTTTAAAATAATATATAATGTTTGGGGGTTCAAAGTAATTTTCTTGCAAAAAAAAATAATTTTTTCATGTAATCAAAAAGTGTCAGAAAGGGCTTTGTCTTCAAGTGGTTAGAAGAGTGGGTGATGTGTGACATAAGCTTCTAAATGTTGTGCATAAAATGCCAGGACAGTTCAAACCCCCCCCAAATGACCCTATTTTGGAAAGTAGACACCCCAAGCTATTTGCTGAGAGGCATGTCGAGTCCATGGAATATTTTATATTGTGACACAAGTTGCGGGAAAGAGACAATTTTTTTTTTTTTTGCACAAAGTTGTCACTAAATGTTATATTGCTCAAACATGCCATGGGAATATGTGAAATTACACCCCAAAATAAACTCTGTTGCTTCTCCTGAGTACGGGGATACCACATGTGTGGGACTTTTTGGGAGCCTAGCCGCGCACGGGACCCCGAAAACCAAGCACCGCCTTCAGGCTTTCTAAGGCCGTAAATTTTTGATTTCACTCCTCACTACCTATCACAGTTTCGGAGGCCATGGAATGCCCAGGTGGCACAAACCCCCCCCCCCCAAATGACCCCATTTTGGAAAGTAGACACCCCAAGCTATTTGCTGAGAGGTATAGTGAGTATTTTGCAGACCTCACTTTTTGTCACAAAGTTTTGAAAATTGAAAAAAGAAAAAAAAAATTTTTTTTTCTGGTCTTTCTTCATTTTCAAAAACAAATGAGAGCTGCAAAATACTCACCATGCCTCTCAGCAAATAGCTTGGGGTGTCTACTTCCAAAATGGGGTCATTTGGGGGGGGTTTGTGCCATCTTGGCATTTTATGGCCTTCAAAACTGTGATAGGTAGTGAGGAGTAAAATCAAAAATGTATGCCCTTAGAAATCCTGAAGGTGGTGCTGGGTTTTCGGGGCCCCGTACGCGGCTAGGCTCCCAAAAAGTGCCACACATGTGGTATCCCCGTACTCAGGAGAAGCAGCTGAATGTATTTTGGGGTGCAATTCCACATATGCCCATGGCCTGTGTGAGCAATATATCATTTAGTGACAACTTTTTGTAATTTTTTTTTTTTTTATTTTTTTTGTCATTATTCAATCACTTGGGACAAAAAAAATAAATATTCAATGGGCTCAACATGCCTCTCAGCAATTTCCTTGGGGTGTCTACTTTCCAAAATGGGGTCATTTGGGGGGGTTTTGTACTGCCCTGCCATTTTAGCACCTCAAGAAATGACATAGGCAGTCAGAAACTAAAAGCTGTGTAAATTCCAGAAAATGTACCCTAGTTTGTAGACGCTATAACTTTTGCGCAAACCAATAAATATACGCTTATTGACATTTTTTTTACCAAAGACATGTGGCCGAATACATTTTGGCCTAAATGTATGACTAAAATTTAGTTTATTAGATTTTTTTTATAACAAAAAGTAGAAAATATCATTTTTTTTCAAAATTTTCAGTCTTTTTCCGTTTATAGCGCAAAAAATAAAAACGGCAGAGGTGATCAAATATCATCAAAAGAAAGCTCTATTTGTGGGAAGAAAAGGACGCAAATTTCGTTTGGGTAGAGCATTGCATGACCGCGCAATTAGCAGTTAAAGCGACGCAGTGCCGAATTGTAAAAAGTGCTCTGGTCAGGAAGGGGGTAAATCCTTCCGGGGCTGAAGTGGTTAAGAAATGGCAGGCCTTTGAGTGGGCTGTCCCTTCCATCCAGTCAGTGTCAGGATAGTTGAAGTCCCCCATCACAGTGACATGTCCCTGCCCTACTGCCATCTCTTATTGTGAAAGTTGATCCAACTCCACCTATTCCTTCAGGTTAGGGAGCCTGTAACATACCCCCACTATTAATTTGCAGCTTACTTTTTCAGTTTGGAGTTCCACCCATATGGAATCCACCTCTCCCCTTGCCCCATCACTGATGTCATTCCTCTCTTCTACCCGTAAATCATTCCTTTATATAGACGCACCCCTCCCACTCTTCTACCCTCCCTGTCTCTCCGATACAAGGAATACAATTGGATATTTGCCAGCCAGTCATATAAGCTGTCAACCAAGTTTCTGTTATTTCCATGAAGTCCACATTCTCCTCGTGTAATAGCAGCTCGAGTTCTTCCATTTTATTGACTAGGCTCCTGGCATTATTTTTTTTCCATATGATTTCTTAGGCTTTGTTTATGATTTGGTAACTCATTAACCCTGGGATTTAATGATATGTATATATTATCACTAGTGCCTCCACTGTTCCCCTCTGTCTTGTGCTCACTGCCGGCTATTGCTTCCTCTGAACCCTGCCACCCAACACCTAGCCCCTCCAATTTTTTGGCCGTCTTTTTCCCCAACAGAGCTGCACCTTCCCCATTAAGGTGCAGCACGTCCCTACTAAAGAGCTGGTAACTGACTGAAAAGTCAGCCCAGTTCTCCAGGAACCCAAAACCCTCCTTCCTACACCAGTTCCTCAGCCACTTGTGAATTTCCCTAATCTCCTGCTGCCTCTATGGTGTGGCTCGAGGATCTCTGAGAATACCACCTTGGAGGTCCTTCTCTTCAATTTAGCTCCTAAGTCCCTGAAGTCTTTTTTTTTTTTTTTTTAGGACGCTCCACCTTCCTCTTACTTTGTCATTGGTACAAACGTGTACCATGACAGCTGGGTCCTCCCCAGCCCCACCCAATAATCTGTCCATCTGATCCACAATGTGTCGAACCCGAGCGCCCGGCAAACAACATACCGTTCGGTGATCGCAGTCTTTGTGGCAGTTTACCCTATCTGTCCTTCTAATAATTGAGTTTCCTACCACCAGTACCTGTCTAACCTTGCCTGTGTCCTTGCACCCCTCTTTACCAGAGCAGTCATTCCCCTGGCAGCTAAGGGAGGGCTCCTTCTCCAGCACTGCCACCCCTGAGCTGATATCCCCAACATCATGCAACTTGGCATATTTTGTTGTGGTGTACCAACTCCAACCTGACCAACCTGAGGATAGTGAAATACGGGAGAGATCATCCTGTCACCCCTGAGGAGAAGCTGGCCCGCTTCACACATGCTGCCCAGGATAGCGCCCACGGCCCAAACTTGCGGGCTGCACCGCGGCCTCAGCCTTCTCCTGAATGGGAAGAGGACCCAGCTGCCTGGCAGGACACACAGGGCACCAGCTTCGATGAGTCTGGCGAACTGAATCTGGGGGGAAACAGACGCCTTAGATCCCCCAGAGGAGCCGCAGGAGCCGACACTCTTCCAAATCATGGCCACCATTAAATTGTGCACCCATTAAATTGTACAAATTGACACCCTCAGAGTGGATTTCTCCCTCCTGAAAAAGGATGTTCATAAGCTAAGGCACAGGGTGGCTGAGCAGAGGATTAGTACTGTGGAGGATGAATTATACACCCTGTCTGCTGCAGTTTAAAATATATTCAAACAGCATAGCGAGCACAGGCGGCAAAGTTAGGGGACATGGAGGACAGACTTCTTCTGAATAATCTGAGATTCTTGGGGCTCTGAAGGAAAGAACCCTTAAGACTTCCTTACGGAATAGCTGAAGACAATGCTAAGTTCTGATACCTTCTCCCCCTTGTCTGCCAATGAAAGGGCTCATAAGATCCTCAAGGCCCTCGATTGTTTTGTGAGGGTATGGAGGTTCAGGATGGAGTCTGTCCATTCAGTGGTGGCCGCGCTTCATGAGGGGGATTTCCTGGCCTCCCTGAACATCAAGGATGCGTACTTGCTTGTCCCCATCTACGTCAGGCACCAGCGGTTCCTGCGCTTTGCAGTCAGGGATGCGCACTATCAATTTGTAGCACTTACCTTTGTACTGGCGTTGGCGCCACGGGTCTTTCTGGATTTCTCCCTCCTGAAAAAGGATGTTCATAAGCTAAGACACAGGGTGTCCAACACTGAGCAGAAGATTAGTACTGTGGAAGATGAATTATACACCCTGTCTGCTGCAGTTTAAAATATATTCAAACAGCACAGCGAGCACAGGCGGCAAAGTTAGGGGACACGGAGGACAGACTTCTGAATAATCTGAGATTCTTGGGGTTCTGAAGGAAAGAACCCTTAAGACTTCCTTACGGAATAGCTGAAGACAATGCTAAGTTCTGATACCTTCTCCACCCTTGTTTGTCAATGAAAGGGCTCATAAGATCCTCAAGGCCCTTGATTGTTTTGTGAGGGTACGGAGGTTCAGGATGGAGTCTGTCCATTCAGTGGTGGCCGCGCTTCATGAGGGGGATTTCCTGGCCTCCCTGGACATCAAGGATGCGTACTTGCATGTCCCCATCTGCGTCAGGCACCAGCGGTTCCTGCACTTTGCAGTCAGGGATGCGCACTATCAATTTGTAGCACTTCCCTTTGGACTGGCGTTGGCGCCACGGGTCTTTCTGGATTTCTCCCTCCTGAAAAAGGATGTTCATAAGCTAAGGCACAGGGTGTCCAACACTGAGCAGAAGATTAGTACTGTGGAGGATGAATTATACACCCTGTCTGCTGCAGTTTGAAATATTCAAACAGCACAGCGAGCACAGGTGGCAAAGTTGGGGGACATGGAGGACAGACTTCATCTGAATAATCTGAGATTTTTGGGGTTCTGAAGGAAAGAACCCTTAAGACTTCCTAACGGAATAGCTGAAGACAATGCTAAGTTCTGATACCTTCTCCCCCTTGTTTGCCAAAGAAAGAGCTCATAAGATCCCTCTGAGTCCCCCCCCCCCTCAGGAGCTCCTCCACGTCCACTGCTGGCAAAAATCCCGCATTTTAGGGATTGTGATGCAGCACTGAGGAAGGCTCACAACCTGCCAGATTTGCTATATAACAAATAATGTCATTACAATCCTTCACAATTTTTTCTGCTGTGACTCAGAAACATAGGGCTGCATTTTCAGGGGTAAAGCAACATTTTAGAGATTTACATCTTCCTTATAGCATGCTATACCTCGCGAGGCTTCGTGTGGTCAACAAGGGAAAAGTCAAATTTCCTCTTTCGTTCATTGATGAACACAGCACTTCTAATCTTGACCTTAGGGTTATATCACCACCTTCAGGAGTAGGACTAGGCAAAAATAACAACAAAACAAGCACAGCACCACCTAGGGGAGGTCCTTACTGGTAGTAACCCCCCACTCTGCTACAGGCAGCTCAGCTCAGTTTTTTCTGCCTAGTCTAGGAGAAGGACCTGGCTCCCTGCTGGGACCGGGCGCGACAAGCCCCACTCTGGACTGGGGGCGGCCGGCGGGCTAGACGCCTCACAGGGACACATATGACCAGGCACCTGATGTCTGGGTCACAGTGTCGCCATGGCCGAAAGCCACTCCGTTTTAGGCAGGAAGTGGTTCTGTCTGGGGAGTGAGACCCGCAATCCCTGCTTAATGGGTACGTATGAGCTTCACCGGCCTGGGCCAGGGTACTCCCTGGGGTGATCGGTTTTGGGGTATTTCATCCTCTCCCCCGCCCCTCGGCTACGCTGCAAGTTGCTGGGTTACCTGACTTTGGTGGGGTCCCCTCCGGGCGGTCTCTTGTCAGGGGTGCTGGGGGGGGTGGCTGGCATCTGTCTCCTCATGTAGTAGCCGCCGTTTTTGTGGGGACGAGCGCCGAAGCCATTTTTTCATAGCCTCAGTGGCCATTTTCCTGTGGTCTCGGCATTCGGGTTCTATCTGCGGAAGTGCGCCTGGCTACCATTTTCTCGTAGCCGCGGCGGCCATTTTCCCATGGTCTCAGGGCATTCAAGCTCTATCTGCGGAAGCATGGCCGGCAGCCATTTTCTCGTAGCCTTGGTGGCCATTTTTCCCGTGGTCTCAGGCCATTCGGGCTCTATCTGCAGAAGCGTGGCCGGCGGCCATTTTCTTGTAGCCTCGTGGGGAGTTTTTGGCTGGTCCTCTAGCGTTAGTCTCTGCATTTGAAGCCAGTGAAGAGCGCGGATTTCCTCGTAGTTGTCCCATCTGCGGAGGACGGACAGTACAGCACTGCTCCTCGTAGGTCAAGGTGGTGAGTCCTTCTGGGGGTCCCCCAGTCTGTGGCAGCTAGGGGGGTGGTCTACCTTTCTCTCTTTCTAGTGGGTGTTCGGTTCCTAGTAGTGTCCGGTCGAGCATGGGACGCCATGGCATCTGAAGCAGGTGCCCCCGCCCAGACACCCCCTTGACGGCAGCTGGCTCCTCTGGGTGTGCGCTGCCCCTGGACGCTTTGTCGGCAATCCGGGAATCCTTCCTCTCCCGGGTTGAGGTGGTGTGCGGGGTAAGGCGAGTAAAAAATGTACCCTTCCCCCTCCATCTTCTGGGGCGGACTCTGATCCAGACTCAGGCCCCGATATGGCAGGCGGCCCCTGCCTGGATGGTTCGGATGATGCGGCCCCTGATCTTTCGGACAGTGAGGAGGAATCCTCCGTGGCGCATGAGAAAGCGCTGGTGAGTGCACTCATGGCGGTGCACGATACTTTGAAAATTGAGGATCCGGCAGGGACGTCTACAGAAGTGTCAGTCCCTTTTGGGTCGCACAAGGTCCACACCGCTAAGGTGTTTCCTTACCTGTCTTATTTTGATAAGTTTATTTACAAGGATTGGGAATGTCTGCAGCAGTCCTTTTCAGTTCCGAGGCGTTTTTCGGTGTGTTACCCCTTTGAGGGGAGTCTGCTGAAGAAATGGGCTTCGCCTACGGTCGTTGATCCTCCAGTGTCCAGGTTAAATAAGGCGACCATGATTCCTTTGGGGGGTCCCCTTCTTTCAAGGATCCTGCCGACAGAAAGGCTGAGGCAGTTGCTCAGCCTATGTTTACAATGGCGGGGTCAGCTCTTTGTCTGGTGCTAGCCACGGCTCTGGTGTCGCAGACACTTACTGAATGGGCTAAGCTATTACACCGCGAGTTGGGTAATGAGCAAGCGTCCCCAGTCTGTGTGGAACTGGCAGACCAGTTAGTGCAGGGACTTAAGTATGTCTGTGGTGCGGCCCTGGACACATCCCCATTAGTTTCTAAGGTCTCTGTGTCGGCCGTGGTTCTTCGCCGGCTGCATTGGCTCAAGTGCTGGTCGGCGGACCAGACATCTAAGAAGGCTTTGGTGGATTTGCCTTTCCAGGGTGGGAGGCTATTTGGAGCTTCTCTGGATGACATTATTAAGGACATTACTAGGGGGAAAAGTACTTTTCTCCCACAGTCCAAAAAAGAGCCTTGTCTTAGGCAGGGTCCCTCCCTTTTTCGCTCACAAGCGTCTTTTTCGTCCGCCCAGTTCTGCGGGCAAGCGTTCCCAGCCCACCAAGGCTCCCACGGATGGGCAAAAGCATCCTTGGCATCTCAAGCCAAACAAGTCCGCGGACAAGTCCTCTTCCGCATGAAGGTTTACCCCTGCCAGACTTACGGGTGGGGGGTCGCCTTCGGTGGTTCGCAGACTGGTGGACTTCTCTTCTTTCCGACCAGTGGGTCTGCAAACTAAAATAGAGTTTCTTTCCTGTCAGCCAGACAGGTTTTTTCCCTCCAATCTTCATCCTCTCCCGTCTCGTCGGCAGGCCTTGTTTGGGGCGGTGCAGAACTTGCTTATTCAGGGGGTAAGTAGTAGTTCCTGTACCAGCTTCCGAAAGGTTCCGGGGGTTCTACTCCAATCTGTTCATAGTTCCAAAGAAGGGAGGGGTTCGTCCGATCCTGGACCTCAAGGCCCTCGATTGTTTTGTGAGGGTACGGAGGTTCAGGATGGAGTCTGTCCGTTCAGTGGTGGCCTCGCTTCATGAGGGGGATATCCTGGCCTCCCTGGACATCAAGGATGAATACTTGCATGTCCCCATCTGTGTCAGGCACCAGAGGTTCCTGCGCTTTGCAGTCGGGGATGCGCACTATCAATTTGTAGCATTTCCCTTTGGACTGGCGTCGGCGCCACGGGTCTTCACCAAGGTGCTAGCACTGGTTCTGGCATTGCTGGGACAGCAGGGGATCACGGTCGTGAGTTACCTGGACAATTTTCTCTTGAGAGTGGCGTCAGCCTCAGAACTGAGAGAACATGTGGCTATCACCATGCAGACCTTACATAAGGTCGGCAGGGTGTTGAATCTCCAGGAGTCCGTGTTGCTCCCGACCCAACACCTGGAGTACTTGGGGTTAATTCTGGACTCTGCACAGGCGAAGGTTTTTCTTCCACCGATCAAACTGCAGACCCTTCACTCCGCAGTGCAGTTGCTGCTGTCCCGCAAGTGGTCGTCACTGCGTGTTTGCATGCGGGTTCTGGGCCTCATGGTATCCACCTTTGAGGCCATTCCGTATGTGCAGTTTCACACTCGGGGCTTGCAGAGGGAGATCTTATCCAAATGGGACAGATCCGGGTGGACCATCTGGCCAGGGCCTTGCTCCATTGGTGGCTACGGTCCCCGGCTCTATGGTCTGGGAAGTCGTTTCTTCCTCTCTATTGGACGGTGATCACAACAGATGCCAGCCTGACCAGCTGGGGGGGGGGTCTGAGCCTTCGGTCGGCTGAGCCTTCGGGGCCGTTGGACGCCGGAGGAGTCTCGCCTATCGATCAACGTGCTGGAGTTGCGTGCGATCAGGTTATGCCTCTCCATTTGGACGCCGCGGCTGCTCAGTTGTCCAGTCAGGATCCAGTCGGACAATGCCACGGCTGTGGCTTACGTCACCCACCAAGGGGGGACAAGGAGCTCAGCAGTGGCGCTGGAGGTCTCTCACATTCTGCAGTGGGCAGAGCTTCACATGCCAGCTCTTTCAGCCTATTACATTCCGGGCGTAGAATATTGGCAAGCGGATTACCTCAGCCGTCAGTTGCTGGATCGGGGGAAGTGGTCGCTGCATCCGTGTCATTCGCCTGCGGTGGGGCACGTCGGATGGGGATCTTCTGGCCTCTCGTCTCAATCAGAAGGTGCAGAGATGGGTGGCCAGAACAAGGGATCCCTTGGCGGATGCATCGGACGCGCTGGTGGCGCCATGGGGGCATTATCAGCTCATTTACGCCTTCCCTCCTCTCAAACTCCTTCCTCGTCTGCTGCGCAGGGTGGAGGCAGAGGGATTTCCTGTATTGCTAATCGCTCCGGATTGGCCTCGACGTAGTATCCCGACGTGGTACGGATGGTGGCGGACGTTCCCTGGGCGGCTGCCGGTCCCAAGGTCCGATATTCCACCCTGCTTTACCTTCTCTGGCTTTAACGGCCTGGCCATTGAAAGCCAGGTGCTGAGAGACCGGGGGTTATCAACTTCTGTGATTCCCACTATGTTGAGGTTGATGGTGCGTAAGTCCACTTCACGGAAGATTTATCATCGCACCTGGAAGGCTTATATCTCGTTGTGCGAGACTGTGGGGTGGTATCCGCGTTCCTATTCAGTGTCTAAGATCCTTGTGTTTCTGCAGCGTGGGGTTGATCAGAAGCTTTGAGCACTATCAAGGGGCAAATATCAGCTCTGGCTATCTTTTTTCAGCAGCCATTGGCCGCTCACTCGTTGGGGCATACTTTTATTCAGGGGGTTCAACATGTGGCTCCCCCGGTACGCCCACCGCTGCCTCCGTGGGATCTAAACCTGGTGCTCTCAGTACCTCAGAAGCCGCCATTCGAGGACATTAGGGAGATCCCTTTACTCAGGCTCTCTCAGAAGGTTGTTGTTCTAGTGGCTATTACGTCCGCTCGGCAAGTTTCTGAGCTGGCGGCCTTGTCGTGTAAATCTCCTTATTTGGTTCTTCACAAGGATAAGGCAGTGCTGCGTCTGCATCCCTCGTTTCTCCCTAAGGTGGTTTCTGCCTTTCATCTAAATGAGGACATTGTGCTTCCTTCCTTGTGTCCTCGACCATCTTACCCCAAGGAGGTCGCTTTGCACTCTTTGGATGTAGTTCAGGCTCTCCGCGTGTATCTGTCGGCTACGGCTCCTTTTAGTAATTTGGATTCACTATTTGTAACTGTGGATGGTCCGAGGAAGGGCCTGGCAGCTTCTTCGGCCACTATTTCTCAGTGGATCAGACAGATTATTGTCCAGGCGTATGCCATTAAGGAGCGGGTGCCCCCCTTTTTCGTCACGGCGCATTCTACCAGGGTGGTTAGTGTTTACTGGGCCTTCCCACATCAAGCATCCATTTCTCAAGTGTGTAAGGTGGCTACCTGGTCGTTGGTACACACTTTTACCAAGTTTTACAAGGTGGATGTTGGCGCATCTTCGGATGCGTGTTTCGGCCACAAAGTTTTGCAGGCGGCCGTCTGAGGTTTTGGCTCCCTTTACGGGGGGCTCTGTTTGGGTGGAGGTTATTTTTTTCCTTTGTTTTGTGTTTCCACCCCTCGTTGTGGCACTGCTTTGGGACGTTCCTAAGGTCAAGATTAGAAGTGCTGTGTCCGTCAATGAACGAAAGAGGAAACAGGATATTTTTCTACTCACTGTAAAATCCCTTTCTCTGAGTTCATTGACGGACACAGCACCCGCTCCTCCTGTTTATGTTTGAACTGCTTTGTATCGAACTGAGCTGCCTGTAGCAGAGTGGGGGGTTACTACCAGTAAGGACCGCCCCTAGGCGGTGCTGTGCTTGTTTGGTTATTTCTGCCTAGTCCTACTCCTGAAGGTGGTGATATAACCCTAAGGTCAAGATTAGAAGTGCTGTGTCCGTCAATGATCTCAGAGAAAGGAATTTTATGGTGAGTAGAAAAAAAATCCAGTTTTTTTACCACCCCTGCAGAAGCGTATCGTTTGCTTGAATCCCTGGGGAAGTTGTAAGGATTTACTGTTCCCTATATGGATGTCCCTGACATGTTGCTGTACTTTGACTATGCACGACTGTTGATTGTTCTGCCTCACTTTACGCACTATCAGCCTTACTCCTGATTTTGTTCTTTCACATCTAATCATGCCCACAGGATGTCCTTGGTGCTATCATTGACTATAAGGGCCCTCCAGGACTGCTATGAGCATCTATTGCACTATATCCTGGCTCCCCTGCCCAGCTGTTTGGCTATACTGATGGGCGACTGTAGACGGTTGTTTGATTTCATTTTAGGCCCTCTCATCTCTATCTCCAGAGTGTCCTCATATATGTTGGAATTAACCTTCTGGCCATGTTGAGTAGGTAAGGTAATACAGACTTGCGATATTGGCTGACAAGAATGGTAGGGAAGTGCAGCAAAGATTCCAATGGGGAATCGGAGATCTCAATGTCCAGAATAGCCTTAATCTGAGCTTGTATATCTAGCCAGAGGGGGTTTTATCTTAGGGGACTTCCACCAAATGTAGAGGAATGAGCGCCTGAGGCCGCATTTCCTCCAGAAAGTGTCAGATACAGATGGGTATATCCTGGCAAGCTTAGAGGGAACTCTATACCACAGGGTGAGTATCTTAAAACTATTTTCCTGCATTTTTGTGTCCACCGAGCTCGTATGCGTGAGGCGGTAGAGATGGTCCAACTGTCTCTCTCCCACTCCCTTATGTAAACCGGTTTCCCCCCTGCTCTCCAATGACTGTAGTAATTCTTACAGCACAGATATAGTATGTTGAATAGCAGAGGTAGACATACAGGGCCACTCAAAGGGGGACGCTGTGGTAGGGGATCGAACACCTTGGGGTGGGCTATGAACAAAGTGTTGGAGCTGCCTATAGCACTATTCGTCCATGGGGAAAGACCCATATTGTATTCTCAATGTGGCCAGTGGCAATAAACCTTGGTCTTGGATAAATTTGCCACATCATGTCTCCATCGGCTGACCAAGCCCTGAAAAGGAAGGCCCAAAATACATCCCTGAGAATTACAGACCAGTTAGCCTAACATCAATAGTATGTAAACTCTTGGAGAGGGGATGATAAGGGACGATATACAAGATTTTAGTAATGAGAACGGTATCATTAGCAGTAATCAGCATGGATTCATGAAGAATCGCTTTTGCCAAACCAATTTATTAACCTTCTATGAGGAGGTGAGTTGCCATCTAGATAAAGAAAGGCCCGTAGACGTGGTGTATCTAGATTTTGCAAAAGCATTTGACAAAGTTCCCCATAAACGTTTACTGTCCAAAATAAGGTCCATTGGCATGGACCATAGGGTGAGTACATGGATTGAAAACTGGCTCCAAGGGCGAGTTCAGAGGGTGGTGAAAAATGGGGAGTACTCGGAATGGTCAGGGGTGGGTAGTGGTGTGCCCCAGGGTTCTGTGCTGGGACCAATCCCATTTAATTTGTTCATAAACGACCTGGAGGATGGGGTAAACATTACAATCTCTGTATTTGTGGACGATACTAAGCTAAGCAGGGCAATAACTTCTCCGCAGGATGTGGAAACCTTGCAAAAAGATCTGAACAAATTAATGGGTTGGGCAACTGCATGGCAAATGAGGTTCAATGTAGAAAAATGTAAATAAATGCATTTGGGTGGCAAAAATATGAATGCAATCTATACACTGGGGAGAGAACCTCTGGGGGAATCTAGGATGGAAAAGGACCTGGGGGTCCTAGTAGATGATAGGCTCAGCAGTGGCATGCGATGCCAAGCTGCTGCTAACAAAGCAAACAGAATATTGGCATGCATTAAAAAGGGGATCAACTGCAGAGAAAAAATGATAATTCTCCCGCTCTACAAGACTCTGGTCTGGCCGCACCTAGGGTATGCTGTCCAGTTCTGGGCACCAGTCCTCAGGAAAGATGTACTGGAAATGGAGCGAGTACAAAGAAGGGCAACAAAGCTAATAAAGGGTCTGGAGGATATTAGTTATGAGGAAAGGTTGCGAGCACTGAACTTATTCTCTGTGGAGGAGAGACGCTTGAGAGGAGATATGATTTCAATTTACAAATACCATACTGGTGACCCCATAATAGGGATACAACTTTTTTGCAGAAGGGAGTTTAACAAGACTCGTGGCCACTCATTACAATTAGAAGAAAAGAGGTTTAACCTTAAACTACTGTAGCACTAACTCTCGGTGGAGCTGCTGGTTTAAAGCGGGCTGTTACCTTCACTCTCGATACCTCTGTTTCACCGGGTCTAGGGTCCCGTTGAGTTTACCTCTGGACGATGTAGACACCAAACACTTGAGTATATTTTCCAATGCTTTAATGAACAAGTAATAAAGGAAGTAGCAGGAAAGAGGCAGAAGAAAAGTTGCAGGGAAGCTCAAATACCTTTCCTTAGTATTCTTTAGAACATTCTTTGGAATTGAACACTTGTAGTTGAATGCACTCCCCTTGTGGGATTCAATCTTTGCCCGCCTGGATAGGCCTCTCTCACTTGCCTAGCAGCCAGTACGCAGCACGAACAAAGGTCTTTGCCACAGACTTGTTTGGAATAAAACCCGTACGATCCTCTGCCACAGGATGTATTGGTTTGCGATGAATGTCAGACACAGTTCTTGAACCTTTAAGCCAACCCGGCAGTACTATGCAGTAAGATTGCTTCAGGATACGTCCTCCAACCGAGTCACCAGGCCCCTCTCCAGACCAGCACTCTGCATGATCCTTCCATGACGGGTCCTCCCCTGGGATCTCCCCTGTTGTCCAGCTTCTTCACTCAGGATAGACAGCTCAGGACCATTCTTCTGCTGCTGTGGTAAGCCCCAGACAGGCTTCTGGGCCCACCCACATGGCGCAGCGACGTGGGCCTCTGGAACGGAGGACCACGAGGTGGTACTCTTAAAGCATACCTGTCGGCCAGGAGGGCCAGCAGGTGGCTGAAAACGAACAACTAAATATGGCGTCTGTCCCATAAGTACCCTCTCCCAGAATGCAACTCGGAGGACCACCTCCACCAAGTTGTCTCCGGGACAGAGGAGCACTCATACGCTTCAACACGTTGCCTTTCCAACACTAGCCCATGGTGACAACGACACCCACCGGCACAGTGTGGAACTACACGCAACTCAGCCAAGCTGAAACAGAGGCAAATCTAACTTCACCTAACAAGTAACCCACAAGATTTACCTATCAGCGGTAGATTAAAAATCTACCAGCGCTACACTACGTAGAGTATTCTTTACTGTAAGAGCAGCAAGGATTTGGAATTCCCTTCCACAGGCGGTCTCAGTGGGGGGCATTGATAGTTTCAAGAAACTATTAGATAAGCACCTGAACGACCGCAACATACAGGGATATAGAATGTAATACTGACATATAATCACACACATAGGTTGGACTTGTGCCTTTTTTCAACCTCACCAACTATGTAACTATGTAAGGGCCAGGGGGGGAAATCAAAGGGGCAAGTTGTGCCTTCTCATTCAAGGCGTCCCAAGTTGTCAGGACATGGATGGTCCTTGGGAGAGGCCAGTGCGAAGAGTCCCCTGCAGTCCCGGGGGATCCATGGGGCATGTGATAAGTTGCTGCCTGCTAGAAATTTATCAAGTGGGACCCATAGTTTAGAGGCTACATTATGGTACCAATCCAGGATTCGTTGTAGAGCTATCGCTTCATAGTACTTGCGAATGACCGGGACACCCATACCACCCTTGCATTTGGGGCGTTGTATTGTGCGGAGAGCCAAACGAGGGCTTTATCCCATTCCAAATATATTGCAGGAACATACTGTTCAGGGTTGAAAAGAAAGGTCTGGTCAATGAAACAGGCACAATTTACAAGTAAAAAAGAATACAGGGCAACATGTTCATTTTTAGAACACTGACTCGGCCCATCCAGGAGAAGGCAGTGGGGTTATAACTTTTTAGGTCCGCTCTGATAGTAGAAAGCAATGGGGCACAAAGTATAACTGGGAGCAGCGTGCAGGTAAGTAAACTCCCAAGTATTTTTGGGAAGTCTGGCACCAGGTAAAGGAGAAAGAAGCCTGCAGCTGTGTATGCAAACTTGAAGGTATATTCAAGGACAGAATCTCTGACTTATTATAATTTTTTTTATTTTAAAGTTGGAAAGCAGGTTAAAGTCCCTTAGTTCAGCCATAATATCAGAGAGAGAAATCAAGGGGTCTGAGACATAGAACAGTACATCATCCGCATAAGCAGATAACTTATGTCCCGTTGGCCCTACCGTAAAACCTTTATTGGCACTGTTGAAGCGTATCTGCAGTGGCTCGAGGGTAAAGCGAAAATGAGGGGGACAAAGGGCACCCCTGTTGCGTCCTGTTGCGAATAGGGAATGAGTCTGATAACAGCCCATTCACTTTCGCTTCTGGGGAACTGTAAAGGGAGGATATCCACGACAGCATATTAGGACCCAGACCAAGTCTGGCCAACGCCATTCATAGGCAAGTCCAATCCACCCTGTCATACGCCTTCTCTGCATCTGTGGAAAGCAAAAGACAGGGAGTGCACATAGCCTGTGATTCAACCCAATGAATTAACTGGATCTTTCTATTAGAGTTGTCCCTGGCCTCTCTCCCTGCAATGAACCCCCGTTCGATCAAGGTGCATGACCAGTGGAAGGATCAGTTTAAGACGGTTGGCCAAAATTTTTGCCAATATTTTAATATCGGTATTCAAAAGCAAAATCGGCCTATAATTCCCAGGAGACTGTGTGGTCTTTACCTTCCTTGGGGAGAACTGTAATGTGGGCCATCAAAGCCTCTTTGGGCATCGCAGTACCCAAAGCCAAAGCGTTGAAATAGGCACACATGGGACTGCAGTTCCCCCTCTCTTGCCTTTTTTAATCTAGAACCCTGGGAGATTAGCTTTCCCCCGAACCACTGCTTTATGTCCTTCCCATATAGAACCCATCCCCTCTTCACCCATCTTGTTTTCAGCAAAGTACAAGTAGATGGTGTCGGATACTCGTTTCAGAGCCACTGCATCATCCAGTATACTCTCGTTCAGGCGCCAGGTCCATACCCATGCATCTGAAGACAGGGGATGCAGGGAAATGGAAATCGGAGCACGATCCAAGATAGTTATGGAGCCAATGGATGCGCCAGGTAAGGAGTCCAGGAAAAAGTGGTCCATCACCAGGAGGTCTATACGTGTATAGACATTATGGATTGCCAAAAAATAACTATAGTCATTGCGGGCCAACAACCTCTAAATTAGTCTTGTAGAACTCTGAGGGCAGTCCGTCAGCACACGTGGTTTTACCTGCCTGTAAAGATTTAATAGCCCCTTGGACCTCCTTCAGGGTGATAGGGCTTTCAAGAGTCTGAGCGGCTTCTACGGTTGGGAAGTCCACTGTGTCAAGAAACTGGGCTTCTAGGTCATCTAGGGAGTAGGTAGCCCTAGAGTCATAGAGGTGCGTATAATATTGCTCAAATCTGGCATTGATCTGTTTCGGGTCAGAGAGTAATGTACCATCTTCTTCTCTAATGTTCGCAATGCAGGGATTCCCTGTCCTTTCAGCCGCCAACCAGGCTAACAGTCGGCCCGGGCGTTCACCCTGCTCAAAAATACGCTGAGTTTGAGCCAAGAGGAAACGCCGACAGGAAGTGCAACGGATCAGCGCCAGTTCTCTGTAAGCTGTGAGCATATCAGTATGTGTGCTCTGGTCTGGGGTGTTCGTATACCTTTCTTCCAGTTTGAGAGCCCTCAACTCAGCCCCAGAGAGCTTGAGTCTTGATTCTTTCCTGATCTTGGCAATATTAAATTGGTATCTGCCCCTAGTATAGGCTTAAATGCATCCCAGACCATGGTTGGGGCAGCAGATTGGTCGTTGTGATGCCAGTAGTCCCTAACCTCAGACAGCATCAGTGGCTCCGTCTGTGATCCAGTATCTGGAAAGTCTCCATAGTCCTAGGCTGGCTGCCGAATCAGTGGTAAAACTTACCAGGATCGGAGCTAGGGTTGCCACCTTATCCCTTTAAACCTGAACGCATATTAATTACACAGGTTCTGTGGTTGATTAAGGTGGTAATTAAACTCACTTAGGGCCTTATCTGCATTTAATTAGCCTTTAGAACCTGTATAATTCATATGTGTTCGGGTTTAAAGGGATGAGGTGGCAACTCTAATCGGAGCATGGTCTGAGATGCCACGTGGGAGGATGGAGACCGTAGCCACTCTGGGTAGTAGTACTAAATGATATATTGCTCAAACATGCCATGGGCATGATTTCTAAGGGTGTAAATTTTTGATTTCACTCCTCACTTCCTATCACAGTTTTGAAGGCCATAAAATGCCAGGACAGTTCAACCCCCCCCCCCCCAAATGACCCCATTTTGGAAAGTAGACACCCCAAGCTATTTGCTGAGAGGCATGTTGAGCCCATGGAATATTTTATATTTTGCCACAAGTTGCGGGAAAATTACAAACTTTATTTTTTTTTGCACAAAGTTGTCACTAAATGATATATTGCTCAAACATGCCATGGGCATATGTGGAATTACACCCCAAAATACATTCTGCAGCTTCTCCTGAGTATGGGGATACCACATGTGTGGGACTTTTTGGGAGCCTAGCTGCGTACAGGGCCCTGAAAACCAAGCACCGCCTTCAGGATTTCTAAGGGCGTAAATTTTTGATTTCACTTCTCACTACCTATCACAGTTTCCAAGGCCGTAAAATGCCAAGATGGCACAAACCCCTCCCTTCCCAAATGACCGCATTTTTGAAAGTAGACACCCCAAGCTATTTGCTGAGAGGCATGGTATTTGGTGAGTATTTTGCAGCTCTCATTTGTTTTTGAAAATGAAAGAAAAGGAAAAATGTTCTTTTTTTTTTTTTTCAATTTTCAAAACTTTGTGACAAAAAGCGAGGTCTGCAAAATACTCACCATACCTCTCAGCAAATAGCTTGGGGTGTCTACTTTCCAAAATGGGGTCATTTGGGGGGGGGGGGGGGGTTGTGCCATCTGGGCATTCCATGGCTTCCGAAACTGTGATAGGCAGTGAGGAGTGAAATCAAAAATTTACACCCTTAGAAACCCTGAAGGCGGTGCTTGGTTTTTGGGGTCCCGTATGTGGCTAGGCTCCCAAAAAAAGTCTCACACATGTGGTATCCACGTACTCAGGAGAAGCAACAGAATGTATTTTGGGGTGTAATTTCACATATTCCCATGGCATGTTTGAGCAATATATCATTTAGTGACAACTTTGTGCAAAAAAAAAAAAAAAAATGTGTCTTTTTCCTGCAACTTGTGTCATAATATAAAATATTCCATTGACTCGACATGCCTCTCAGCAAATAGCTTGGGGTGTCTACTTTTCAAAATGGGGTCATTTGGGGGGTTTTGAACTGTCCTGGCATTTTATGCACAACATTTAGAAGCTTATGTCACACATCACCCACTCTTCTAACCACTTGAAGACGAAACCCTTTCTGACACTATTTGTTTACATGAAAAAATTTTTTTTTTTTTGCAAGAAAATTACTTTGAACCCCCAAACATTATATATTTTTTTAAAGTAAAGGCCCTACAGATTAAAATGGTGGGTGTTTAATCTTTTTTTCACACAGTATTTGTGCAGCGATTTTTCAAACGCATTTTTTGGGGGAAAAAAAACACACTTTTTTAAATTTTAATGCACTAAAACACACAATATTGCCCAAATGTTTGATGGAATAAAAAAGATGATTTTAGGCCGAGTACATGGATACCAAACGTGACATACTTTAAAATTGCGCACAAACGTGCAGTAGCGACAAACTACTGACTCGGTTAAATTGACGATAGGCAACTCCTATCCTCATATTGATTAGTGGTTCCAAATTAATAATAACTACTGCAGTAGGGAACAGACACAAAAGATACGCTCAGCATCTTTCCAAATAACTGCTTTGCTTTATTATGACGCAATTGAAGGTTTTTATACACATGATTACGTAGGTATCACATTAATATTACAATTGTACGTTTATGGTAACAAGGGGCGTTACATAAGCAGGCTAATTCTAATCAGGACTCGAAAGAATGTAAACATGTACTGAAAACATTCTTAGTGCTATGTGCACAGTGAGGGCAGTGTGCAATACATACTACAATTATATACAGAACTTACAAATTTCCATTACAGTCTCCCCTCTTTTGATCAATATTTTGATCACTAACCATACCTACTATCACCTTTAACCTGGAACCTCCACACGCTTATGTGGAGGTAGTCCTGGCCAAAGAGGCAAAAAAAACTCCATTGTGGAGAAAATAATAGCTGAGCAACTTTTTCATTACAAAATGACTTTTCATTGTAAAAAAACAAATAATTGATAAGACATATTTACAGAGTACTGTCTGTACACTCCTGCGGCCAGAATGGCCTTCTAGCTGAATTGTGGGCATGCTGACTTATCAGCACATGTAAACACAGACAATTCTACATAAAATAGAAGACGTACAAAAGACAAATATGACTTCAACATGGCTAAACTACTTTTCAAATATATATATATATATATATATATATATATATATATATATATATATATATATATATATATATATATATATATATATATAGCCCTTACAATTAAAATAGTTGAATCAAAAAGTACCCTAGACTGTGATCACAATAGGGAAACAAATCAAACACAGATATTTCTTTAATTTGGTCATTTTTGCAGTGACTGGTCTGGATCCAGGTGACTTTTCCTTCAAGTTTTGCAAAAACTGTACATGAAATAGATGCTGTATTGAGTCTCCAAACATTTCCTTATATATAAATGTCTCTTAACAATCCAAAAGTCACCTGGCTTTAGTTTTAGATCCTTCCAAACATTTAGGATCTGGAATTGGGGAGAAAACACATAAATGAGTTTGTAAAAAACCTTAAAAGATCAGCAACATTCTCTGTGAGATCCGAATGGAGGACTTCAGCTGCTGAGACAAAATATAAGCAAGTGAGTAACACACTCCCAAACCAAATCCCATAGGGGGAGAGTCCAACATCCCCCTTAGGGGCTTGATAAAATACAAGAAAACATTCAGGCAAAAGTTTTCTAGTTTCTTACTCTACATTGTCTGCTACATTGTAGACAGTAGGGGGTGTAAAAATAAAACCTCAAAACTTCTAGTAAGGACTCTCCTGTAAAAATGATTTCCTCTGTTGCTTTCTGTACATTCTGCACTCTATATTTACAAACTACTTCTGATAACACTTTTTACTGTGGCCTTTGCAGTAGCATTTGCCACTGGATATCCAAAAAACATGTCCATACAGACAAAATGCATACTCGTAAGATCCTAACTTGGGCATTTGGATATATCTTTTTGTAATCTCTGGGAGGGATGTTCAGCTTTTGGTAACACCTTTGGTAACAGGTAAAACAAGAAGTGGTATGTTATAAAAACAACTGTGGAGAATCCTGGCTCTATCCCACGCTCATTTACTAAGGCAGCCATAACTGCTTGTGACTGATGACATGGTCCATGTGTCAAGCTGGAGGGAAAAGAGTGGCTGGCAGACATAAATGATCACATTTTTCCAAAGTCCTGTTTCATAAGATGTTGCCCCCTGTGGACCACATTCAATGCCCATAATGACTGGCCAGTCTTCTCTACATGTGCCTATACCCTCTTGCCTCTAAACTACTTTATCTAGCAGATGTGCACTACATATACCTGTGAACAGCACTATTCTTCCCTTTCTTATCTATAACACTCCGATGGACAATAGGCAGGGACAACATAACATATAACCACCAATCAATACAGTTCGATTAAGGAAAGTAAAATAGGTACCCTTTGTCCCGAAAATGCCTTACCGATCAAGGAAGTCTAATAACTCAAATGTAAGCAAAAGGCTTACCTCCTCGTTTCGGATACTCAGGGTCACCTGCAATCCCCTCCTAAGGCAAAGCTCGCCATGCTGACTCGGTTAAATTGATGATAGGCATCTCCTATCCTCATATTGATTAGTGGTTCCAACTTAATAATAACTACTGCAGTAGGGAACAGACACAAAAGATAGGCTCAACATCTTTCCAAATAACGGTTCTGCTTTATTATGAAGCGATTGAAGGTTTTTATACACATGATTACGTAGGTATCACATTAATATTACAATTGTACGTTTATGGTAACAAGGGGCGTTATATAGGCAAGCTAATTCTAATCAGGACTAATCAGAACAGTTATTTGGAAAGATGCTGAGCGTATCTTTTGTGTCTGTTCCCTACTGCAGTAGTTATTAATTTGGAACCACTAATCAATATGAGGATAGGAGTTGCCTATCATCAATTTAACCGAGTCAGCATCTTTCCAAATAACTGTTCTGCTTTATTATGACGCAATTGAAGGTTTTCAGTACATGTTTACATTCTTTCGAGTCCTGATTAGAATTAGCCTGCCTATGTAACGCCCCTTGTTACCATAAACGTACAATTGTAATATTAATTTCCATTACCCTTCAGACATTTTAAAAGCCTTTAAAAGCCTTTACAGGTTATCACTTTAGATTTACAGAGGAGGTCTACTGCTAAAATTACTGCCCTCGATCTGACCTTTGCGGTGATACCTCACATGCATGGTACAATTGCTGTTTACATTTGACGCCAGACCAACGCTTGCGTTCGCCTTTGCGCGAGAGCAGGGGGGGACAGGGGTGCTTTTTTTTTCTTTATTTTTTTTTTTCCTTTTTTTCTTATTTTTAAACTGTTCCTTTTATTTATTTTTTTTATCATTTTTATTGTTATGTCAGGGAATGTAAATATCCCCTATGATAGCAATAGGTAGTGACAGGTACTCTTCTTTGAAAAAAATGGGGTCTATTAGACCCTAGATCTCTCCTCTGCCCTCAAAGCATCTGACCACACCAATATCAGTGTGATAAAATGCTTTCCCAATTTCCCAATGGCGCTGTTTACATCCGGCGAAATCTAAGTTATGAAATGCTCGTAGCTTCCGGTTTCTTAGGCCATAGAGATGATTGGGGCCTCTGATCAGCTCTATGGTCAGCTGGCGGAATCACCGGCTGCATTCTCAGGTTCCCTGTTGGGACAGGAGAGCCAGAGAAAAACATGGAAGACGGTGGGGGGGGGGGGGACATTCCCTCCCACTGCTTGTAAAAGCAGTCTAGAGGCTAATTAGCTGCTAGGATTGGTTTTACATGAAAGCCGACCGCTGGCTGAAAAGAATGATACCAAGATGATACCTAAACCTGCAGGCATCATTCTGGTATAACCACTCAAAGTCCAGCAACATACCAGTACGTTGCTGGTCCTTGTTGGGCATATATTGTAATCTTTTTTTTTCATGCAGCCTGTTGGCTGAACGAAAAAAAGAGATTGATTGGTGGGTATGCCCACCATTAGAATATCTCCCTTCATCCACCCACTTCTAATGATGGGCATACATGCACTATTTAAATATGCTGAAGCAGGGGGGCATCCTCCCACAAAAGGTAGGAGCAAATCGCTCCTCCACCCCTGCTGCCCCCATGCTTCGGCATATATCACCTCCGCTGGAGTCACGGCTTTATATAACGTGGGAGCAAACGCTGTTGCTGTCAAGATAAATAAATCCGCGCTGCAGTTGAATGGCGTACCTGAAAACAAAAAAATGGTTAACAATAAAACACAGTAAACAGTAAAGTAAAAAAAATTGCATACCTGAAAAGCAAACATGATAAAACATAATAACAATAAAACATTGCAGAATAGAATACAGTAAAAAAGAGCAGAACAATAGAGAGAGAGAGAACAATAAAACGACAACTATTTTTGTTTTTTTTATGTTATATATTTTTTTGTGTGTTTTTTTTTTTTTTTTTT
Source organism: Lithobates clamitans (assembly GCA_037952925.1). Taxonomy (NCBI): domain Eukaryota; kingdom Metazoa; phylum Chordata; class Amphibia; order Anura; family Ranidae; genus Lithobates; species Lithobates clamitans. The sequence goes on from JBBGZY010000634.1 coordinate 3,598,308, forward strand.
ACACTTTTTTTTGTAACTGTAACTTTTATAACTGTAACCGGTTCCAGGTTCGGGTCTCTCAAAATGCGATGGCATCTTGGGAGACCCTGTGAAAGTGTGCCTAGTCTGTGCAATGCTGTACCCTACGCTAATACTCAACTAGTGTATGGTAGCGTTCAAAACATTCACCAATGCAAAGACCAGGATTGTCAGGACAGGAGGGACAATAATAGCGGGTGTCACGCCTATATCCGCGCTTGCTGCAGACACGACATCTTTTTGGGGGGGTTCGTTGGGTAGGGGTACTCGGGAGGACATAAAGAAAATGCCTCTCATGCAGCCGACTGCATTTGGTTGGGGATGTGAATGGGGAAGTACGGGTGCTGCAGAAGTGGTGGGTTCCCAATTAGGATTGGCGAATGCAGCAGGAAGGGCATTATGGGCACGACGGGCCTGTGTTTGCCTTCTTCTTGGTGGCAGCGGGACACTACTTGTGCTTGCCACCTCACCAGCTTGAACTGCACTTATGGGACTCACCACGTCACCAAGTGTTACTGCAGTGCTGGTTTGACTATGTCAGGTGCATGTCAGCAGTCGTCGGGTGAATCTGCGTGCACGTAGGTCCTCAAGGATCATTTCCAAGCATATTCAGCCAAAATCCCCACCAGGGGGCGCCGGAGCGCTCCCGCTAATGCCCGTACGCGCGTTCGCGGGTGCGTGCGCGCGCCCGTTCGCGTTAGCGCCGTTTGGCGCCAAGGGGCCTTTAAAAGGGTGACAGGTGCTCATGTTAGCTGCTGTTCGTCTGCAGCTTTGCACCTGAAAGTTCCTGTATCTGCCTGCTTGTTGTTGTTTGATATTGACCCGGCTACGTCTGACCATTCTCCAGTCTCCTATCCGACCCGGCTTGTCTGACCTTGTTTCTTCTGCTACCCGTTGCTGAACTCCTGCCTGCCTGACTACCCTTGGATCATCCCTCCTGTTGATATCCTGCCTGATCTCCTGCCATATACGGACTGTCTGACCTTGCTTGCCTGTGTCCTGTTACGCTGCTCCAGCCTGCCTGTTTGCATCCAGCTGCTGTCTCCGCATCCGGCTACCAGCCTACCTACCGGCCTGCACCAGTTACCTGCATCCACAGCTCAGCCATCCCTGAGGGACTTCATCCCAGTTCCGGTGTCTGCTTCTGCTGGAACCCGCATCAGGCCCTCCTACCCACTGTGCTCAGGAGACCACTGTTCCCACTTCCAGCGGCTCCTGAACCAGCGCTTAAGAGAGGTCTCCTTCTACCAGTCAGGCTCAACTACCAGGTACATTACAGTACGAACAGCCATGACTGAGCCTGCAGGAGAGACCTCTCCCATTCAGGAGATCTGTACACACTTGGCGGCCCTCACCCAAGCAGTAAAGACTCTACAAGACAGTTACAACAGACTGGAAGGGCAAGTGTTAAACCTCAGTGGTTCCGGTGGTGTGGCCGCTGCACCCGCAGCTGCTCCAGTACAGGCTGCTGCACCACCCTCAGTGGTCATGCTCCCACCAGAACCAAGAGTACCTGTTCCTGACAAGTTTTCCGGTGACCGAACTAAGTTTGTGGCCTTCCGCAGCGCTTGTCAACTCTACTTTGGACTACAGCCACGGACTTTTTCTTTGGAAGCCACCAAAGTGGGGTTTGTTGTATCCCTCCTGCAGGGGGAACCCCAGACCTGGGCCCATCGCTTGCTTGAATCCAACGCCATACAGGTTCAGACCCTACCTGCCTTTTTTGAAGCCATGGCCCAGCTTTATGAGGATCCTCAGCGGGCTGCCACCGCTGAGGCAGCTTTGATCGCGCTCCAGCAAGGCCGTAGACCGGCCGAGGACTATGTCATGGACTTTCGACGCTGGAGCGCGGATACTCAATGGAATAATGCAGCCCTACGCCACCAGTTCCGCATGGGGTTATCTGAGGGTCTTAAGGATGAGCTTGCCCGAGTGGGAATGCCTGACACCTTAGAGGAGCTCATTGCCATCACTATCCAGATTGACCGACGCCTTCGTGAGCGCCGGTCTGAATGATCCGCCCAACAAACTCGGCCTATGTGGATGACTGCCAGAGCCCCGCTGCCTGCCTCTCGGTATCTACCTTCTGCCGGGCCAAGTCCAGTCAACCAGGCAACTGATGCCCCTGAACCCATGCAACTTGGACTTATGCGTACCACTCTGACCCCTGAAGAACGGGCACGCAGGCGCCAACTGAACCTTTGCCTCTATTGTGGCGGAACGGGCCACTACGTGAACAACTGCCCAGTGAAGATCCGTAAGTGTTTTTCTTCAGCTCCAACCAGTTTGTCTGCTTTAACAGCCAATGCCACTCAACTTGTTCTCCCTCTCTCATTACAGCTCCAGGGAAAAACAATTCAAGTCAACGCCATTGTTGATTCCGGGGCATGTAGCTGTTTTGTTGACTCCACTTTTGCCACACAGCAAAAACTTCCTCTAAAAGACAAGACACATAGACTCTCAATTTTTCTGGCCGATGGGTCCCGTATAAAGTCCGGGCAGGTCTCTCAAGAAACCCTTCCACTATCTGCTATCTGTTCATCCCAGCATCAAGAGATCTTAATCTTGGACGTCATCTCATCACCTCTTTTCCCAATCATTTTGGGTATGCCCTGGCTTCAAGCCCACAATCCTCTTGTTAATTGGGCCACGGGCGAGATCAAGTTTCAGTCACCCTATTGTCAAAGACATTGCCTACCTGAACCTGTTAATCCTGCTACTACCCTACTATGTATGGACACTGACCCAGATCTGCTTCAAAACGTACCAGAGGTCTATCAGGACTTTGCAGATGTATTCAGCAAGAAGGGAGCAGATTCTCTGCCACCCCATCGCCCCTATGACTGTCCAATTGAATTGCTTCCTGGAGCTGAGATCCCTTTTGGGCGCATCTTCCCGCTGTCCGAAAAGGAACAAGAAGCGCTTAAGGTTTACATCGATGAAAATCTAGAGAAAGGCTTCATTCGACAGTCCACTTCACCAGCAGGAGCGGGAATATTTTTTGTCTCTAAGAAAGATCTTACGCTCCGCCCTTGCGTGGATTATCGGGAATTAAACAAGGTTACGGTCAAGAACCGTTATCCGTTGCCCCTAATACCAGAACTGTTTCAAAAATTACGGACCGCCATTATCTTCACCAAATTAGACCTGAGAGGGGCCTATAATCTGGTCCGCATTCGGGCCGGGGATGAATGGAAGACGGCTTTCCGGACCCGTTTCGGGCACTACGAATATTTGGTCATGCCCTTCGGCCTTTGCAATGCTCCTGCCACATTTCAGCATCTGGTCAACGATGTGTTTAAAGACTTCCTGGACATCTTCTTAATTGTTTACCTGGACGATATCCTTATCTTCTCCAGTTCACTTGAGCAACACAGGGAACATGTCCGTAAAGTCCTAGTACGACTCCGCTTGCACAGATTGTACGCCAAAGCGGAGAAGTGCGAATTTGAACAAAAAGAGATTCAGTTTCTGGGGTTGGTCATCTCCCCAACCGGTATTAAAATGGATCCCCAGAAAGTGTCTGCTGTGTTAGAATGGCCAGCACCCATGGACAAGAAAGGCGTACAACGCTTTGTTGGCTTTGCGAACTTTTACAGGAAGTTTATCAGGGGGTTCTCTGCCATCATCTCCCCCATTACACAGCTAACCAAGCAGAATCTTCGTTTCCACTGGAACCAGGAGGCCCAGGAGGCCTTTGAAGAATTAAAAAGGCGTTTCACGTCAGCTCCGATTCTTAGCCATCCAGACCCATCTTTGCCTTTTTATTCTAGAGGTTGATGCCTCCGAAGTAGCTGTGGGTGCTATTATTTCCCAACGCCAGGGCAACAAAGATCTGATGCATCCTGTTGGGTACTTCTCTAGAAAACTTTCGCCAGCTGAGCGGAACTACGATGTGGGGGATCGGGAGTTACTTGCCATCAAGACTGCCTTGGAAGAATGGAGATACTTGCTTGAAGGTGCAGTCCATCCAGTACTGATTTATACAGATCACAAAAATCTGGAGTATCTAAGATCTGCTAAAAGGCTGAAACCCAGACAGGCCCGTTGGGCCCTATTTTTCACACGATTTTGCTTCCACATCACCTACCGGCCGGGGTCCAAGAATACAAAACCAGACGCATTGTCACGCATGTTTGATAATCCTAAGGACTCTTCTGTCCCTGACACTATTTTGCTGGCAAACAGTTTTCTTCTCCTTCAGACAGATTTGCTATCCATGATTAGAGAAGCATCCCCAGAACCTTCAAGTCTTCAGGAGTCTTCCTTAACACCTCGAGATGGACTATTATGGAGGGGAAGTCAAATCTTCGTGCCAGAGAACGTTAGAGTCAAGGTGCTGACGCTTTTGCATGACCACCCACTTGCAGGACATTTTGGGGTCCGTAAGACCCTCGAGCTGGTGCAGCGCACCTTTTGGTGGCCTAACTTAAAGGAATTTTGCAAGAAATATGTCAACTCCTGCTCTGTCTGCATCCAGAACAAAACCCCCAGGAACAGAGCGTGGGGTCTACTAAGACCATTGCCTATACCAGATAGGCCCTGGAGGATGATAGCAATGGACTTTATAGTCGAACTGCCACATTCGGAGGGGTGTTCGGCGATCTTTGTGGTCGTCGACCGGCTATCCAAAATGGCCCACTTTGTGCCCCTAAAAGGAACACCTTCTGCTGTAGAGACAGCTCGTGTGTTCATTAAGGAAATCGTTAGGTTACACGGGATTCCCGCAAATATAGTGTCTGATAGGGGGGTGCAGTTTACTTCACGTTTTTGGAGAGCCCTTTGTGAAAACTTGAAGATTGAACTAGCCCTGTCCTCAGCATACCACCCCCAAACTAATGGGCAAACTGAAAGGACAAATCAAACTCTGGAGCAATACATTAGGTGTTTTACATCTTTTGTGCAAGATGATTGGGTATCCTTGCTGCCACTTGCAGAATTTGCGTACAATAACGCCAGTCACTCTGCCACAGGTCAATCTCCTTTCTTTGCCAATTATGGGTTTCATGCATCTTTTTTACCAGCTTGTCTTTCAGAATCTTCAGTTCCAGCGGTCCAGGACACAGTGCAGTTCTTCAGTCGTAATAATCGGATCTTGCAGGAGGCGGTATCCAAAGCGCAAGCGGATAATAAGAGGTTCTTTGATGAGAAAAGAAGGGGAGATCTAAACCTCCAACCTGGCGACAAGGTATGGCTGTCCACTAATAATATCAGATTGTCGTGTCCTTCCAAGAAACTTGCCCCAAAATTTGTTGGACCTTTCCCTGTGAAAAGGAAAATTAACGAAGTATCGTATGAATTATGCTTACCTGATTCACTTAAGATACATCCTGTATTTCACGTATCACTCTTAAAGCCTGCCGTAGATGATCCTTTTCCTTATAGGGGCACCAGGGTCCCTGAATCAGTTCTGGTGGACGGCAATGAAGAATACGAAGTGGAATCCATCCTTGACTGCAGAAAGAGGTCTGGGCAAGTACAGTTTTTAATTAAGTGGAAAGGGTATGGTCCGGAGAACAACTCATGGGAACCTGACTGTAATATTCATGCCAAACGTTTAATTCATGCATACTTCTCTACCCATCCTGAAAAAAAGGCGCATCTGGGCATCCGGAGGCTGCCCGTTGGGGGGGGGCAATGTCAGGGGCATGTCAGCAGTCGTCGGGTGAATCTGCGTGCACGTAGGTCCTCAAGGATCATTTCCAAGCATATTCAGCCAAAATCCCCACCAGGGGGCGCCGGAGCGCTCCCGCGAATGCCCGTACGCGCGTTCGCGGGTGCGCGCGCGCCCGTGCGCGCTAGCGCCGCTTGGCGCCAAGAGGCCTTTAAAAGGGTGACAGGTGCTCATGTTAGCTGCTGTTCGTCTGCAGCTCTGCACCTGAAAGTTCCTGTATCTGCCTGCTTGTTGTTGTTTGATATTGACCCGGCTACGTCTGACCATTCTCCAGTCTCCTATCCGACCCGGCTTGTCTGACCTTGTTTCTTCTGCTACCCGTTGCTGAACTCCTGCCTGCCTGACTACCCTTGGATCATCCCTCCTGTTGATATCCTGCCTGATCTCCTGCCATATACGGACTGTCTGACCTTGCTTGCCTGTGTCCTGTTACGCTGCTCCAGCCTGCCTGTTTGCATCCAGCTGCTGTCTCCGCATCCGGCTACCAGCCTACCTACCGGCCTGCACCAGTTACCTGCATCCACAGCTCAGCCATCCCTGAGGGACTTCATCCCAGTTCCGGTGTCTGCTTCTGCTGGAACCCGCATCAGGCCCTCCTACCCACTGTGCTCAGGAGACCACTGTTCCCACTTCCAGCGGCTCCTGAACCAGCGCTTAAGAGAGGTCTCCTTCTACCAGTCAGGCTCAACTACCAGGTACATTACAGACTACGACCGGGCTGTACTAGGCCGCTGGTGCTTGCCACTTCAGCAAAACGCTACCAAAAAAACTGTTAGCGATCGCAGGGATCAGGGCTGACTCTGCGAATGCTGCACTTATGCGTTTAGTGTTTTGTAAGTGACAGTGATCGATCGATACTGCACTTGGGTGGGCTGGGCTGGGCGGAGGGGCAAAACGCAGGTGCTAGCAGGTATCTGGGCTGATCCCGCTAACACTGCGTTTTTGGGAACCCTAAACTGCTGAGGACGCTAGTATAAATCTGATCGGATCAGATATTGATCCGTTCAGATACTATACCACTAAGGGAGGTGTACGGTGCGTGCGTGGGTGTTAGCGCTACTGGCACTAACCTGACGCTGCCTGGGGCTGGTGCTTGCCAGTTCACCAAAACAACTGTTAGCGATCGCAGGGATCAGGCCTGACTCTGCGAACGCTGCAGTTATGCGTTTAGTGTTTTGTAAGTGACAGTGATCGATCGATACTGCACTTGGGTGGGCTGGGCTGGGTTGAGCGGAGGGGCAAAACGCAGGTGCTAGCAGTTATCTGGGCTGATTACGCTAACACTGCGTTTTTGGGAACCCTAAACTGCTGGGGACACTAGTATAGATCTGATCGGATCAGATATTGATCCGTTCAGATACTATACCACTAAGGGAGGTGTATGGTGCGTGCGTGGGTGTTAGCGGTACTGGCACTAACCTGACGCTGCCTTGGGCGACGCAGACCCTATCTGACCCTAAAACCTAAGTTATATCACCGCAGGGCGATCAGGGGGCTAAACCTTTATTAGGTAATAAACGGCGTGTGCCCTGACACTATAAAAAATAAACTAACTAACCAGCGTCACCCGTAACACTTATACGGTGATCACTGGTGAAAGGGTTAACTAGGGGGCAATCAAGGGGTTAAAACCTTTATTAGGTAGTATATGGGGGTCCCTGATGCTATAAAAAGCTGACGGCGAACCTATATATTTACCTCCCTAACTAGCGTCACCAGTGACACTAATACAGCATTCAGAAAAATGATCGCTTAGTGACACTGGCGACGGGGGGGGGGTGATCAAGGGGTTAAAACTTTATTGGGGGGGTTAGGGGGGTACCCTAGACCTATAGGCGGCTAACACTAACTGCCCTACCACACTAACTGTCACAAACTGACACCAATGCAGTAATCAGGAAAAAAAAATCTGCTTGGTGTCACTGTGACGGGGGGGTGATTGGGGGGTGATGGGGGGTGTAAAGTGTGCCTAGTGTGTTTTACTGTATGTGTGTGTGTTGTGCACTCACATCGATGTCTTCTCTCCTCTGCGCCGGAACGGAAAATACCGAGCCAAGGAGCGATGACATCACTTCCTCTGCCGCTGTTTACTATACAGAAAATAAATAAGTGCAGCGCTATGATTGCAAAAAAAAGGGAAAAATTGTATGTGATTCAAACATATATGTGACAAAATGACACAAACTCTAACATAATAGATGTGAATGGATATTAGGCAATGTGCTAATATAGTGACTGCACTACACACAAATGTCCAAGTTGAACAAAATGATGAAATACAGTCCAATTAGGTTTGTGATCCAATACACATGTGGGAAGTTCCTGGCATTCCTGGGAACCTTGGAGTGAAAAAATGAAAGCAAACACCACCACCGTGAAAGAGGGAGGAGGCTTACCAGATAATATTGACTTGGCGGGGCATATACCACCCACGTCAACAGGGCTTGTTGGGTTCAAACCACCCAATGGGGGACAGCAGATCCTGGAACTCCGTCAGTCGATCAGCCTTAGACGGTCATGAGATGTTAGCTGGAGGCTCCAGGAGTCTCGGGGAGCATGAAAACTTATTGTCACAGGAAGGATGTCATGTAGTAGAAAAAGGGGGCTGACATAGCGTGATACCGTTTAAAAAGGAGGTGGTTTATTAAAATTATAAATTCAACACTCACATTTGGAAGAAATTGATACAGCATGTAAAAACATGAGGCGATGTTAGCGGAAGGTCCAACCAACGCGTTTCGACTGCACAGTCGTCATCACCCCAGATGAATGAGTGGTCTCCCCCTCAGCCTGTATCGCTCCCCTAACGAAGCCGACCGCCTCGGGCACCGGGGGGGCACGATGCACCCCCCGCCCGCGAGAGGCAGATCACGTACCAGGTACGTGATTTTGCCTGCCCGTGCCATTCTGCCACAGTATATCTGCGTTAGGCGGTCGGCAAGTGGTTAAACAGAAATAAGATGATCATTGAAAATGATAAACATGACTAAAAGGAAGACAGTATACTCACATGGCTGAGCTGTTCACTACCCAGGATAGAGGGGGACGGCAGTGTGGAAAATGCCTGTACAGGTGTTAGCTTGCGGTGCGAAACTAAGGATATGTGGCTGAGATGGTAAGTCAAGGTTAGGAAAGACAAAGGCTGGACAGACCCACAATGGTTGCAAGAACTCCCACTGATGGGAGTAACTACTCCACTCAGTATACGGTCGGCCAGCAAAAACAAGGTAAGACTTGTAACTTCCTGTCTGCATAAAGACAGAGAGACAGATGAAGGTAGTGAGTGTAATGATCTGAGTTACAGATTAGTAGTATAAATAAAATTTGCAAAAGTAGTTAAACTTAAAACTCACCACATCTGAGAGTATGTGTAGGTCAGTGGGTCCCAGCAGCAAGCACCAGCAGTGTAAATGCGGCTGGTGACCGAATGTTTAAAAAGCCAATAAGGCTATTGCAAACAGTTGAATGCAGGTTGCACTTAAGCAACCAAATCAGCTGTGGCCGATGAGGCAAAGAGTTGTGCCAGATGGCTGCAACGGTCTGCCTCAGAGTTCTCTGGCAGAGCGGCGCGCCGCAGGCCCGCCTGCAAGGGAGAGTCAGGGCTGCGTCCCGCATCTCCCCATCACCGGCGTGCGTGTAGCCCGCCCTTCTGCGCTCCACAGTGGAACGCAAACACAAAGGAGAGCAACCCGAAGGCTGGGCTCCTAAGGGCAAAGAGACCAAGAACCACCGCCAATAATGCAGGGATCAAAAGTCTCCCGCGCGCCGGGCAAACAAGTGGGATAGCCAGCTCAAGCATCCACAGCAATGTAATGATAGAAAACTTGAAAAAATATATCGCAAACATTGCCAACCAGGTAGGTGCCGTCAGGAGGAAGAAGTGCGCCACCTGGTGGTGAGGAGTGATCAGCTGAAGCCCAGGAGTCAGTAAAATAGTACATCACCATTTTCTGCGAGGAAATATCTAGAACAGCAAAAACGACAATTAATAATGTGCAAAACAACAACGCTGCATTCTACATATCTTGGTCAAAATACAGAGATGGTTGTAAAAGGGAATGTGAAAAATCGCATTAAACATGATATATACACAGGTATGAAGTGGATCAGTAAAGCTACCTAGTAAGATGGAACCTACAGAGGATGTACTCTGTGCTCTACATATCTCAATCCCATAATTTCAATCCCATACAGAGATAACCCAAAGGGAACATGAAAAATCGCACAACAAATCGCATCAAACACGATATCAGTACTCAAAGAGTTGCCTCTGTTTGGAGATCCAACAACAGTTGATAGTATGTAAAATACTTCTGTGCTCTACATATCTCAATTCCATATAGAGATAACCCAAAAGGAACATAAAAAAATCGCATAAGAAATCGTATAAAACACAATACATACACAGATGTAAAATGGACTGGCAAAGCTAACCTATTGTGGTGAGGCTTGCAGGGGAGGTACAATGTCAGCACTCAAGAGAACTGCCTCTCGTCGGAGATCAAATTCGCACACGCCTGATTGGAAACCCTCCAAAAAGGGCTTAAAGTTGAAAGCCTCATTGAGGCCTGGGGGTGCAGTTGTGTTGAGGTGGAATATCCACCTCAATTCGCTCTGTAAAAGTGCTTTATTGAAGTCACCTCCTCTAGGGCTCATAGGGATGTGGTCCAGGGCTAAAAATCGCACTTTAGGAGTCAAATCAATGTGTAATATGTGGCAGTGTCGGCCAATGGGGAGATCAGGATCCTTTTTATTGATGGTAATTTGGTTTTGCCTACATAAAAGCAGTTACATTCGCACTACATTGGGTAAACTACCCCTGCAGTGCGACAATTTACAAAGTATTTGGATCTAAATGACTCTCCATTGGGCAGCACCACGGCCTTATTTACATCCATATATTGGCAGTAATTGCAATTACCGCATCTAAATGTGCCTGTTAGTGTGCTACGGTCACGTGTGTTAGCCTTGAACTCACTATGGACCAATTTATCTCGTAAAGAGGGGACTCTTCGATAGGTAATAAGGGGTTGTGTTGACACATAAGGTGCTAAGGTGGTGTCCATACTTAATAGATGCCAGTATTTTTGTAGAATGTCTCTAATTTGTCGATGTTGTTGGCAGTATCTGGTAATGACACGTGTAGGAGGCGTTTCACTGATCGGTCTTTTTGAAAAGAGGAGATCCCTCCTGCATTTGTCCCTTGCCTTTTTGTATGCTTTTTTGAGGATGCTGTTGGAGTATCCCCAAGCACGTAATCTCTGTCTAAGTGTGGCAGCTTCTTGATCAAAGAGGCCATCGCTAGAACAGTTACGCCTAGCCCTATTGTATTGGGCAAAAAGGATGGATGCCAACAACGGTTCGAGATGGAAACTGGACACTGCCAGAATCGTATTTCCCGCCGTGGGTTTTCTAAAAAGTTCGCTTTGGAAGGAGCCATCACTGTCTTTTGTCTCTGTTTCTCTGTCTTTATGCAGACAGGAAGTTACAAGTCTTACCTTGTTTTTGCTGGCCGACCATATACTGAGTGAAGTAGTTACTCCCATCAGTGGGAGTTCTTGCAACCATTGTGTGTCTGTCCAGCCCTTGTCTTTCCTCACCTTGGCTTACCATCTCAGCCACATATCCTTAGTTTCGCACCGCAAGTTAACACCTGTACAGGCATTTTCCACACTGCCGTCCCCCTCTATCCTGGGTAGTGAACAGCTAAGCCATGTGAGTATACTGTCTTCCTTTTTGTCATGTTTATCATGTTCAATGATCATCCTATTTCTGTTTAAAAACAATCTCTAATGCGATTATACTATTGTATTAATGCTTAAATATTTTTACATCACAGAACATGTATGCTCTTGATGACATAAAGCCTATGAAGAAGCACATATGAGTCTGAAACATGTCAGGCGTCATCCATAACAGCTGTGTGTATCAGCTCCTCAGTAATTAAGAGGGCAATTACTACTATGTATATAATTTTGTACTGATACTGATTTTAATGTTTCTATTGTTAATTACTTTTTCAATAAAATGTATTCATTTTTAAATACCATATTTATCGGCGTATAACACGCACCCCAAGTTTAGGAGGGAATTTTAAGGAAAAAAACTTTTAGGAGGGAAGTTTAAGGAAAAAACGTACATTTAAATGCCCATCAATGCAGCCTTATCAGTGTCCATCTGCAGCCTTGTCCATCATTGCAGCCTTGCCCAGTGTACATCTGCAGTCTTGCCCAGTGCCTTTGCAGCCTTGCCCAGTGCCTCTGCAGCATTGCCCAGTGCCTATGCAGCCTTGCCCAGTGCCTCTGCAGCATTGCCCAGTACCTCTGCAGCCTTGCTCAGTGGCTCTGCAGCCTTGCCCAGTGCCTTTGCAACCTTGCCAGTCTCTTTGCAGCATTGTCCAGCCGCTGATTATTTAAAATTGGTGCTGATCTCCGCTGACTGTGAGCAGAGAGGAGGGAGCGCTGGCGAGATACACAAAGCCGAGTGTACTCGGCTAGACTTGGCTCCTCTCGCAGTCCCACCCATCTGCACTGATTGCGAGAGGAGAGGAACGAGCAGCGCCGACAAACACATAGCCGCGTGTACTCGGCTAGATTCGGCTCCTCTCGCAGTCCCGCCCCTGACTGTGAGTAGAGCCAAGAATAGCTGAGATCGGCGTATAACATGCACCCACGATTTTCCCCTGATTTTAAGGGGAAAAAAGTGCGTGTTAAACGCCGATAAATATGGTACTTCCTGGTCTGTCCTCACAATCCTGAGGGGTTACGCTGAGCCTTGCACACTAGGTTTTTTTCTTGTTTGTCTGTTGGATTGGCCAGACCAGGTCATACACACACTGCCATTCCACAAATCCTCAATATTACTATATCAATTCAGTCGCACAAGGCATGCATAATCACATATTGACCATCCGGGTCTAGACGGAGATCCAGCAGCGTGAAGAGAAGCCTTTTTATGAACCAGAATACTGACCCCTCGGGAGTGGGAGGAAAAGGTGGAATCGCAGTAAGAGCCCACCCAGGGTTTTTTAAGGGAGAGCACCCTGTATCCGGTGAGATGGGTCTCCTGCAGTATGCAGATGTGCGGTAGGGGTTTTTTAAGCAAAGAAAAAAACAGGGATCGTTTAAATTTCGAATTTAACCTCCGCACATTCCAGGAGAGTAGTCTCAGGGGAGCCATGCTGAAGGTGGGAGAATAACAATGGCCCCCCCTCCCCCCCCAGATCTCCGTCCAGAGCCAGCAACAAGATCAGGAATAAGAGCAATATTTCCAGCATTATCCGTAGTGCACAGTCATACCTCATTAAGAACAGTATAAAAAGAACAGTAAAGAGAAAATAAAAAAGCATAGAATTTAAACACCAAACGCTGCTGCAACTTATAAAACACCCCAACATCCCCCACCCCTTGCCACCCCAAAAACCAGGGCATGTTTGACATCCCAAACTAAACATGACTACTAGTAGTCTCTGGGGAGCAGTATATCAAGAGGGCGCCTAGAAGGCACAATGAGAAATAAGTTCAACTTAGTCAGCAACCATGCTGCCTGTAAAAATATTAACAAATTAGGATTAGCCCCTGAAAGGGGGGTAATATATCGACCTCCCTGCGGGAAGGTATTCTCCCAGTTAACACTGGGGGCACAGTTCTTTATGAATCCGAGGGTCCTGAGAAAAAGTGTGGGTAAGTTCCCAAATCTGATTTTTGGCAGGTAAAGCAGGACTGGCGTCTCCATCTCTCCTCATCGCTGCTGAGTAAAAAGTCAGCTGGACAGCGTTAATAAGCCTCTATTTACATTTAGAAGTTCCAACTTGTGGATGGGGCTAGCAGGTGTCTACAGCTACCGTTCCCGGGAGCCAGGTGGGCCTCTGTGTTGGCCTCCCAAAGCAAACATAGTCAGATAAACAAGGAGGTAGTTCCAACAGGAAGGGAGCCAGTAACATATACAGTTATGCATGGGACAGTCAGGGCATTAACAAGCTAACATGTAACTCACCCAACCGGGAGGAGGAGGAGAGGAGAGAAAGACGGGTCTCATAGGGGTCCGTGGCTTCAGGGGGGTGGAAGAGATTCAATCCAGTTAGAGACTTCCTCCAGGGATGAAAGCGAAGTACTCTCCATCTTGTACTCGCAGCCTAGCGGGGAATAACATACTGTACTTCAAACCTCTTTGTCACATGGTGAGCTTCATGTGATCGAAGGACTTTCGTTGTTTCTGTATCTCCACAGAGAAGTCCAGGAAGATCATGATTTTGGAGCCTTCAAATCACAGGGCTTCTATCTTCCTGCTTTCCCGCAGCACCAGGTCTCTATCACGGAAGTTCAAGAGCCGGAGGATGAATGTGCGTAGGGAGCTCCATGGGCAGCAGGCATTCTGTGGGCATGTTCGACCACAAAGAATGGAGAGAAGGCCGCCTGTGGGAGCAACTGGCGGAGGAGGCATTCGGTAAAGACTGCAGGATTGGGGTCCTCCGATCCCTCCGGGAGCAATATGATGTGGGGGTTATTCCTCCGGTTCCGGTTCTCAGAATCTTCAGCTCGGTGTTCGAGTGCCCTACCTTAGTAGTGTGGAGGGAGCTGGAGTGGTCACGTAGCAGGTCCTCTGCATCCCCCACTCGGTGTTCAACCTCTGTCAGACGGGTCCGGAACTTGTCCGTATCCTTGCGGATTAGGCCCACCTCTAGCTAAATGAAATCGATCTTGCCCGTCAGTGTGGTTTGGCGTGTATTGATGGCCTGCATCAGGGCAGTAAAATTGTCATGCTCCTGGATTGCTGGGTCTGCTTCCTCCGTCTGCGACGCCATGTTGGAGAGCTTGCGGGGTCCCGCTTTCCCGCCACGAGGCTGTGAGGGAGAAGGAGAGTGTTTCTGGAGCGCCGTTGATCTGCACTTATAAGGCATACCAGGTCTGGGAGTCTTTATCAGAGCTTCGGGGGGTTCAGAGGGATGAATATCCGCAGGGAGACAGAATTAATAGACAGCGGAGCTCTCTCACTATGCTTCTGCTCCTATCACCATCTTGGACACGCCCCGGCAAAGATGTTTTTATTATTATCTCATCTTATTTATTATTTATCTCAGTACTCTATACTACCCAAGTTACTCCCGATACTCCACGTTGTTTCAAATTACTCAGTTAACCCCAATACTTCAAGTTACTTTAAGTTATTCTAAGGCTGCTTTCACACTGAGGCGCTTTACAGGCGCTATAGCGCCTGCAATGCGCCTTGAAAGAGCCCTCCTCTCACTCCAATGTGAAAGCCTGAGGGCTTTTTCGCACTGGATCGGTGCGCTGGCAGGACGGTAAAAAAGTCCTGCAAGCCGCATCTTTGCAGCGCTGTAAGAGCGGTGTATACTACTCTCCTAAAGCGCCCCTGCCCATTGAAATCAATGGGCCGCGCCGGCAACCCTTTTACGGCTGCTAGCAGGTGTTAAAAGTGCCCCACTAGCGGACGAAAACCTCTGCAAAAACTACACTGCTGCCCCCAGTTTGAAAGTAGCCTAAGACACTACCAGAGCACCAAGTCGCTACCTAGTAACCAATTACTCACAATACTCCCAGTCACTCACATTTACTCCCAATGCTCCAAACTACTGAGTTACACCCAATTATTCCAGATCCTCCCACTTGCTGCAATGCACCAAGTTCTTCACACATACTCCCAGTTACTCCACTTACTCCCAGCGCCCCAGATTCTCCCTTGCTTTGCCCACACAGCTTCTCAGCAGTTATTCCTAGCACAGTGTCCTGCACCCACTCTCACTGTGTGCCCGAAGCTCCTTCTGTCAGTGTGTTTTCCTGTACTACTGTCATACACCAATTGCTCCTCTGTCACTGCTGCCGCGCCCTCCTATCATACAGCCGCTCCCTATTCACTGCTCCCTCACCCTCTTGCCAGGAGTTTGTGTGTACTCTTGCTTTCACCGGACTCCGGCTGTTCCACCTGTCAGTGCCTTCTCCCTCCCGAATTATAAGGATTTTTTTTCTTGTATTTTTATTTAGGTATGTCACTTTTTATTTGTAGGAATGGTTTTAATGAAGATCTAATGCTTGCCCGTTCAAGTATGTTAAAAAAGTCTACAGATTCCATGGAGTGTGCTTATTTTTTTTCATGACTGTATGTTCATCACCTGAAGAAACACAGGTTGTTGTTCTAAGTAAAGATTAAGCAGCCTAACTAAAGCTTGTACTGCACTATTTGAAATTTGCTTGAAATGTTTTGTTTTAAGAACTTTTCTTTGGTTTTCTAATCATTAGTAGGCTCAAATCAACATTCACTTAGACAATTCAAAGGAGCAGGATAGAAAAATTTTTCTCAAGCAAATTAATTTCTACCAGTGAATGTGGTTTATGTTCGCGAAAGCCCATTTGATCCAAGATGTTAAAAACAAACATACATTTTGAAGTACCGTATTTATCGGCGTATAACACGCACCGGCGTATAACACGCACCCCAATTTAGGAGGGAATTTTAAGGAAAAAAAACTTTTAGGAGGGAAGTTGAAGGGAAAAAAACTTACATTTAAATGCCCATCATTGCAGCCTTCTCAGTGCAGCCTTGTCAGTGCAGCCTTATCAGTGCAGCCTTGTCAGTGCAGCCTTCCCCAGTGCAGCCTTGTCAGTGCAGCCTTCCCCAGTGCAGCCTTGTCAGTGCAGCCTTCCCCAGTGCAGCATTGTCAGTGCAGCCTTCCCCAGTGCAGCGTTGTTAGTGCAGCCTTGTCAGTGCAGCCTTCCCCAGTGCAGCATTGTCAGTGCAGCCTTCCCCAGTGCAGCCTTCCCCAGTGCAGCATTGTCAGTGCAGCCCTCCCCAGTGCAGCATTGTCAGTGCAGCCTTCCCCAGTGCAGCCTTGTTAGTGCAGCCTTGTCAGTGCAGCCTTGTTAGTGCAGCCTTGTCAGTGCAGCCTTCCCCAGTGCAGCTTTCCCCAGTGCAGCTTTCCCCAGTGCAGCCTTCCCCAGTGCAGCCTTCCCCAGTGATCCCCTGCCATTCTGGGCTTCAAAATCGCCGACCGCGATTTGAAAATGGCGCCGCCGGCGCCGAAATACACAGAACCGGTCCTCGGCTCTTCTCGGCGGCTCTCGTTCACTTTCGGCTCCACTCGTAGTCCCGCCCGGGATGGGCGTGACTGTGAGCGGAGCTATCCGAACCTAGCCGAGTACACTCGGCTAGGTTCGGGCGGCGTCGAGTGAAGGCGAAAGTGGCCGAGAAGAGCCGAGGACCGGCCCTGTGTATTTCGGCGCCAGCGGCGCCATTTTTAAATCGCGGTCAGCGATTTTTTAGATCTTTCAGCGGGGGATCGCAGGGGATCGGCGTATAACACGCACCCGCGATTTTCCCCTGATTTTAAGGGGAAAAAAGTGTGTGTTATACGCCGATAAATACGGTACTTTCCAACCTCATTCCCCTAGTCATAGAACATGCTGAGAGTTTTCATAAAATGTTTATATAAAAATCTACTAGTGTATGGTCAGCCTAATGTGAGTAATACTCCACATTCTACAACAACAGTCTATGATTCTAAGTTTAAATACTACACTATTTATCAATTTTACTGTATTGTTTCCACCTTCCTCCTTTTTGTCGTCAATCTTTTGGTATTATCTTTAAAATAATTTCCCCTGTTACACAAGGTTTATTACCTGTTGATGTGGTCGGTATATCCATTATTTTTCCATTTCCTTTTACAGGCCAAGCTGTCTAGCAGACATGACCATATAACACTGACGGGTGCTTTCAACAGTCTGCTGCTTTTATTCATGTGGTCTAATCCTTTATTGTGTAAAAACTGCTAGTTGGAGTTAGGCTTTAATTTGTTATTCTCTAATTTAAAGAGGAGGTCTTTAAACACTGTAGCTGCTGACTTTTAATAACCACACTTACCTGTCCACGGTGCCCGCGATGTCGGCCGCCCGAGGCGATTCATCCATCGGATCGGGTCCCGCGCTGCCATTCGAAGTAAGGGAAACAGGCAGCGGAGCCTTGTAGCTTCACTGCCCGTTTCCTACTGCACATGCGCGAGTCGCGCTGCACTTTGTGAATGGCTGGCTGTGTTCTGGGACACACACAGTTCCCAGAACACACCGCGCCACCTTCCCCAGAAGACAACGCGAGGAGGAGAGGACTGAAGATCACCTTGGTGTAGGAAGTGGCAGATTAGGACGATCCGCCTAGCAACAGCCATTTCTGGTAAGTAAAAAAACATTTTTTTTCTATTTTTTTTTTCACATTTTTAATAGCATTTTAATGCAATTTTTTTTTTTAGGGTGGACCTCCGCTTTAAAGTGACACTAAAATCTGTTTTTTAGTTTTGTTTTGTTTGCTTCTTTTGCTGCTGTGATCTGATTTCTGTTAGAGGCTTTGTTCTCCATGGTCCCTCTGTATATAGGAACGTAGCCACCCTCTCTTGCATGCTCAGACTTTTTTCCCAGTAATGTATTTAGCTGGCACCTTATAACAAATAGTGGAAAAGTTCTTAATCCTACATCCAGGCTGTATCATATGCCTTTTTCTTTGCCTCTAGTTCTACTTTAAAACGTACAGACTCCTGGACTTGAGCTCTAGCATACCCAGAAATTTTTTTAGGGTAGATTTTTGCTGTATATGCTTCATGAAGCATGTAACAGGGAGGCCAAAGTCAGGCGTCAGGGCTGCGCATTTGTATATTTTCACCTACTGCCAGGAAACCAGAAAGAAGTGACAGAAAATGTTGTTTACAGATTGTGTGAATACCCTGGAGCCTCTCCACAGTTTTTCATTTTGGCTTAGTCCCTAAGTGATTCAAGGTTACAGAATTGCTGAGCAGCATTGTGTACAATGGTCACATAAGGTCACTGTTTGTTGTGTCATCTTCCTTCACAGTATGTGATAGCTGAACAACTCTGAGCCAGCAAAAGAGCAGGATTTAGGTGAAAATATATGGCTTGTAAGGGTGTCAGGTACAGAATTAGCTTATTCTCTTTTTGTAATTACATAGAAAGTAATTAAACACTTTGGGGTTGGGGGGCGTGGCCAAGAGCGGCATGTGAGAGGACGTATCCCACAGTGCTCCCGCACAGAATCCTCCTCCGATCCTTCTCCCGGCCGGTTTAAGCGCCGGTTTTTGGCTCCACAAGCAGCAGGACTCACCCCAGACAATACCGGCATCTAAACCGGACCCGCAGGCAGTCATGCTTACCAGAAAACAGACGGAGATCAGGGGGCGCCCGAAATCCAAGATGGCGCCGGTCCATTGCTCCCCAAGGCCCCACGCGGAGCTGACAAGCAACAAACTGTGAGTAAGCCACCAAGACCCCCAAACAACCCGGGAAAGACCCCCCCAAGGACATGAGATATTACACACAAAAAATGGGGGGACAAACAAATCAGAGAGGAGAGGAGGACATGGATGCAACTCCAGCCATACTGCATGCAGCCCTGGCAGGGGAAATAAGCACACAGTCCCATGCGGATTACAGAGGCACTGGCACCCCTGATACTGACATGGAGGACGGGGGGGGAAGAGGAGCAAATGCAACCCACCCTTGCAGACATACTGAGAGCGGTGCAGAACTGCACAGCATCTGTACATTCACTGCAGGAGCAATTTGGAGGCATGAAGGAGGAACTGGGTTTTATTCGTCACGACATGCAAAAGATAAGAGAACGCACCACAGCAGCAGAAGGGCAGGGACCCCACAGAATTTGTTGAGAAATGGCTGTTGGAGATCTTTGGAAGGGAAGTCTTCACCTCGCTATACTCAATGGAAAGAGCCCACAGAGTACCGTCTAGACCTCTCCCACCGGGACACCCACCACGTACAGTACTGGCAAAGCTCCTCAATTATAAGGATAAAGAAATCATACTCAGGCAAGCAAGGAAAAAACGCAACATAACTTTTAACAGCGTTCGCATCTCCTTTTACCCCGACTACTCTGCAAAGGTGCAAAGACGCAGAGCGAAATTTGCAGACGTGAAGAGACGACTCCAGCAGCTGCAGACGCCATACGCCATGCTGTTCCCAGCCCGTCTCCGCATCACAGCAAGAGGCCAAGCACACTTTTTTGAATCGACCACAGACGCATCCTCCTGGATTGACACTAATTATTATTATTATTATTATTCAGGATTTATATAGCGCCGACAGTTTACGCAGCGCTTATGAACAGTTCATTCGCCAGACCAGAAGAGCCGCAGTGGAGGGGGACTGAGGGCCACATGCTGAGATCGCTTCAGCCTATTTTATTTTATTTCATCTTTAACCTTTAACGACCCGGCTGGGAGCCTTAACACAACTTACTTCTCTCAGCGTTGAGAGCAATGTGTTTTGAGCGATTAACGCACATCTACCCGAGAAGCATGAATCGACCCCCCACGAGGGATGCAGGTTATGTTAATCAAGGAAACCCTGAGTTTGTTGTTTGTGTTTCCCCTTTACTTTTCTTCATGGTTCAAGCCGCCCGATTCACCTGCGAATCGCAGGCAGGCAACAGCTTGTTCGGCCACAAGAGCAGTGAAGACTCCACAGTGTCTTGTCTATTTACCCAATCTAAGGTTGAATTAATTTGTTGTTACAGTTCTGGAACTTTTTACCTCAAATCTGCCCACCACACAGTCACCATACTGCGATATTGACCCGCGGATTACTTTTTTGCTGATCCCCTAGGGACCAAGTCTGAAATGGCAACACCCTGCACCCGAGAGGCCCGGGCCTCCCCAAGCCACTTACTACTGGACTTCCACTACCACAGATGACCACTGTACCCATATTGTCTTGGAATATTAGAGGTCTGCAAGATCCGGTAAAGCGTACCATGGTATCCATGGTTCTTCGGAAACATGCCCCGGCAATCTATTGCCTACAGGAGACTCATTTGGTTCCCGATACGGTATCCTGTATAAAATATGCATGGGTGGGGGAGGGATATCACTCCACGCACACATCCTATTCTAGGGGAGTGAGCGTTCTGGTACATAGGTCAATAGATTTCCAGGTATATGATCAACTGATTGACACTGAGGGGAGATATGTTATACTAGAATGTAAAATATACCAATTGAAATGTATTTTGGCTGCTCTGTATATTCTGCCCCGTTCAACTCAGAGGTATTGAGGACACTATTGGTCTTTCAATTGAGCCATCCTGATCTCCCGCTCATAGCAGTAGGAGATATGAATTGTTACATGGACCCGTCCTGGACAAGCACCCACCCCCAGGGAACGGCCGCAAAATTGCCCGAACAGTGCTGCGGAAGTTTGCCGGGGAGGGGAGGTAGCTGGATCCATAGCGGGACTGTAACCCTCTCCAGAAGCAGTTCTCCTGCTTCTCAAAGACCCACATGTCCCTGTCAAGAATAGACATGTGTCTTTGCTCCGTCCAGACATCCCGCTTCCTGCAGAAAATCCAATATTTGGGCAGAGGCATCTCTGACCACTCACCCATTTGGATCCAATTAATTTCCAGACCGACCCCAAACCTACAAAGGGCCCCTTGGAAACTCAGTGCCTTCTGGTTGAACTTGAATCCCTCACATGATGGTTTATTAAAGTCAATTAGAGACTATTGGGAGTGTAATGCAGACCATCCCGATCTCAATATCGCGTGGGATGCCTCTCGACATCTCAAAAAGATATGTTAGATGAACCTATTACTATAGAAGACCTTCAGGAGGCGATAGCCCTCTCCCCCAACTCTAAAGCTCCTGGCAACGATGGCCTCCCCACCGAAATATACAAGCAATATGGCGAATCCATCCTTCCCCACCTCCTTAGAGTACTAAATTCGGCTAGGTCCAACCACAGATTACCAGAATCGATGACAAGGGCGAACATTGTCCTTATACTGAAACAGAGGAAGGATCCTCTGGACCCGGGTTCGTATAGGCCACCGCTATAAATCTCCGCAGACTCTTCCTCAATCATCAGGCGCAGCCAGATAACAAGGGACATAGGGCACTACTGTCGTTAGACGCCCATAAAGCTTTCAACAGTATAGAATGGCAATACCTATGGGCGGTTATGGTTAGGTTTGGATTTGGAGACGGGTTTTTGTCCTGGGTCAGGCTTCTCTATGGCTCCCCACAGGCGGTCATTAGGGAGGCAGGACATATATCCCCTCCCTTTGGGCTCTACAGGGGGACATGTCAGGGCTGCCCATTGTCACCGCTTTTGTTTGCGGTGGCAATCGAGCCAGACAGTTACAATCAGTGGAAGGCTTCACTAAATTTAGTCCCATATGACAACACTGGTACTACCCAGAACTACAGATGCTGACGTGTGGGGCCCGATGGAGGAGGCACGGAGTCACACACTTACACCACATCTTTATGGCAGGTAAACTGAGACCTTTCTCCGATCTGAGGGAGCGGTATTTCCCCCCCCGGACGATGTACTTCTGTTATCTACAACTGCAACATGCCATAAGGGCTCAGTCTAATGAGGCTCCGTGGACACTTTCCACGACCCCCATATTTCACTACATGGAAGAGGTGAATAACCTCAAAGGCTTCATATCTAATTGTTACTCAATGCTATTAGGGGTGTTCCTGACAGGGTTCCCCCTGAGGACAATGACTAAGTGGGAAAGGGACGTGGGTGCTCTCGAGAGTGAACAGTGGGAAGAGGCGCTACAGGCAGTGCGAATGTCGTCCTTAAATGTAGCACAGAGTCTATCCCAGTTGTATATTATATTGAGAGTACATTACACGCCAGCCAAGCTGGCCAGAATAGGGGTGAGACCGGACTTGGACTGTCCAAGATGCGCAAGAGACCACGTGGACTTGATCCACATGTTGTGGTGATGCCCCAAGTTACACCTATACTGGACAGGAGTCATAAATACCATTAACACGATTTTCTCAGCTTCAATCCCGACCGACCTCAAACCATGCTTGCTAGGTATCCTAGATAACCTCCCCTTAAAAGACAAATTTAAACCGCCCATTGCTAGGGCCCTGTTTCAGGCACGTCTGCTCATTCTTAGAAGATGGAAGGCGATTGAGCACCCCACAATCAAAGAATGGATCGGCCGAATGGGGACACCTTACGGTTGGAAAAGTACATATTTCAACATAGGGGACGCCAGAAAAAATGTGATGATCAGTGGTCACCTTGGCTGAGCTAACCGGGTTTGTCACCGGTGGATCTCATAATGGATAAATTGTTGGGATGCTAAGATACGCATTACAGCGCAATAGGACATGGTGTTGGCTAATGAGTGGAGTGGTGGGTCTTGAGGCTCTCGTGACGCTTTAATACGGGAATGTTTACAATAAATGTTATGACTTCAATAGTGGTGCAGAGTTGCTTATTGTTAATGTTTGTATATTGTGAATAACCGGAACTGGAGTTATTGATATGTATGTAAACAGAGTTTTTTCAATAAAAAACTTTTTTTGAGAAAAAAAAACACTTTGGGGTTGATTTTACTGAAGGCAAATAGTCTGTGCACTGCAAGTGCAGTTGCGCTATATCTGAGGGGAAGCTCTGAAATGAGGGAAAGCTCTGCTGATTTATATCATCCAATCATGTGTATTCAAAAATGTTTCTTTTATTTTCCTTGCATGTTCTGCTCCGATCTAGTGCAACTGCACTTGCAATGCACAGAAATTTGACTTTAGTAAATCATCCCCATTGTATGAATGTTTTTAGTGACTGCAATTCCTGCTTGTATGAGAATGGAATTTGCTTCAATAAGACCAGTGTTAGACAGATTTTTTAAAACCATACCTATGTTTTATTTCCATGGTGTAATATGAAAGAACATAGGACTTTTTTAACTAAACTGAGGTGAGGGGGTAGTGCATTGAAGGTAACCGATGGGCAGGCCTAAAAAAGGGACTCATCCTAATTGCTAACAGCATCCATATCCATTCTTCACTTCAGATCTGGGAATTTCAGAGTGGTGTCACTCATCTGACGTTCATAATCTAATTGAAAGATCTTGTCCTGTTCAGCGGTGAACGATGTCTTCCAATCTCCAACTTTACCTGCCAGCACAAAAAGACAAATTCTGAAAATGTCAGCAACAGTTTTATGCTCCCCTCCTGTAGAAAATGAAAGTATGTTCATGCAATGATTAGGGAGCAATCCACCTAGACCCCATCTTCTGTTCTTCATTTATGCAGTAGTTGCACCAAGCAACCCATAATTACACAATGTTCTAGGAAGATTTTCTTACTCCACCCACGGCAATAAGCCATACATGAAGGGTCCAGCAGCTGCAAATAATTCCCACGATATCCCCTTCTAGAATTCTTACCTACCCATTGACTGAATTCAACCTTGTTCCACACTACGTCCCTTTTTGTAGAAAATTGTGCTGTAAATATAAAGCACTGATGTGTATTTAGAGCAGGACTTTACTGGCTCCACACAGTCTTGACGTTCGAATGGATAAAATCATTAGCACCCATTTATCAAAGCTACAGCCTACCTTTTCTCATGAAGCCTTTCTCCGATTGGTCAAGAAGTTCCTTAGGAAATTCAGAATAATTGGCCATGGGGTTATTCTTCATGTGTTCAAAGGAGCTGAGTTTTACAATTTTGGTTACTAAATCTTCTGACAGCTCTTTACCTAGAAACTTTGCCACTTTCCGAATCTCCTGCGAGGGGTTCTGAGAGAGAGAGTAATCAGAATATATGAAGAAAATGAACTACATTGCTGTATAAAGAACAGGATGATATCAGTATTATCTTAAATAGGGATGATTTTACCATCAGCATGGAAAAGGTTTCTTGGATATGAGACTTTAAGCTGTGGATTGTAATGCCCAAATCAATAAGGTTAAAAAATGTTGCATGGTTTTCTTATAACGAAGGCTGTTTTGGGTCTAGGCCGTGTGCCGTCCACCTTTGTGGTGGAGCAGGCACATAGGTTCCACCAATACCATCTAAACCTGGGGCCCCCCCTAGGCCTTTTCTGTTACGATTATTGAATTCTCGAGACAGGGATAGGGTTCTGGCAGCTGCCAGAGCTAAACAAGATATATATACCTTTTGAAAGAACCAAATTATTATTTTTTCTGGATTATTTTTAAGAAGTTCAGTTACTCCGTAAGTCCTAGCCTTCTTTTTTCTAGCAGATTGCGCAATATGGATGGCGGACAGACAGTTTTTTTTGATACCCCAGCTGGCTAGATGGAAGATAAGTGAATTATAATCCTTCATCAGGAGTTCCAACCAGCGCTTCTTTGACCTCTCCTAGACACCCCCAGTATCAACTACAGCTTCCCCCTCCTGCCTCGGAGTATAGATCTAGGAGTGAACTGTTTTGTGGGGGCACCTCTTCTTGCTCTCCCCTCTGCCACCCCCCCCCCCCCCTTTTATAGGACAAGTAGATTATAGTTGCCTACTTTTGATAGATTTTGGGATAAGGCCTTGTTTTTTGGGGATGGCATTGGAGAAAGGTAGGAAGGGCATATTAACACCCGTGGGGTGTGTTTTTGTTAAATGTTTATTGTTCATTGTTTCATTTTTATTATTGTTTTTTGAAATTTGTTCATTCAGATGTTTGTTGTTTCAAAGGTCCATCACTTTGGAATGCATTCTGCAATGTAATTCATTAGTTAAGCATTTATATTTTTTTCCTTTTAGATGACATCACGTGACCAAGAGGTCCTTTCTATTCCGTCATGGAATGTTCGTAGCCTCAATTCAAAATTTAAGAGAGCATTGTTATTTAAGTATTTGAAAAGTTATCTTCCACATATAGTGTTACTTCAGGAAACTCGCCTTATGGGGAGCAAGCTTTTGGCCCTTAAGAAGCCTTGGGTACAGAAGGCCTTACAATGCTACATATTCCACGTTTTCTAGAGGGGTTTCGAAATTGATTAGTAGATCCTTACCCTCCACGGTGGAAGATCTATTCTCTGACCCCCCAGGGTAAATATGTTTTGGCTGTGTTTCTTCTGTGGGGCCAGAGATATATAATTGTTAGTGTGTATATACCACCTCCTTTTGTGGGGACCCTCCTATATAGTCTTGTGGAAAAAATGTATTTGTACGGTCCAGCTAAGCTATTGATAATGGGCGAATTTAATGCTATACTTGGTCCTGTTTTGGATAGACCAATTCCTCCTAAAAAATTCTCTGTAGAGCTCTCTAATTGGGCCCAGATGGTAGACCTGGTAGAAGCTTGGCGATGGAAAAATCCATGAATTAGATCATATTCTTGTTTTTCAACCTCTTATAAGACCGCCTCCCGCATAGATTTAGCTTTTTTTAATTTGGCGACACTAGCGGATATGGAAGATGTTAAAAACTTACTTTCGTGATGTAGCACAGTGGAGATTGGGCACTCATTGGATTTCACATCCAGATATAGCTAATAAAATCCCACCCCTTCTAGTAGAGTATTGGGAGTTTAATACAGGGTCATCTACTTCAGCAATACTATGGGATGCTTTTAAAGCCTATGCAAGAGGACAATATATATATCTGCTATTAAAGCGGTCAATAAGTCTCAATGAGTAAAGAATGACGCTTTGAAGTTTATAGTAGATAAAAAAACAGCCCAATATGCTGCAGATCCTTCAGAATCTAATTTTAATGCTTTACTCCATAGCAAATGGGCCTTATATTTGCATATGACTGAGGCCACGAGGATGGATCTATATAAAAATAAACAGAAATCTTTTAAGCAGGGAGACCGTAATGGTAATTTTTTGGCCATGATGGATAAACATGAACAATCTAGTATTCCGATTTCGGAAATACGCACCTCCTCTGGAGATATGGCCTGTACACAGCCTAAAATTTTGGAGACTTTTCGGCAATTTTATCAGACATTATATACATCTCAGTTGCCTTCTGATTTCCAGCCGACTGAATTGGTGGGTTGACTGGATTCAGTCGCATTGGCCTGGTTAACAGATAATGAGTGGGAGATGCTAGTATGTCCTATAACATCGGAGGAAGTCCTTTGTCATTGGCGCCTTAACATTGGGGAAGTCACAGGGGTCAGATGGCCTTCTAATTGAATTCTATAAGGCTCATGTAACCTTATTGGCTTCTCTTTACTCTTATTGTCTGAAGGAGGGAGCCTTGCCGGACTCAATGAGTCATGCTCATATAGTTTTAATCTACAAGCATCCAAAATATTCATTCTCTTGTGCTTCATGTAGGCCTATTGCTCTTTTAAATGTGGATTTCAAGATTTTGACTAAGTTAATCTCCCAACGACTACAACCTTTGATGTTGAATATTATCGACTCAGACCAGACAGGGTTCATACCTTGCAGGGCTACTGATGTGAATTTGAGGAGATTATATACTAATATTTATGCCTCACATCTTATTATAGGATCTAGGGTCATTGCTTCCCTGGATATTGAAAAGGCTTTTGATACCTTGGAGTGGCCCTTCTTGTGGGAAGTACTCCGCAGAATGGGTTTTCCAATGGTATTTATAAAATGGTTACAGGTCTTATATAGGAATCCCACAGCTGCAGTAAAAATGGGAGGAGGGTTGTCATCTCTCTTTTCATTATTTAGGGGAACTCGGCAGGGTTGCTCTCTCTCTCCAATCCTTTTTGCGATTACTATGGAGCTGGTGGCGGAGGCTTTACGCACTCCCCCCAATATTAAGGGATTGCGGATCAGTTGGTTGGGGGACTGGGTAGCTTTGCATGCAGACAATCTCCTATTATTTTTAAATGATACTGGCCCCTCGCTCCAAGGGGCCCTAGAGATATTGGATTCATTTTATACGGTTACAGGGCTGAACTGGACTAAGTTATTATTGTTTCCAATAGATATGGAGGCCCGTAGCACGGCTTTGAAGGATATTCCTGCAGTGGGTAGATAATTTCAAGTATTTAGGAGTTGTAATTTCCTGTCAAGCTTCTGAATTTATGTCTTTGAATCTGACTCCGATTCTGGGAGACATTGGGTCAAAATTGAAAGCATGGAAGTCTCTACCATTGTCTTTATTGGGACACATTCATCTTTTAAAAATGAAAATTATATCAAAATGTATGTATTTATTTAGACATTCTCCACAATGGCTCCCTGTATCCTTTTTTACAAGATTAAATCAGCTGTTTTCATCTTTTTTATGGGGGTCGAAAAACCCCAGGTATAAATTAAGTACCCTGATGCACCCTTGTGAACAGGGAGGATTAGCTTTTCCAGATTCATACAAATACTTTTTGGTCACTCTGCTGGTTACGGCGGTATGGTGGCTAACCCCATATTTATATAACTCCTTCACTCGGCTGGAATCATCAGTGGTAGGTTCCACAGAAGCTCCTAAGGTACTTTTATTTAGGGGTCGTAGGGCACCTTACCAGGTGATTATTCTTATGCTTAATACTATTCGAGCCTGAGAGGCTGATCTTAGATGCGAGAGTTATCCAAAGGGTGCAATTTTTCATGCCCCTTTATGGTTTAACCCTACTCTTCCTCAATTTTTTAAAACACCAAAGCCTATTGCATGGACTAAATATAATATTAAATTACTTTCTCGGGTGGTTGCTGATCAGAAATGATCTACTTTTTCTACACTTACCTCAATTTACCTAGTTCCCATCTATTTAGATACTTCCAGCTTCTTCATAAATTTCATGCACAGTTTCCACAGGATAGTTTTAATGATACAGTCCACTCTGGAATTAGTACTTAGGTCTGAGTGTCTGGATAAGCCTACCTCGAGACTGTACTCTCATCTTATTTTAATTTCTATTTTGCCACTAGGGGGCTAGGTGGATGCGAGATATACCAGATATTGATATGAAGGATTGGAGTGGTGTGTGGGATTTCACTCTGAGATCTCTGGTTTCCTTGAGGGACCATATGATCCAATTTAAACTGTTACACAGAGCATTTATCACGCCTTATAGGCTACAAAAGATAAATCCTGGTTGCTCTTCTAAGTGTTGGAGGTGTGGAGCATCTCGGGGGTATTTCACACACATCTTTTGGACTTGCCCATATATAGCTAATTTTTGGGTGGAGGTGGTGGATTTATTAAATTCTATCACATTTTGCTCCTTTAACGGTTTCAATGTCTGTTTGTTGGGTTTGGCACAGGCTATTACCCCTACAGTGACTGAGCGAATATTTATTAATACAACATTATTCTATTCAAGAAAAGCCATTGCTTTACATTGGAAGAAACCCTGTCCTCCTATGCTTTTATATTGGAAACAATTCATAAATAATAATTTTCAATTGTATAGCAACACCTATAGGAATAGGGGTTGCCCTAGTAAGTACGATAAAGTCTGGGCAAAGTGGTTAGACAAAACGTACACGGCATCTAATATAGATGGGGGTAATGAATCATAGTCTGGGTGTCCCCTATAGGGGATACCTGGGCTATTGGTGATAGAAGGGACTAATGTTTGTTTCCTCCTGTTTCCTTAGTATATGGGGTGAGACTTGACAGTTGAATGGATACATGGTATGGCCTAGATAAAATATTCTCTTCGGTAATTACTATATTCTTTTTTTTTTCTACTTTTTTGCTATGATGGGATCTTAATATTCTACCAATATATTTCAGGTTCAATGTGTATGATGTATTGTCGTGTTTTGTTTGTTTGTTTAAGAAATTAAGCCACAGCATTGATCCAAAAGTCTTTGTAGGATCAGGAAGGGTTTTCTATTCCATTCGGTCTAAACTCTCCTCCATCACTTTGGAAGTTTGTTTTGCCAGTACTTGACCTTAAATGCCTGGATTGTGTTTGAGGTTGAACCTATAAGACATTGATTCCATTCTCTTTACTATGCAGAAAGTAACATAAGAAAAGAAAATCTTTATATACCCAGGTCTCCTCCAATTCAAAATCAGGTTGTTCATTTCATTAATAAAATATATGCCTATGTATGTGCTCACCTTTTTGAGATCTTCAAAAAAAACATATAAAATGTTGGGTTTGTCTTTCGCTGCCCAAAAACCTTTCACGTGATCATACCAGGAGCCCCAGCCCACTGCGCAGATAGAAAACAACAGGTAACAGACAAAAAAGAACAGATGAGCAAAATCTTATCACCTATCTACACTACAGTCTTTACTTGCAGGATCCATTCTTAATTGTCCTTCTACAAAGCCCAATTCTTCAAGACACAATTGACATTACAGTGTTCACTGCAGGATCCAATCTTAGATGTCCCACTACACGGTTTAATTCCTCAGGATACAATCCCACCTGTTCATTCTAATCTTCCCTGTGGACTCCGAAGGTGACCCTTGTTGGGTTTTCTTGGAAATGTCTCAGGATTTACATAATGGCTGCACATTATATTTACTGAGTGATTATGTTAATATTATGTATTGTTAGTTTAGGATCTTTTTATTTCAGAAAAATTTGATACAGCCACACACTAAACCTTAACCTCACTGGAAAATCCTGTCAAACAGGCCCAAGCCTCTAGGAGATTTTTGCTTTCAGCTTTCATATACGCACCATTTCATCTACAGGTGTTGAATAAAAGATCGTAATTGGGAATCTGAAATCAGTCAATACATAAAGATATTTTCATTCATCAAACACAAAATATTTACCTGTAGTTACCAGCTAGGGTTCACATACTTTTTAAATCAATGACTGCTGATTCATTTTGTTCATGCTTTGTTTTAAAATACCTAGCTGCAGTTCTTTATTGTAAGTTCTTTCATGCTTGGTGTTGTATGTCTCACAGAGATCACACTACCCTCCCTCTTGCAAAACCTTTGTCTTCCTTTCTGTAAGTATAGCTCCATCTTTGTTCCGGTTTTATCCAGGGTTACTATCTACTCCTTGGATAGAGATGCCTGCCATAGATGATACAATCATGTAAATCTCAATTTCTAGAGGAGGGGAGACTGAATGAATTATTTCGCCTGCCTGTTTTTTTTTGGTTTGTTTGTTTTTTCTCTCTACAAAAAACTTTTTGTTTTTTATGTTGTCAAAGTTCTAGCTAGGTCAGCTTTAAATAAGACTGGCTTTATTATGGATATGAGATCAAACCCCATGAGCCATCAGAAAAATTCTAAAACATTTTGTCACCTGCTGCCTTGTGCCTACAGATTTAACCATAATAGACCTTAAAGCAATCTTTCCCCCTCACCGTCTCCCTTCATAAACCTCTGCAGGTAGTCCTCAAACAGTCCTGGGTCTGGGTGGAACTGCACAAGATGGTCAAAGTGGTAGAAGGAAGTCAAAGTATCTCTGGCATTGCGTGCCACATAAATGACCTGTAAAGAAAATACTGTCATTCCAGTCAATGTCGCTTCTGCAGTGTAGGATTCATGAACATTGCTCAGTGCAACTACCTTGCAGTTGTGTTTCCAGAATGATGGTGGAACCAGCTGGTAGGGCAGATGGCTCTTCAGTACTCGTGGTGATGGCCTGGCATTCACCTCTTCAAACCCTGCAATGTAGATGTCAGAGATAGATGTTTTACTGCCTGTTTTGTCTGCCTTTCCAAAATATATCCATCTGATGGCGAAGCAAGAGAATATTTCCTACAGAGAGCAAAATATGGCAACCACCAACTGCTTATCACTTTATTATGAGAATCATCAAATGGCTACAAGCAGCCATCTATTCCTGTTAGCCTGATGTCACATGGGTGATCCTGATGCTAGCGCCACTTTGCTAGTGTATAGATCCCCAAGAGACCATCTACTAGTCTATATGGAATTGCCCTCTCGCTAGCCGGACCAGCAAGATGTTCTTCCCTGGTTAGCAATAGAGATCCTCAGCATCCAGGGCTAGTAGGACTGCAGTTTCACAGAGGTAAATGGAAGGAATTCCTGCGTGACCCTGCCACTGGAAATGTATTGCCAGGAGCACAGTTGCCTGAGTGTCATCAGTCTTAGTTTTCACAGCAACATGTGCAAGGATCAGATTAATGCATGCAGGCCCTGAAGGGTCAAATACTGACACCTCACAGAAGACTAAAAGCATATTCCTCTATAGTGTGTACTTGTCTCAATTAAGAGCACTGTTATTCCTGTCTACTGCTTCATTCCTCTATCTGCATGAGTCACTTCTGAAAAGTTTTCCTGACACCAAGAGAAGAAAATTGGAGGACTAGAGGTCACAAGCCTCTGAACTTTAACGGTGTTGTATATTGGGATATAAAATCACTGATACATCAATGAAAATATAGAAATTTTATTACAAAAGATAAAAAAAACATGAGACAACATTGTATTCTTATCACAAATTCAGTTGTTCCACTAAAGCAGACAATACCACTCTCTCAACATGTTTCGCTCGGCAGAGCTTCCTCAGGAGATTTTTGGTGTGCCGTCTATTGTGCTATAAACAACAGAAGATTGAATGAATGCTCATGTTGAATTATGGTATGCATATAAAACATACAGGTTAGCATAAATATGAAAATAATGTAAAAGGCATCAAAAGAGAAACATATAGAGAAATATCAGGTATGGGGCATAGAAAAACATTTATGTCAGTAGTGGCTACAGAGATAAAGAAACAGTGAATCTTACCAGAGTTGCTTAGTATGTATATATCACCTATGATTGAAATGACGAAATACAAGTTTCATATGTGCACAGAAACACCCTGTCTCTTCACATTGATCCCCATAGGGTTTGCAAAAAAGGACAAAAAGTTTGTTTGGAAGTTTTTTTCCTGTTAGGAAAAAACAACACAACATGGTAAAAAAGGCATATATATGTATCAAAGTACAAGGATCATAAATGGAAAAATCCAGTTATCTGTATAAGAAGGGAAAGCAAGTTACCTTCAATAAATCAACACGGTTGAATCAACTGTATATTCTTGAGTCGCACCCACAGTGGTGAATAAATATTCACCTCAATAAATTGGATGTTGTTGGTAGGGGGGGGGGGCAGGTGGTCTGGAAGACCCCAAGTGTGAAAAAATAGAGGCCCAAGTAGACCAAACACTGATGCTCCCCAGGTGGAAGACCTAAAAAATATCTATATAAAGAGTCAAAACAATGTGTGGAACCAAGTTCCAAACATGTCAATCCGAAAATGCTGGCACCGCCAGAGGAAGCTTGTATGCAAAAGAATTATTCTTACCAGTGATAGATGAAGCAGAGGATTAGAGGATGGCCAGGAGAGTTTTTAATCTCACCCTTCTCCTTGGTGTTTCGGACAGAGAGTAGAGGGGGAAGCCACCGTTTTATGTCCTTAACGGGCGCGGCAACGTTTGACGTCATTGCCACATCACGGACGTAGGGGAGAGTGCCAGTGCGCAAGTGCCAAGGCTTAAATGATGGCGCATAGATGACACGGGATGCGTACAGTCTACAGTGGGCATTTTAGGCTACAGTAACAAGTGCCTTAAAAAGGGTTATGCTAAAGCAAAAAAACAGGATCGATCAAATCTGATTCATGGTCAAAAAATCCAACACTAGATTGGGAATGATTACCAGTTTCTCAGGACAGCACCAGCAGGTGTGTGACCTAATGCAGAGACATTGGTACCTCCTTATAGGAGATCCCAATGTCTCAAAACATCTGAAGGAATATCCTGAGATAACATACAAAAGATCGCGATCACTCAGGGACAATATTGTGTATAGTCATTATGCCCCCTCCCCTACAACTACTGTTTGCACTAAAGGGACTAGGCCATGCCACAAATGTGGATACTGCCGATACATTTATGCGTCACGGAGTGTTGCCCTCCCGAGTGGACGCATATATACACCCAAATTTTTGGCTACATGTCAGTCCATTGGTGTAGTGTGCACCTAATGATGTGTGAATGCGAAGCATTCAATGTGGGGAAAACGAAACGCCCCTTTTTCCCTCGCATCAGGGATCATGTTTCCCTAGTACTTAAAAAGAGGATAGAGATGCCCATAAGTCGCCATATGGGCCTCTGCCATCATTTTGATGATTCGAAGATGCACTTTTTTGCCCTTGAACATGTCTCCCCTAATGAGAGAGGGGGTGACAATGACAAAATTTTATTACAACGTGAGGCCAGGTGGATCTCTGATCTATGTGCTCTCAAGTATCCTGGGTTAAATGACGCCCTAAGTTTTAAGTCGTTTCTTTAGGACCAACTACGGCGCACTCTGATGAACAATTCATTTGTGTTTTTTTTTTTCTCATTTCTATCTTTATCTATCATATACTAGAATGGTAAACTCCTAATATGATAGGTTACTATAGATATTAGAT
Source organism: Lithobates clamitans (assembly GCA_037952925.1). Classification (NCBI taxonomy): domain Eukaryota; kingdom Metazoa; phylum Chordata; class Amphibia; order Anura; family Ranidae; genus Lithobates; species Lithobates clamitans. Next base: position 3,632,091 of record JBBGZY010000634.1, read on the forward strand.
ATTGCTAATAAATGCACTGTATGATTGTATATTTTTGTTATGGCTATGAGATATCCAATGAACCTTCCCTAATGACTGCTAATTAATTAATTTATATATTTTTTAAATTATATCTTTCAGACATCAGTTGTTCTGGGTTATTATCATACCCATTGACTCATCAAGCAGTTTTTCTTTTCAAATATACCTGCTGTTAGACTTTATGTGCACACCATTACATTCTGTCTTTTTGCTCTGCATTGTCTTCCCACCGGGCTTGTACGGACGCCCCGGGCACTCATGTGTCAGTTTTTAATCAATACTCTGATCCATCTGAGCCCTAGTAGAATCAATCCTTGTTGGCCTTTTGGTTTTTTTGTTTATTTGTCAGTCCTTTTCACCATTTAGCTCTGCTCGGTATACACGGACTAGTCTGTATTTCCCCTCTGATTTACTTTGGCTCTGTCCCATTATGCACTCTGTGTGGGCATAAGAATTTCTAAAATGGCCACCATAGACTGTACGCATCCCGCATCATCTATGCGCCATCATTTAAGCCTTGGCGCATGCGCACTGGCACTCTCCCCTACGTCCGCGGCGCGGCGATGACGTCAGACGTCGCCGCGCCGGTTAAGGACATAAAACGGTGGCTTCCCCTGCTACTCTCTGTCCGAAACACCGAGGAGAAGGGTGAGATTAAAATCTCTCCTGGCCATCCTCTAATCCTCTGCTTCATCTATCACTGGTAAGAATAATTATTTTGCATCCACTCTGTGTGGGCATAAGAATTTCTAAAATGGCCACCATAGACTGTACGCAATCCATGTCATCAATGCGCCGTCATTTAAGCTTTGGCACATGCGCACTGGCACTCTCCCCTATGTCCGCGACGTGGTGATGACGTCAGACGTCGCCGTGCCACTCTCTGTCTGAAACACCAAGGAGAAGGGTGAGATTAAAATCTCTCCTGGCTATCCTCTAATCCTCTGCTTCATCTATGACTGGTAACAATAATTCTTTTGCATACAAGCATTTTTTGGATTGACATGTTTGGAACTTGGTTCCACACATTGTTTTGACTCTTTGTATAGATATTTTTTAGGTCTTCCACCTGGGGAGCATCAGTGTTTGGTCTGCTTGGGCCTCTATTTTTTCACACTTGGGGTCTTCCAGACCACCTGCCCGCCCCCCCCTTACCAACAACACCAATTTATTGAGGTGAATATTTATTCACCACTGTGGGTGCGACTCAAGAATATACAATTGATTCACAGATACAGATACAGATAACTGGATTTTTCCATTTATGATCCTTGTACTTTCATACATATATATGCCTTTTTTACCATGTTGTGTTGTTTTTTCCTAACAGGAAAAAAACTTCCAAACAAACTTTTTGTCCTTTTCTGCAAACCCTATGGGGATCAGTGTGAAGAGGCAGGGTGTTTCTGTGCACATATGAAACTTGTATTTCGTCATTTTAATCATAAGTGATATATACATACTAAGCAGCTCTGGTAAGATTCACTGTTTCTTTATCTCTGTAGCCACTACTGACATAAATGTTTTTCTATGCCCCATACCTGATATTTCTCTATATGTTTCTCTTTTGATGCCTTTTACATTATTTTCATATTTATGCTAACCTGTATGTTTTATATGCATACCATAATTCAACATGAGCATTCATTCAATCTTCTGTTGTTTATAGCACAATAGACGGCACACCAAAAATCTCCTGAGGAAGCTCTGCCGAGCGAAACATGTTGAGAGAGTGGTATTGTCTGCTTTAGTGGAACAACTGAATTTGTGATAAGAATACAATGTTGTCTCATGTTTTTTATCTTTTGTAATAAAATTTCTATATTTTACTTGATGTATCAGTGATTTTATATCCCAATATAAAACACCATTAAAGTCCCGAGGCTTGTGACCTCTAGTCCTCCAATTTTGTTCTTAAAATACTGGGATGTGGTGTTTTTTTTGTATTCCTCTTTCTTACTTTGCTCTACCAAGAAAAGAAAGGTGACAGGGGAGGAAGCTCCAGCTGATTTACAGCCTCAGCTCTGTTCCTGTGTGCTGTTTATGGGGGGGGAGGGGGCTTCCCTCCAATCAGCTCTCAGAGCTCTCCTCACTGAGCTCTGCAGTGTGTTATTTTAGCACCCTGCCTCCTTTTCTTCTGACATCTCAGAAACATATTGAGAGAGTGGTATTGTCTGTTTAGTATGCTTTAGTGGAACAACTGAATTTGTGATAAGAATACAATGTTGTCTCATGTTTTTTATCTTTTGTAATAAAATTTCTATATTTTACTTGATGTATCAATGATTTTATATCCCAATGTAAAACACCGTTAAAGTCCCGAGGCTTGTGACCTTTAGTCCTCCAATTTTGTTCTTAAAATACTGGGATGTGGTGTTTTTTTTTGTATTCATCTTTCTTACTTTGCTCTACCAAGAAAAGAAAGGTGACAGGGGAGGAAGCTCCAGCTGATTGACAGCCTCAGCTCTGTTCCTGTGTGCTGTTTATGGGGGGGGGCTTCCCTCCAATCAGCTCTCAGAGCTCTCCTCACTGAGCTCTGCAGTGTGTTATTTTAGCACCCTGCCTCCTTTTTTCTGACATCTCAGACAAGCTTTAATTATTCTGGACTTCAAATGGCTGTAGAGAAGAGAAGACTGCAGATAAACAGGTACAACTTATGTAGTGGGGTTTGTTTTATCTCTGTTTATCACCTGAGGCCAGTCACTTCACTGGGTATATGTAAGGGTTTACAACCACATTTGGGCTCAATTCACTAAGCTCCAACAATTGTTATTTGCCGTACAATTCATTATTTTCTATAATATGGGTCAATGAGAGCTGAAAATATTAATTATGGCAAATAATTTAGAAAATTGAGTTTACACCTGAAAAATGACAAACAGGGCTAACAGTTTATCTGGGGACTATAAAATGATATTGCCACATTATTGATAGAATATCAATTGTAATTTCACCCAAGTCTGGTAACTCCATTGCTGCTGTGTGACATAACTATCCTAAGTCTCTGGTCATTTCTGTATTACAAACCAGGAAGGGAACTTATGTTGCCCCTAATAAACACTGTAGCATATCATGTAAGAGTAAGAGTATGCTCTTATGTTCAGTATTAAATTCTTTCTATTGATATGTCTTATGCATCTGTCCATCAGGTCATCTCACAAGCCTAACAAGTAAATGATTAACAAGATTACTGCTTGATGCCAACTTGAAATAACCTGTGCCATGTTATCAAACCCCTGGAAATGTTCCAACTCTGGGCAGAGAGTAATGAAAAAATGCGATTCCTCTCTTAGTACAGCCTATTCTGACTGGTAATATGATAAAGCTCTCAGCAGGATCTCAAGAATTTTGTCTGGATGTGCCTGTAACCAGCCATATCATACCCACATTTTTATACAATCCCCTTGAACTGTGTTTAATAGTAGATAGAGGTTCCAACAGCTACAGCATTTGGTTTTCATGTTATCACGGTATTTGAGCCCACTACTTGATTACTAGGCAGGTGTTTTGAGCTCAGCATTTAATAAATTGTTCTTTACAGACCAATCTTCCTTTACTTATGTCCAAAAACCCACCTCTGCTAGTTTTTGGTCTGTGAATGGTAAACCGCTCTTTATAGTTTCTCGGTGTCCAACATAGCTATGGTGGCACACTAAGGATGTGTGTGTGTACATACAATCATCAGTATATCAGTGTGTGTACATACAATCATCACAATGTCTCCTGACCTGGCTTCATCATATGAAGGAGTTCAATGAAGGGAATTCTCTCATATACTGGTGCTCTCATGCATATCTGCTCATCGCCATCATGTAGGATCAGATCCACTGTCTCCTGCATCCAAGTGGTCCCTGAAATTCGAAATTCACATGTTCTCTCATAAAAGACCCAGACATATCAAGCCTCACTATATATATACAAACAGATTGATCTACACTATGCAATAGTTATCCTTGCATAGGTTTCCCATAACAATAGACAGCGTATAGCAGAAATTTTTACAGGGCTACTCCACCCAATTGTATACATTCTGTAGATGTTGGAGAGTAATACCATGGTTTCTCAAATCTTGGACTTTTGGACCATGTATAATACACAGGGAGGGAGTACACAATATACAATGTTTTCCATTAAGGAAGGTAAGGGGATTTTCCATATGTTAACCTCAGCATGTTAAGCATCTTCATTCTCCTCCTTAATAATATTCTCCTATGAACCACATGTGAATTACACAGGAACCGCACTGCTTTTCTGTTTAATTCACATGTGATATTTTGAATGGCCTCATAACACACAGCATCACACGAAAGACGTACATTCAGCAATTTTTTAATCTCACTGCAACCAAATTGCATGGTCGTTTTGTAGCATGCAATCTGGTGCCAGCAAACGCACTGTTTGCGACCTGCATTTAGGGTGAAGTTAAGATTGTACTGACGCCCGCTGCGGATTGCAAGTGCAGTGTGATTTCAATGCGGTGAGAAAAATGCACATGATCGCAGCAGGGGCGGACTGACAACTCATGGGGCCCCCGGGCAATAGGGGCTCATGGGGCCCCCTTTGTCCCCACCCACACACAAGCCACACCCTCACAAAGCCCCACGTATATATTGCACTGCTACATTACATGCATTGGTCACAGAATTTCTCTACTTCATGTTCAAAATAAATGTTAAAGATTTAAGAAAATAAAGAAAAATAAACTCACTTTAACCACGTACATTTACTGCATGCTGTTTGACCTGCTGCAGCTGTGATTGGACACACCGAGAGCTAACCAGCGGGTCCGGAGGACCCGATGTCCGCCAGGCCCAGACGATCGTTTCCAACAGAGGCAGAACTGTGGTCTGCCTATGTAAACAAGTCCCCAGAGAGCCTCCCCCACTTACATCAGGGTCCCCAGAGAGCCTCCCTTTACATCAGGGTCCCCAGAGAGCCTCCCCCACTTACATCAGGGGCCCCAGAGAGCATCCCCTACTTACATCAGGGGCCCCAGAGAGCCTCCCCTACATCAGGGACCCCAGAGAGCCTCCCCCACTAACAGCAGGGTTCCCAGAGAGCCTCCCCTTACATCAGGGTCCCCAGAGAGCACCCCCTTACATCAGGGTCCCCAGAGAACCTCCTCCTTACATCAGGGTCCCCAGAGAACCTCCTCCTTACATCAGGGTCCCCAGAGAACCTCCTCCTTACATCAGGGTCCCCAGAGAACCTCCTCCTTACATCAGGGTCCCCAGAGAGCCTTCTCCTTACATCAGGGTCCCCAGAGAGCCCCCTCCTTACATCAGGGTCCCCAGAGAGCCCCCTCCTTACATCAGGGTCCCCAGAGAGCCCCCTCCTTACATCAGGGTCCCCAGAGAGCCCCCCCCTTACATCAGGGTTCCCCAGAGAGCCCCCCCCTTACATCAGGGTTCCCCAGAGAGCCCCCCCCTTACATCAGGGTTTCCCAGAGAGCCCCCCCCTACATCAGGGTCCCCAGAGAGCCCCCCCTTACATCAGGGTCCCCAGAGAACCCCCCTATACATCAGGGTCCCCAGAGAGCCCCCTCCTTACATCAGGGTTCCCCAGAGAGCCCCCCTTACATCAGGGTTCCCCAGAGAGCCCCCCTTACATCAGGGTTCCCCAGAGAGCCCCCCTTACATCAGGGTTCCCCAGAGAGCCCCCCTTACATCAGGGTTCCCCAGAGAGCCCCCTTCTTACATCAGGGTTCCCCAGAGAGCCCACTCCTTACATCAGGGTAGCTAGAGAGCCCCCCCTTACATCAGGGTCCCCACAGAACCCCCCCCCCTTACATCAGGATCCCCAGAGAGCCCCCTCCTTACATCAGGGTCCCCAGAGAACCTCCTCCTTACATCAGGGTCCCCAGAGAACCTCCTCCTTACATCAGGGTCCCCAGAGAACCTCCTCCTTACATCAGGGTCCCCAGAGAACCTCCTCCTTACATCAGGGTCCCCAGAGAACCTCCTCCTTACATCAGGGTCCCCAGAGAACCTCCTCCTTACATCAGGGTCCCCAGAGAGCCTCCTCCTTACATCAGGGTCCCCAGAGAGCCTCCTCCTTACATCAGGGTCCCCAGAGAGCCCCCTCCTTACATCAGGGTCCCCAGAGAGCCCCCTCCTTACATCAGGGTACCCAGAGAGCCCCCTCCTTACATCAGGGTACCCAGAGAGCCCCCTCCTTACATCAGGGTCCCCACAGAACCCCCCCTTACATCAGGGTTCCCCAGAGAGCCCCCTTCTTACATCAGGGTTCCCCAGAGAGCCCACTCCTTACATCAGGGTAGCTAGAGAGCCCCCCCTTACATCAGGGTCCCCACAGAACCCCCCCCCCCCTTACATCAGGGTCCCCAGAGAGCCCCCTCCTTACATCAGGGTTCCCCAGAGAGCCCCCCTTACATCAGGGTTCCCCAGAGAGCCCCCCTTACATCAGGGTTCCCCAGAGAGCCCCCCTTACATCAGGATCCCCAGAGAGCCCCCTCCTTACATCAGGGTCCCCAGAGAACCTCCTCCTTACATCAGGGTCCCCAGAGAACCTCCTCCTTACATCAGGGTCCCCAGAGAACCTCCTCCTTACATCAGGGTCCCCAGAGAACCTCCTCCTTACATCAGGGTCCCCAGAGAACCTCCTCCTTACATCAGGGTCCCCAGAGAACCTCCTCCTTACATCAGGGTCCCCAGAGAGCCTCCTCCTTACATCAGGGTCCCCAGAGAGCCTCCTCCTTACATCAGGGTCCCCAGAGAGCCTCCTCCTTACATCAGGGTCCCCAGAGAGCCCCCTCCTTACATCAGGGTCCCCAGAGAGCCCCCTCCTTACATCAGGGTACCCAGAGAGCCCCCTCCTTACATCAGGGTACCCAGAGAGCCCCCTCCTTACATCAGGGTCCCCACAGAACCCCCCCTTACATCAGGGTCCCCAGAGAGCCCCCTCCTTATATCAGGGTCCCCAGAGAGCCCCCTCCTTACATCACGGTTCCCCAGAGAGCCCCCCCTTACATCACGGTTCCCCAGAGAGCCCCCCCTTACATCACGGTTCCCCAGAGAGCCCCCCCCTTACATCAGGGTCCCCAGAGAGCCCCCCCTTACATCAGGGTCCCCAGAGAACCCCCCTATACATCAGGGTCCCCAGAGAGCCCCCTCCTTACATCAGGGTTCCCCAGAGAGCCCCCCTTACATCAGGGTTCCCCAGAGAGCCCCCCTTACATCAGGGTTCCCCAGAGAGCCCCCTCCTTACATCAGGGTTCCCCAGAGAGCCCCCTTCTTACATCAGGGTTCCCCAGAGAGCCCCCTCCTTACATCAGGGTTCCCCAGAGAGCCCCCCTTACATCAGGGTTCCCCAGAGAGCCCCCTCCTTACATCAGGGTAGCTAGAGAGCCTCCCCCCATACATCAGGGTTCCCAGAAAGCCCCCTCCTTACATCAGGGTATCCAGAGAGCCCCCTCCTTACATCAGGGTCCCCAGAGAGCCCCCCACTTACATCAGGGGCCCCAGAGAGCCTCCCCTACATCAGGGACCCCAGAGAGCCTCCCCCACTTACATCAGGATCCCCAGAGAGCCCCCCTATACATCAGGGTCCCCAGAGAGCCCCCTCCTTACATCAGGGTTCCCCAGAGAGCCCCCCTTACATCAGGGTTCCCCAGAGAGCCCCCCTTACATCAGGGTTCCCCAGAGAGCCCCCTTCTTACATCAGGGTTCCCCAGAGAGCCCCCTTCTTACATCAGGGTTCCCCAGAGAGCCACCTTTTTACATCAGGGTTCCCCAGAGAGCCCCCCCTTACATCAGGGTCCCCACAGAACCCCCCCCCCCTTACATCAGGATCCCCAGAGAGCCCCCTCCTTACATCAGGGTTCCCCAGAGAGCCCCCCCCCTTACATCAGGATTCCCCAGAGAGCCTCCCCCCCCATACATCAGGGTCCCCAGAGAGCCTCCCCCCCATACATCAGGGTCCCCAGAGAGCCTCCCCATACATCAGGGTCCCCAGAGAGCCTCCCCATACATCAGGGTCCCCAGAGAGCCTCCCCCCCATACATCAGGGTCCCCAGAGAGCCTCCCCATACATCAGGGTCCCCAGAGAGCCTCCCCATACATCAGGGTCCCCAGAGAGCCCCCCATACATCAGGGTCCCCAGAGAGCCTCCCCCCATACATCAGGGTCCCCAGAGAGCCCCCCCCCATACATCAGGGTCCCCAGAGAGCCTCCCCCCCATACATCAGGGTCCCCAGAGAGCCTCCCCATACATCAGGGTCCCCAGAGAGCCTCCCCATACATCAGGGTCCCCAGAGAGCCTCCCCCCCATACATCAGGGTCCCCAGAGAGCCTCCCCATACATCAGGGTCCCCAGAGAGCCTCCCCATACATCAGGGTCCCCAGAGAGCCCCCCATACATCAGGGTCCCCAGAGAGCCTCCCCCCATACATCAGGGTCCCCAGAGAGCCCCCCCCCATACATCAGGGTCCCCAGAGAGCCCCCCCCATACATCAGGGTCCCCAGAGAGCCCCCCCCATACATCAGGGTCCCCAGAGAGGCCCCCCCCCATACATCAGGGTCCCCAGAGAGCCCCCCCCATACATCAGGGTCCCCAGAGAGCCCCCCCCATACATCAGGGTCCCCAGAGAGCCTCCCCCCATACATCAGGGTCCCCAGAGAGCCCCCCATACATCAGGGTACCCAGAGAGCCCCCCCCATACATCAGGGTCCCCAGAGAGCCCCCCATACATCAGGGTCCCCAGAGAGCCTCCCCCCCATACATCAGGGTCCCCAGAGAGCCCCCCCCATACATCAGGGTACCCAGAGAGCCCCCCCATACATCAGGGTACCCAGAGAGACCCCCCCCATACATCAGGGTCCCCAGAGAGCCCCCCCCATACATCAGGGTACCCAGAGAGCCCCCCCCATACATCAGGGTACCCAGAGAGACCCCCCCCCCCATACATCAGGGTCCCCAGAGCCTCCCCCCATACATCAGGGTCCCCAGAGAGCCCCCCCATACATCATGGTACCCAGAGAGCCCCCCCCCCATACATCAGGGTACCCAGAGAGCCCCCCCCATACATCAGGGTCCCCAGAGAGCCCCCCCATACATCAGGGTTCCCAGATGTAACCCCCCCCCCCCCCCCAGAGGTTCCCCTGTACCTGGCTGTGTCCAACCCCCAGCACAGGGGGAGGTGGGAGGTGGCGATCGTCAGTTCTGTGGTGCCTGTGGATCTTACTGGGGCTTGTAGTCCTCCATCTGATTCTGTACAGTGGATAGGGGAAGGGCCTCTGACCTGGGAAGCAGTCGGTAACAGTGTACAAGCAGAGAGTGAAACTTGTAGCTGCCCGGGTCAGAGGCCCCTCCCCTTTCCACTCTATACACTTTGGAGGAGAAATACAAGTCCCAGGGAGATGCTGCGAGCACCATAGAGCTGCTGATCGCCGCCTCCCACTCTCCTCACTGCAATAAAACTGAAAGCCACAGGTGCAGGGGGAGATGCTGTGTCTTGCCCCCCCGCACAGCGGCAGTCGGCAGAACGGCTCCACCGCAGCACGTCTAGCAGCATACCCCTAGACCCGACGAGCATGTCTCACGGGCCCCCTACTGGCCGCGGGCCCTCGGTCGCCGCCCGAATGACCGAATGGTCAGTCCGCCCCTGGATCGCAGTGTTTACTGCACAGTATTAGTGTGAGCATAAACTAAATGTTACATTTCACTTCTGTAGCCCCTTCTCCTGTCTGTCTACACCCAAACCCTTCTCTGCTCCTTTTCCCCAGTGTTATCAGTGTCCCCCTGTCCTGCAATAGCTCTTATCCTTTCATCAGTGCCCCCCTCTTCTATGCCAGCCCTTTTCCTTTCTCTTCTGTCGGTGTCCACTTCTTCTGCGCCAGCTCTGCTCCTTTCCCCTCTGTTGGTGCCCCCTCTTCTGTGCCAGCTCTGCTCCTCTCCCCTCTTCTGTGCCAGCTCTGCTCCTTTCCCTTCTGTCATTGTCCACCTCTTCTGTGCCAGCTCTGCTCCTTTCCCTTCTGTCGGTGTCCGCTTCTTCTGTGCCAGCTCTGCTCATTTACCCTCTGTCAGTGTCCACCTCTTCTGTGCCAGCTCTGCTCCTTTTCCCTTTGTTGGTGTCCACCTCTTCTGTGCCAGCTCTGCCCCTTTTCCCTTTGTCGGTGTCCACCTCTTCTGTTCCAGCTCTGCTCCTTTCCCTTCTGTGCCAGCTCTGTTCTTTCCCCCCCTCAGTCGGTGTCCACCTCTTCTGTGCCAGCTCTGCTCCTTTCCCCTTTGTCGGCGTCCACCTCTTCTGTGCCAGCTCTGCTCTTTTTCCCCTTTGTCTGTGTCCACCTCTTCTGTGCCAGCTCTGCTCCTCTCCCCTCTGTCGGCGTCCACCTCTTCTGTGCAAGCTCTGCTCCTTTTCCCTTTGTCTGTGTTCACCTCTTCTGTGCCAGCTCTGCTCTTTTCCCCTCTGTCGATGTCCACCTCTTCTATACCAGCTCTGCTCCTTTCCCCTCTGTCAGTTTCCACCTCTTCTGTGCCAGCTCTGCTCTTTTCCCCTCTGTTGGTGTCCACCTCTTCTGTGCCAGCTCTGCTCCTTTCCCTTCTGTTGGTGTCCACCTTTTCTGTGCCAGCTCTGCTCCTTACTTCTCTGTCAGCATCCACCTCTTCTGTGCCAGCTCTGCTCCTTTCCCTTCTGTCTGTGTCCATCTCTTCTGTGCTAACTCTGCTCTTGTCCTGTATGATCTGTGTCCCCCTCTTCTGTGGCACTCTGTTCCTCTCTCCAGTTGCAGCAGTGTCCCTCTCTTTTGTGCCAGCTCTACACCTTTCCCCAGTGTCATCAGCATAGTTAAAGTGAAAAAAATGCTAAAGTAAAAAAAATATATGTATCTTGAATGGAAATCAACAATAAAAAAAAATATAGTGAAAAATATAGATTTAAATGCACAGTCCCATGATAGGAGGCTGCCGTTACAGCAGGTACAGGTGATTTTGCGCTGAAGGGCTGCCCTGCCGCAGTATATATGCGTGGGGCGGTCCGGAAACTGTTAAATAATTTTCTACTATCTTGCACCTCATTCAGTTCCCTCTCCTTCCACCCCCTATCCACCTTTCCACAATCAATTCTCGTTCCTTCTCCTTCCTCCCCTATCCCTTTTTCCACCATTAAAGAGGAAGTAAACTCCTTCTTCTGACATTTACCTATAGGTAAGCCTATAATAAGGGTTACCTATAGGTGATGCAAATATCTCCTAAACGTGTACCGTTTAGAAGATATTTACATTACATGCAGCCAGTGACATTACTGGCGCATGCGCTCGGAAAGGAACAGCCACGGGTGCCGTTCCTTCTGGAACAGCCACGGGTGCCGTTCCACAGCCCTGTGCTGTGAACGACAGCTCCCGCGCGCATGCGCGGGAGTGATGTTATCGCGGCTCCAGCCAATCACAGAGCCAGAGCCCGAGAACCTGGAAGACAGGTGAAAATGGAAGCATCCCAGCGCTGGAACATTTTGCATACTAGCCCATTTTGACTTTACCTTGCAGGAAGAAAAAAAACAAACTTCCAGCTGTATACAACCGCTTTAAAGTAACATTATAGGCAAATCTTTTTTTAAAATTTTGGATAAAGTAAAGGAGAGTTATAACTCGTGTCAGATTTTTGTTTTGCCATCTGTGTCCCATTGCAGAGATTTCCCTTTATTTCTTGTCCCATAGCCACACAGGAAGTGAGAGGAATTCCCTGCAAATTAAGGGAATTTCTTGGGGACCCTTAGCTCACCAGAATTAGTACCCCCTTAGGAAGATTTACCCCCTATTACCTTTCTGGGGACAACCCAAAATTTGGAATTTTCTTTTACTTTCAATGATCATGCTAAACAGGATGGATAGAGAGGGAGAATCTCCAAAACAGGAGCACAGACAGCTATAATAACTGACAAGTGTTCTAATTCCTCTGCACTCTATCTAAAAAAAAAAGAAAATCAATTTTGCCTTTAGTTATACTTTAACTCTTGCTCCCTCTCCTTCCTCCCCTATCCCCCCCCCCTCCACCACCAACTCTGGCTCCCTCTCCTCCCCCCCCCTCCACCACCAACTCTGGCTCCCTCTCCTTCCCCCTCTATCCCCCCTCCACCATCAACTCTGGCTCCCTCTCCTTCCTCCCCCCTCCACCACCAACTCTGGCTCCCTCTCTCCCCCCCCCCCTCCACCACCAACTCTGGCTCCCTCTCCTTCCTCCTCTATCCCCCCCTCCACCACCAACTCTGGCTCCCTCTCCTTCCTCCCCTCTCCCCCCCCCTCCACCACCAACTCTGGCTCCCTCTCCTTCCTCCTCTATCCCCCCTCCACCATCAACTCTGGCTCCCTCTCCTTCCTCCCCTATCCCCCCCTCCACCACCAACTCTGGCTCCCTCTCCTTCCTCCCCTCCCCCCCCCCTCCACCACCAACTCTGGCTCCCTCTCCTTCTTCCTCTATCCCCCCCTCCACCACCAACTCTGGCTCCCTCTCCTTCCTCCCCTCCCCCCCTCCACCACCAACTCTGGCTCCCTCTCCTTTCTCCACATCCCCCCCCCCCTCATCAACTCTTGCTCCCTCTACTTGCCCCTTTACTTACACCATTGTTTTTTTCCACAACTATCCCCCTTTTTACAATCAGCTCTTGCTCCTTTTCCTTTCATCCCTATTCCCCCTTACACCATCAACTCTTGCTTCCATATACAAATAGCAGTGTCCATTATATCTAAAAAGTAAAACCTTATTGGGACATGATTCAGTTGTTTTATATCAGATGTTGGGACTACAGCATCAACAATTTCATACTTAATCTTTTACAGCATATGCAAACAAATAAAATCAAGTAGAAAGAGTGGGCACACCACAAGGTGGGTAGGAACAGTTGTGGGTGGACTGGTCCTGTAATAATCGATAGTAAAAGTTTAGTATGATAAAAGACCATTACGAGCATTAGCTGAAACAAAAACTGTTGGGAATTTTAAAATGTAAACTTTTTTTCATGAAGTTCATAGAAGAAATGACTGCACTCAGTGAATCCAACAAGTAAAAGATTTATTTAACAAATGTACATATCATGCATGCTGTTTCTTTTATGTACATTGGGTGTGGGGATCACAACAACTCCAGGCAGCACAAGCACCCAACCTGCAGGGGGAGCCAGCAAGGCTTGGATAGTGTCATTGCTCCTTGTATTTTCATGAAGTTGCTACCTTCTAGTCACAAAATATTTATATTACAGAAGATTAAGGGTTCAATTATTCCAAGACCTGAGTCCTGTGAGAAGCTGTTGATAACCATGTTAACATAAAACTCACAATTGTTTGTGCCAAATGCACATTAACTCTTACTGACACAGATGCCAAGCAGGGTATACTGAAAATATTTCCTACCATAGTCAGCAGAAAGTAGGTTTTCACCCAAAAAAAAAAAAACTACATGAATTTTTTTTTTTTTAAAAATACAAAAAAAAATACAAAAAAAATTTGGATATATATATTTTTTTTACTTACCTCTAAATGCCTGTTGCTAGGTGGTCCCTCGTAGTCTGCCTCTTCCAGTGCCTGGGCTGGTGACATCACTTCCCCCTCGGCACAGGAAGGGCTCAGCTCTTCTCCCTCGCTCCTGTCAATCATCTGGGACCCATTACAGGTCCCAGGTGACTGAGCGGCCAATCACGGCGCGCGGCGCCACTTGCGCATGCGCAGTGGGTGCCAGGCTGTAAAGCCACAGTCCGGCGCCCACAGTTGCAATGCCAGCGCCGCTGAATGGAGGGGGAGACGAGCGGGGCTTCGATCCCCCGCATCGCTGGACCCTGGGACAGGTAAGTGTCCAATTAAAAGTCAGCAGCTGCAGTATTTGTAGCTGCTGACTTTTTTTTTTTTACTGGACCTCGGGTGGAACTCCTCTTAAGGTTAGCCACATACAAAAACATGCTGTGAAATAAGGAAATAGGAGGACCTTCCTAAGTATCTATTTACTTCCAATACACAGAGTATTGGTACATTTCACTAGTCTAACAGCTCTAATTCAAGAAATAAATCTGTCTAAGTCTTCTCTATACAGTGTCAAGTATAAACCTAAATGAATATCTTCTAGATTAAATATTGAAAAAAAAAAATTTGAGTTTGCTATGTGCTTACCAGATTTTGGGTAAGTGTCTATCAAGATGTCCCCAGGTCTTGCTTGGAAGTTGTAGATTTGCTCCCAGTTTGCAGCAATAACTTCAGCCAGAGCCATTCCCTCTACAACAGTTAGTTTGCCTGCCATGATGATACCACGTCAACAAGTGAACACAAGTGAAAACTCAGCCTCGGTCATGCTTTACACTGGACTGAACACAAGTTCCAGGGAACTTTATATCCCAAGATAAGAGGGAGTGGCAGCCTCAGCATTGTGAATCAAAAACACACATTAGGCAACCTTTCCTCTCAAATATTAAGCTAATCCTGAAACCTGGCACAGGCACCCCAGTTTATATATGTGTTTGTGGGAAGGAGTGTAACTATATTGAAAACATGAGAACACAGGGATATCACCCCGTATATAGTAGCAAAGAGGGAGAATGGGTGTTGGGAGTCGGACTTTAAATATACCCCTGTGTGCACAAAAACATAGAAACAGATACTAATAACATACAATGTCTAAAGTAATTTTGTCTTTATTTTACACAATATAAAAAGCAATAATAATATAATACATTACAAACAAATCTGTGCATAAGGTCTGCTAGAAGGGTCAACGCGTTTTGCGGATCATCCGCTTTGTCATGACCAGAAGAGTTAGGCTCATTGAGATTGATAAATCAGACAATTTAAAAACAGATCTATAACAAAAAAAAAGAAAATCACACATCATATCAAAAAATACAAACATATTATTAGAGTGTTGGTATAGGTCAGATTATAGCATTTTATCCACAAATAGCTATTCTTCCCATTCCTCATGAAAAAAATCTACGTCTTTATTACATATCATTTCCTCCCTTTGGAAAGAAACAAGCACACTTACCCAAAATTAATGTAGTATTATATACTAGGTGTCCATGGAAGGAAAAGGGTCAATGATCTCAAAATATAGCCTGCCGGCCTATGGGAAGGCAACCATCAGGTTTAAGTGTCAAGACGAGGTAAACTATAGCAACCAAAAAAAAAGGAAGGGGTATTAGCTAGCAAGAGGGTTCATCACTGTATCAGAATAGACCAAGCTACATAGCCCCTATTTGTCAAAGCCTGTATATATAGAAGGGGAATGCTTACCCAAGATCTGAGTTGATATGTACAGTGGCTTGCGAAAGTATTCGGCCCCCTTGAACTTTTCAACCTTTTGCCACATTTCAGGCTTCAAACATAAAGATATAACATTTTAATTTTTTGTGAAGAATCACCAACAAGTGGGACACAATTGTGAAGTGGAACGAAATCTTTTGGATTTTTGAAACTTTTTTAACTAATAAAAAAATGAAAAGTGGGGTGTGCAAAATTATTCGGCCCCCTTGCGTTAATACTTTGTAGAGCCACCTTTTGCTGCGATTACAGCTGCAAGTCGCTTGGGGTATGTCTCTATCAGTTTTGCACATCGAGAGACTGAAATTCTTGCCCATTCTTCCTTGCAAAACAGCTCGAGCTCAGTGAGGTTGGATGGAGAGCGTTTGTGAACAGCAGTTTTCAGCTCTTTCCACAGATTCTCGATTGGATTCAGGTCTGGACTTTGACTTGGCCATTCTAACACCTGGATACGTTTATTTGTGAACCATTCCTTTGTAGATTTTGCTGTATGTTTGGGATCATTGTCTTGTTGGAAGATAAATCTTCATCCCAGTTTCAGGTCTTTTGCAGACTCCAAAAAATCAGATATCCTATGAATGCACGCCCTCTACACGAGAGATACCTCCACCGCGCCAATGGCTCCCTAATTATCCTCAAACATAAAAGTGTAATGCACTTGTGAGAATAAAACTAATATTAAAAACTATTTCACAACACCAGTGACAGTGATTCAATAATGAAAAAATGTGTAAAAAAGTGTTTGATTGTTGAGCTGCCCCCTTTAAATATAATAATCCAATAAAATATTTAATCCCGAATGTCAGTTACAACCCCAAAATGTGGTAAACCGACACAGAGGTTAAATAGAAGGCGCTTATTGAAAAGTTGTATACCCTGGGCCAATCCCATGAAGAAGTCAATCTGTGACAAAACATGTCGGGGCGTGGCTATGATCTGTGATCTGTGACGTACACACTTAGCCATACAGGAGGAGAGGATTACGAGGGCTCTAAAGGACGGAGGTTTCCCGAGGGAGGGGTGAGAACATACCCAGCAGCTGCACACCTCGGGTCCGCCGTGACCTTTTGATATTGGTTATCCACAAGTTGAGGCTTGCTGTTCAGTACACGTTTTATGCCCGTTTTTTATTACACTAATGTGAGTGCGATGTGTGAGGATTGCAGTGATTTGTAATAAAGTTGTTGTTTCTGAATTACAATATTGGAGCATTTACTTTCTTTTATGTGGACCCATTGAATATCATCATTTGAACCTCGTTTACACCATTTACCCTGGAGTGTGGTAAAAAGAGCGTGTTTTGCCGTGCATGAGAGTGCTGGCATGTTTTTTCGATGAGTGCATGTCTGGAGAGTGTGTTTCACTAGCACGGCGGTGTGGTGAAAGAAGCACGGAGTTATTCAGCGTGTGCCATTTTAATCACCCAGGAATCATTTGTGTGGAACATTTGATCTTCACATTTATCGTCACTATTTTTTGTCACTTTCAACCTGTTTGGACATTGTTTTTCTTTACAAGATTTTTTTCATGTTTCTTTTACAGCACGAATTGAAACACTTGCATGTGTTCTTATTTATTTCTTATTAATTGCAAATTAATTTTGTCGCATTTATCACTTTACTAGCTATTTTTGATGTTTATTTATTTATTTCAAGGTCACGTTATATTTAGGATTAGAGGTTACCACCACTATTGCACATACTCAAGCACTGATATATTTGTATAGATTTGTATTTGCCATTATTTTTTGTACACCGCAGGGTATACAACTTTTCAATAAGCGCCTTCTATTTAACCTCTGTGTCGGTTTACCACATTTTGGGGTTGTAACTGACATTCGGGATTAAATATCTGTTGCAGACTCCAACAGGTTTTCATCCAGAATGGTCCTGTATTTGGCTGCATCCATCTTCCCCTCAATTTTAACCATCTTCCCTGTCCCTGCTGAAGAAAAGCAGGCCCAAACCATGATGCTGCCACCACCATGTTTGACAGTGGGGATGGTGTGTTGAGTGTGATGAGCTGTGTTGCTTTTACGCCAAACATATCGTTTTGCATTGTGGCCAAAAAGTTTGATTTTGGTTTAATCGGACCAGAGCACCTTCTTTCACATGTTTGGTGTGTCTCCCAGGTGGCTTGTGGCAAACTTTAGACGAGACTTTTCATGGATATATTTGAGAAATGGCTTTCTTCTTGCCACTCTTCCATAAAGGCCAGATTTGTGCAGTGTACAACTGATTGTTGTCCTATGGACAGATTCTCCCACCTCAGCTGTAGTTCTCTGCAGTTCATCCGGAGTGATCATGGGCCTCTTGGCTGCATCTCTGATCAGTCTTCTCCTTGTCTGAGCTGAAAGTTTAGAGGGACAGCCAGGTCTTGGTAGATTTGCAGTGGTCTGATACTCCTTCCATTTCAAAATGATTGCTTGCACAGTGCTCCTTGGGAGGTTTAAAGCTTGGGAAATCTTTTTGTATCCAAATCCGGCTTTAAACTTCTCCACAACAGTATTACGGACCTGCCTGGTGTGTTCCTTGGTCTTCATGATGCTCTCTGCGCTTTCAACAGAACCCTGAGACTATCACAGAGCAGGTGCATTTATACAGAGACTTGATTACACACAGGTGGATTCTATTTATCACCATCAGTCATTTAGGACAACATTGGATCATTCAGAGATCCTCGCTGAACTTCTGGAGTGAGTTTGCTGCACTGAAAGTAAAGGGGCCGAATAATTTTGCACGCACCACTTTTCAGTTTTTTAATTGCTAAAAAAGTTTAAAATATCCAATAGATTTCGTTCCACTTCACAATTGTGTCTCACTTGTTGGTGATTCTTCACAAAAAATTAAAATTTTATATCTTTATGTTTGAAGCCTGAAATGTGGCAAAAGGTTGAAAAGTTCAAGGGGCCGAATACTTTCGCAAGCCACTGTATATGATATCGTAGTGAATCAAAGATGAAGTCCAAGTAGATTGTAATGCATGTACTGCGATTGAGGGGCTCACCACACTATACTGATATGATAAAAAAAATCTAAGCTTAGACCACTCATATAAATAAAGTGATAGGTTGATAGAACATTGTCCACCTCAAAAAAAAAGGTAATTATGCTTACCCTCAGGTGTAAAAGATGGACACGTGATGCATAAATAGAGGAAAGATGGGGATATGGCGCTACCCTATAGTCACGCAAATTATAATTAGTGTAACTTATGATAAAATTGGTGAGTAAACAACTAGTGCACACCTTATTTAAATATACACACTCTACGGTGCAATTAAGAAATAAAACGTATATAAGTGCATGAAAAATAAAAAAACGCTAAATCACAAGATAGCTAAATCACAAAAAATGCTGTGTCACAGCGAAACAATAAAACAATAAATCACCACAGAGATGAAATTATTTGCAACGATATTGGAAAATATTTAAGTGTGTGATCAGTGTATGTACTAAGTCCAACTCACTTTGCTCCTGGTGGGGTTAATTATAAATTAAGTACAAAACTTGTGCCAAGAATTGCGTGTCAGTATACAATTATATAATAATAAATAGTAAGCAAGTAAGGCTTACTTGCTCACTGACCAACAAGGAAATCTATTCACCATACAGAAGCTTCCCTCAAAAGAGGACTGTTTGGTGGTGCTAAGACACGGAGGGGTCCAGGTCTGGACCGGATGCTGGGAGGTCTGAATCGGATCGCTGGTGCAAGTCTGTGGAGGAGCGGAGCATAAGGCGGAACATCCAAGGGGACACCCATCTTAAGTTACCCACTCTATGCCCATTACCCCTGCAGGGGTAACTACTTCTGGTGAGTGGGGAAACATTGGGGGAGCACCTGGAGTCACCAGTTTTTATGAGCACAGAAGTCACCGGTCTTTTATTTTTCATTATTCATTTTTTTCTGGATCGCACTCATTGGGAGGACACCTTTGGTATCCCGGCTTGGACTATTTAACACACTTTTTATGGATTAATCAGTGCTTTAATTATATAATTGTATACTCACATGCAATTTTTGGCACAAGTTTTGTACTTAATTTATAATTAACCCCACCAGGAGCAAAGCGAGTTGGACTTAGTACATACACTGATCACACACTTAAATATTTTCCAATATTGTTGCAAATAATTTCATCTCTGATGGTGATTTATTGTTTTATTGTTTTGCTGTGACACAGCGTTTTTTGTGATTTAGCTATCTTGTGATTTAGCGGTTTGTTTTTTTTACGCACTTATATACGTTTTATTTCTTAATTGCACCGTAGAGTGTGTATATTTATATAAGGCGTGCACTAGTTGTTTACTCACCAATTTTATCATAATTTACACTAATTATAATTTGCGTCACTATAGGGTAGCGCCATATCCCCATCTTTCCTCTGTTTACTTAAATAGGTCCCTATGGGAACTAATTAAGGGGAGGCTGTAACCCTTTAACCTCCTAAGCACGGACCTTTAATTTACTACATGATGCATAAAGCATCAATAATTCCAAATTCCAAAAAGGCCCTATTTTGGTTTTTGAATTATTGCTGTTTTATGCATCATGCGTCCATCTTTCACACCTGAGGGTAAGCATAGTTACCTTTTTTTTTTTTGAGGTGGACCATGTGCTATCAATCTATCACTTTATTTATTTGAGTGGTCTAAGCTTGGATTTTTCTCATGTGAGTATAGTGTGGTAAGCCCCTCAATCGCAGTACATGCATTACAATCTACTTGGACTTCATCTTTGATTCACTACGATATCATATACATATCAACTCAGATCTTGGGTTTGCGTTCCCCTTTTATATATACAGGCTTTGACAAATAGGGGCTATATAGTACATGTCTAGCTTGGTCTATTCTGTACAGTGATGAACCCTCTTGCTAGCTAATACCTTTCCATTTTTTTTGTTGTAATTTATTTATTAATTTATTTTTGGTTGATATAGTATACCTGGCCTTGATACTTTAACGTGATGGTTGCCCTCCCATGGGCCGGCAGGCTATATTTTGAGATCATTGACCCTTTTCCTTCCATGGACGACTAGTCTATTATACTACATCCATTTTGGGTAAGTGTGCTTGTTTTTTCCCACAGGGATAAAATGATATGTAATAAAGACAATTTTTTCATGAGGAATGGTAAGAATAGGTATTTGTGAATAAAATGCTATATTCTGACCTGTACCAACACTCTAATAATATGTTTGTATTTTTTTGATATGATGTATGATTGTCTTTGTTTTAGTTAATAATAGATCTGTTTTTAAATTGTCTGATTAATCAATCTCAATTTATCTAACTCTACTGGTCCTGACGAAGCGGATGATCTGCAAAATGCGTTGACCCTTGTAGCAGACCTTATGGACAGATTTGTTTTTAATGTATTATATTGATAGCAACATATGCTATTTATATTGTGTAAAATAAAGACAGAATTCTTTTAGACATATTGTATGTTATTAGTATCTGTTTCTATATTATTGTGCACACAGGGTTATATTTAAAGTCCTAACACCCATTCTCCCTCTTTGGCAACCTAGTTTAGACCAGAGTTTAG
Organism: Lithobates clamitans; assembly: GCA_037952925.1. Lineage (NCBI taxonomy): Eukaryota > Metazoa > Chordata > Amphibia > Anura > Ranidae > Lithobates > Lithobates clamitans. Next base: position 3,652,919 of record JBBGZY010000634.1, read on the forward strand.
AGGGAGAAGTTAGGAATGGGATAGTCACCAACGACTAGAAAAGGTCAGATTTAGAGGAAGACACCAAAGCGGATCTGTGAAAACAATGGGATTTTCTGTTTACCTGTAAAATCATTTACTTGGAGAACATCAGAGGACACATGGCATCTTCATATCAATTATGATAGGGTTATGTTTCCACCATCAGGTGGTTGGACACTGTAAAAAAAAAAGAAAGAAGCTGCAATCCCCTCCAGGTATAACCTTCCAGGCACAGCCTCAGTTTTGTAGCAATCCATGCACATAGGAAAAAGAGTGGGATCCCTGTGTCCTGTGATGTGAAGGATTTTACAGGTAAACCAAAAATCCAATTTTCTTTATTATATTGTGAAGGAATTTAATGTACATAATGATAATCATAAAAATGCCTATTTTCTTATGTGTATACATGTTTATATGCAACTCCTTACTTATTATATAGTAAAGAGCTTAACTCTGCTTTGGAACCAAAAAGATGGCGACTACCCCCTACAGCCCCCACACTGGAGGTATGAGGAAGTAAAAAGAGATAGCAAGCTTCAACCAAGCCTCAACATCAAGTTTCTGCATTCCTCTTGTATTTCAGGCAATGAGATGTATCTTCTAGACTGACCACATTTACATTGTAGTGGCGTATAACTCTTTTGTTCTTTGTGTATAAAACATTGAGCACCGCCCTGTAATAAACAGAGATGTGGAAGTAATCGAGCTTCCGGCGTGCATGCATATCTTCACCTTATAATTAGGACCAGCAGCAGACCTAATTTGAACCCGATTGAGGTTTTGATCTATCACAATTGGCGCACAGAGTGTGGGGCTCCAGGCTTCGATCGAAGGGAGACCGCAATCCAGGGACCGCGTGGCTGGCCGAGACAGATCAAGGGGGTCTGCGCAACCCTAAAAGTACGGTAAGCATATTTATTCTTACCACTGTACGACTTGTTTCTGTCTGGTCTGGCTGGTTGGTCTTGTTGGCTCCCTGAGATCGTTCAGAGGCAGGCAACCTTTATTCCTCGCCTGGGGGTGTTTTAATGAACCTGCCACTGGATCTCTGCTGACTGTGTATTATTTGTTCAGTGTCTGTCTTCCTGAAGGATTGCGACTCAGCAGACTGAAAGTACAGTTGCAATTGAGTGTCCTATCTCAGGTGAGCTGTTGGCCCCTGAGAAGACGGAACCTTGCAACAAACATCTATGGATGTTGTGACTCGGGGTTGACAGTGTGGGAGACCCCTGAGGGTTTGCTCAGCTGCTGAAGCTTCGCGGTGCAAAGGGCGGCAGGTGTAATGTCCTGTCCTGAGTGTATTTGTGGATTACTGTTTGCCATACACGAGAAGGGTTGGGGACTGGTGAAGGTGAGGGAAGGTGGCTATTTAAAGGATCAGTTGGGCCACAAGCCGCTGCTCCCCACCACCCCTGATGTGCTTGTTCTGAGATTAAACGTACATTACCCGGTGAAAGGGGGGTTTGGGCAGACTCTTGAGGAAATAGAACAGAGAGAAGCGAAAGAGAGATATCAATCCATTAGTTGTCCTCACTCCCCCCATCAAGCCGTCAGCTGAGACTGTGGCAGACGAACAGAACAGAGTAAGAGACCTTGGATACGTGTTGGGAAGCCCAGAGAGAGGAGGGGGAGATGGGTCAGAAAATAACGAAGCCAGAGAAGGGAATGCTAGCTTGTGATATTGTGAACAGGAGAGAAGGTGCTCAAATAGTTAAAAAGTTGTCCAAAGTTGGAAAAGTTTGTGATTTGAAAGACTGTGCTGGCAAACTGCAGCCAGAGGCGTGGCGTATACTGATAAGAGAACAGAGAGGAATTCTGAGTGATAACGGCTTACTGGATGTGGCAGAAACTTAGTACAGGACGGCAAAGGCATTGCAGAAAGAGGGTTGGATAGAAGAGGAAATCAAGAAAGATGACGACTGTATTATGTATGTGTACCACAAAGTTGATCATTTGTTTCAACCACCACCCTATGATACCACCTGGAACAAAGGAGGGGAGGGACAACCCTGCCCTCCGCCTAACACCCACTCCCTTCCCACCACCCCAGCCCAAACACAACCCACTGTGACAACTTCCTGTGGCAGCCATCTTAGTGCACCCATACCTTCATTTCCTGCCCAACCCAGTGCACTTCCGCCCCGTAGCCATCTTAGTGCACCCAGGCCTTTACTTCCTGCTCAGCCCAGTGCACTTCCTGCTGACGGCCATCTTGTTACACCCGGTGAGCGCAACCACGGCCTATACCCAGTTCTCCCTGTTCTAAACCAGGATGGTTCCTACCACACACCTGTCTTCCCCAATACGGAAGCACCACATTCACAGGCCAGATATATTAATGATGAAGAAGCGTCCAAGTGGGAAGACCAACAGCAGGCAGCAATGCCACCCGCTGATTTAACCCCCAATCCGGCTCCGGACTCACAGTTCCGAGAGGATCTCAAACGTATGCTGGCAACCATAAGAAACGGTGCCCCTTCTCAGCCCCCACCCCAACACCAGTCTCGGTTACCAGAAGGGGCAACGGTGATGTATGTCGCTTTTACCCCATCACAAGCAGCGGCCTCAGCGACAAGTCTGCCTGACCCAGAGAAACAGCCAATGCCCTTCTACCGCAGGATAGTGCAGATACAAGAAACTTACTCAACTGCCTGGAAGGACTTGATCAGCCTATGCCAAATTAAAGCAGGACATGTCTTTTGGCCGGACATGCAGGCAGCCTTTAATGATGCCTGCCTTACAAGTGCCACTTCCTATACCTCAGGCGTGGAGTTCTGTGCCCAACTCCACGACTGGGCAAAGGAGAAATTGGCGGATCAGACCACCACAATCCAAGATATTGCCCAAGATAAAGGGGAGTCTGTGGAGAAGTATCATGCTAGACTCATACAGGCCTTTGATGATCTGGGCTTCTCCCACTATGAAAAGGCACACACACACACACATGTCATTAACTGCTTTTGTCTCAGGGCTCAGACAGGATATCAGAAAAGGCCTGATGGTGGCCCGCCCTGAATACTGCTCAATGAAAATGTCCGATTTACTGTTAGTGGCCAGAGGTATAGAAAACCAAAAAGGGAAAAAACCAACGCCCCTCATGGTAAGCCATGATGAAGATCCCACCTACACTCGTCCACCACCATTGCCCAATACCAGGGAAAGGATCACCTGTTACAACTGTGGGGAACAGGGTCACTTCAGAAGAGAATGCAGAGCCCCAAGATATCCCAAACAAGACAGGGATCCCCGTGAAGGGCAACGTGGACATCAACCACCACCACGCCCCAACTCTCGCTAGGAAGTGGGCAAGCCCGTGTCACCCATTATGGCAGTGTTCTTGAATGGGACTGGGGGACCCCTAGCAAAGGTCACGTTACCTATACAAGGAAAACCTACCACCATTTCTCATTGACACGGGTGCAGCCAAAAGCATATTGAGAGCTGAGGACCTGCCTGATAATTCTTTCCTTTCCACTCTTGATGTTTCCTGCATGGGAGAGGATGGGGTGCCCTGCTCCAGTCCACTTACTGAGCCACTCCAAGTGAGGACATTTCCTGATTTTCCTGCCAGATTTGTGGTGTCCTCTACATGTCCTTTGAATCTGCTAGGAGCTGATGTGCTGTCCAGACTACAGGCTTCAATCATCTTCACGCCTGAAGGGGGGGTGAAGTTACATACTCCCCTATCCTTAGAAGACTCATCTGCCTTGTGTTCTCTGCCTCTCATGATGACACTTCATGAAGTTCAATACCACAGGAAGTACTTAACAGAATCCCTGCATGCCTATGGTCCACAGGACCGGAAGACAACGGTCACTTAAAAGTGCCACCAGTTTCAGTCAAGCTCAAAGAGGGTGCATCATTGCCCTGGAAACCATAATGCCCACTTAAGTTGGCGCAATCAGCAGCTATCTCAAAGCATGTAGCTGTTTTGGTCCAGAATGGGGCCTTGATTCACTATACCTCACTGTGTAATACACCTCTTTTTTCTGTCAAGAAGAAAACACCTAAGGGAGAACCTGACAGATACAGGATGGTGCAGGATCTGCGAGCAATTAATGAAGTCACAGTGTTGGACACCCCAACGGTGCCAAATCCACACACCTTATTATCAGGTGTACCTCCAATGGCTGAGTACTTCACTGTGGACCTGGCAAATGCATTCTACAGTGTTCCGCTGCATCCTTCACTTTCTCCCACGAATGACAACAGTACACCTGGGCAATTATGCCACAAGGGGCGCAAAATTCTCGGAGCCAGTTTGCCAAAGCCATAGCCTCCGTACTTGATACATGGCAAAAAGAACACCCTGCAGTGACTCTCCTCATATATGTGGACGATCTTCTCCTCTGCGCAGATGACCAACACGCTGCAGAAGAAAATTCAGAAAGTCTACTATGCTACCTTGCGGAACAAGGCTGTAAGGCCTCCAAAGACTAAATGCAGTGGTGTTCCAAGACAGTCACCTTTTTGGGCAACTGCATTTCCAAGGGCGCAAGACATATCACATCGGACCGAGTAGCTGCAATCCAGGATATTCCCCAACCAAAAGCAGCTGAACAACTGCATGCCTTTCTTGGACTCATATCTTACTGTAGGGCGTGGATCGGGGTGCATCAATTCTTATGCAACCACTCTATGATGCCCTCAAGTCTCTGCCATTTACCCTGTCAAGCGAGGCCCTGGACAATTTTATTCTGCTGAAGCAAGCAATATCCACCGCTCCTGCTTTGGGCCTTCCAGATTATGGGAAACCCTTCAAACTGTTTGTGTCGGAAAAGAAAGGCCACGCCACAGGGGTCCTAGCCCAAGAACATGGAGGATGGACTAGACCCATTGGGTACTATTCTTGCCACTTGGACCCCTTCTGTTTAAGGCTGGACAAAACTTCAGATCTCATTTTAGCACATCCCCTGCTTCTTCTGGCACCGCATAATATTTCTGCCATCCTGAATCAGGTGCAACCCAGACACCTGTCCATGGCCAGACATCTACGGTTGCACATCTCCCTACTTCTTCCTGACAATGTGACCCTCCAAAGGTGTCTTACTCTCAACCTGGCCACACTTCTGACATTTTTCGAGGGGGGACAAGAAGAAGGTAAAGAAGGAGACCCCTGTACTACTCTATATGACTGCCTTGAAATGATGAGCATGGAAACCACACATTTTCCTACAGTGAGTGAAATTCCTCTGGAAAACCCTGACTATACACTTTTTGTGGATGGCTCCAGATATGCAGATGAAGGAGGCAAGTACCACACAGGTTATGCTGTGACCTGTGAATCTAAAAATCCTACAGGCAGGAGCATTACCACCAACTGTATCTGCTCAGGAAGCAGAGCTCCAAGCCCTCACTACAGCATGTAAGATAGCGGAAGGTAAAAGAGCCATTATCTATACAGACTCAAGGTACGCCCTTGGAGTAGCTCATGACATCGGTATCATCTGGAAGGCCAGAGGGTTTCTAACAGCGGCCGGAACACCGGTGAAACACGGCCCAGCCATCAAGGATTTAATGGATACACTACTCCTGCCTGACCAAGTGGCTGTCTTGAAGGTTAAAGCACACGACAAACTGAATTCTCAAGAAGCCAGAGGGAACCACTTGGCAGATATAACTGTTAAACAAGAAGAAAAAATCCAGCAAAAAACGGCCGAAGTGGCCGAAGAGGAGAGTGAATCCTCAGCACAAATGCTTTTGGCAGTGCATGTGCCATCTGACCAGCAATACCTAGCCTCTATGCAAGGGGCTGCTCACACAGAAGAAAAGTTGGAATGGATCGATAAAGGAGCGGACCACAATGAAGATCTGTATTTGATGAGAGGGAAAACTTGTTTACCAAGAAATATGAATCTAGCAGTTGTCCAATGGGCGCATGGACCTGCGCATCTCTCTAAGAACTTAATGAATTCACTGATCAGCAAATACTACTGGGCCCCAGGGATAACCACCTTAACCAGAAATTACTGCGCCTCGTGTGTAGTATGTGTAAAATGCAATCCGGGGAGAACAGAAAAGACACCACAGAAGCATTTGGCGAAACCCCTCTATCTGTTCCAGGGGATACAGATTGATCATATACAGATGCAAAGAAGTGGCCGATATGAATATGCCCTGGTAGTGGTGGACATGTTCTGCTGGCCAGAAGCCTATGCTGTTACAAACATGACAGCCAAGACCCTGGCTAAGAAACTACTGAGTGAGATAGTATGTAGATTTGGGGTCCCAGAGGTGATAGAGAGCGATCAGGGCCCAGCCTTCACAGCAACCCTTACAAAAGAGATTTGGGCAGCACTGGGGGTTCTACACACCCCATATCACCCTAAAAGTAGCGGGAAGGTAGAAGGGATGAATGGGACACTAAAAAACAGGATGCACCTTTCGCTGCAATTACAGCTGCAAGTCTTTTTTGGTATGTCTCTACCAGCTTTTCACATCTACAGTGAAATTTTTGCTCATTCTTCTTTGCAAAATAGCTCAAGCTAACTGGCAAATTTGTTTCAGTGAGACTCCAGCCCTCTCAGCCCAAGACGCAGACAAGGCTCATGTTGAATGCACAGTGACAAAAGGCGGAGGAACTTCCCTAATTTTGTAAGTTTCAGAAAAAGCTTGCTTTATCCATCTAGCCAAGGTGGCTTTAGATGCACTCTTTCCCTTGTGTGCTCCTGAAAAGAAGACAAACAAGGCGTCTGTTTTTCTAAAGGTCTTGGTGACCACAAGGTAGACGAGAAGAATTCTTCTCACGTCTAAAAAACTACATTTTATTTCTTGGTCGGCCTTTGGCAAGCTACAAAAGGTTGGCAGTACAATGACCTGGGATGTGTGGAATGTATTGGCCACTTTAGGCAGAAATCCTGGATCAGTTTTCAAAACAACCCGATCCTCAAAAATTGTGAGGAAAGGCTCCCTCACTGATAGGGCCAGTAACTCACTTACCCTACGAGCTGAGGTAATTGCCACAAGAAAAATAGTTTTTAAGGTAAGTAACCTAACTGAAATATCCTCTAGGGCAGGGGTCTCAAACTGGTGGCCCTCCAGCTGTTCAAAAACTACAAGTCCCAGACGGCATTGCAAGAATGACAGTTACAAGCATGACTCCCTAAGGCAGAGGCAAAATGGGACCTGTAGTTCCGCAACAGCTGGAGGGCCGCCAGTTTGAGACCCCTGCTCTAGGGGCTCAAAAGGGAATTCTACCAAAGTTTGAAGCACCAGGGACAGGTCCCAGGTTGGACAACTTCTAACCACTACTGACCTGGACCTAGAAATTGATTTGAGTGTAATTTGTAGTGAATCTAGCTATAGTGGGATTTTCCAAGAGAGAAAATTGGAGAAAAACACTGCCGCCTGTACCTTTAAGGTACTAACTGAAAGACATTTGAGGACACCCTCTTTACCCACTTCAGCCCTGGACGGATTTACCCCCTGACCATAGCACTTTTTACAATTTGGCAGTGCGGCGCTTTAACTGCTAATTGCGCGGTCATGCAATGCTGTACCTAAACGAAATTTGCGTCCTTTTGTTCCCACAAATAGAGCTTTCTTTTGATGGTATTTGATCACCTCTGCCGTTTTTATTTTTTGCGCTATAAACGTAAAAAGACCGAAAATTTTGAAAAAAAACCCCAATATTTTCTACTTTTTTGTTATAAAAAAAATAGACTCAATTTTAGTCATACATTTAGTTCAAAATGTATTCAGCCACATGTCTTTGGTAAAAAAATGTCAATAAGCGTATATTTATTGGTTTGCGCAAAAGTTATAGCGTCTACAAACTAGGGTACATTTTCTGGAATTTACACAGCTTTTAGTTTATGACTGCCTATCTCATTTCTTGAGGTGCTAAAATGGCAGGGCAGTACAAAACCCCCCCAAATGACCCCTTTTTGGAAAGTAGATACCCCAAGGAAATTGCTGAGAGGCATGTTGAGCCCATTGAATATTAATTTTTCTTGTCCCAAGTGATTGAATAATGACAAAAAAAAAATTTACAAAAAGTTGTCACTAAATGATATATTGCTCACACAGGCCATGGGCATATGTGGAATTGCACCCCAAAATACATTCTGCTGCTTCTCCTGAGTACGGAGATACCACATGTGTGAGACTTTTTGGGAGCCTAGCCGCGTACGGGGCCCTGAAAACCAAGCACCGCCTTCAGGATTTCTAAGGGCGTAAGTTTTTGATTTCACTCCTCACTACCTATCACAGTTTTGAAGGCCATAAAATGCCAGGACAGTTCAACCCCCCCCCCAAATGACCCCATTTTGGAAAGTAGACACCCCAAGCTATTTGCTGAGAGGCATGTTGAGTCCATGTAATATTTTATATTTTGCCACAAGTTGCGGGAAAAATACAAACTTTTTTTTTTTTTTTTTTGCACAAAGTTGTCACTAAATGATATATTGCTCAAACATGCCATGGGCATATGTGGAATTACACCCCAAAATACATTCTGCTGCTTCTCCTGAGTATGGGGATACCACATGTGTGGAACTTTTTGGGAGCTTAGCTGCGTACGGGGCCCCGAAAACCAAGCACCGCCTTCAGGATTTCTAAGGGCGTAAATTTTTGATTTCACTCCTCACTACCTATCACAGTTTTGAAGGCCATTGTGCTTATTTTGCAGCTCTCATTTGTTTTTGAAAATGAAGAAAGAAAAGAAAAATGTATTTTTTTTTCTTTTTTCAATTTTCAAAACTTTGTGACAAAAAGCGAGGTCTGCAAAATACTCACCATACCTCTCAGCAAATAGCTTGGGGTGTCTACTTTTCAAAATGGGGTCATTTGGGGGGGGGGGGGGTTGTGCCATCTGGGCATTCCATGGCCTCCGAAACTGTGATAGGCAGTGAGGAGTGAAGTCAAAAATTTACACCCTTAGAAACCCTGAAGGCGGTGCTTGGTTTTTGGGGTCCCGTATGCGGCTAGGCTCCAAAAAAGTCTCACACATGTGGTATCCCCGTACTCAGAAGAAGCAACAGAATGTATTTTGGGGTGTAATTTCACATATTCCCATGGCATGTTTGAGCAATATATCATTTAGTGACAACTTTGTGCAAAAAAAAAAAAAAATTTGTCTTTTTCCCGCAACTTGTGTCACAATATAAAATATTCCATGGACTCGACATGTCTCTCAGCAAATAGCTTGGGGTGTCTACTTTCCAAAATGGGGTCATTTGGGGGAGGTTTGAACTGTCCTGGCATTTTATGCACAACATTTAGAAGCTTATGTCACACATCACCCACTCTTCTAACCACTTGAAGACGAAGCCCTTTCTGACACTATTTGTTTACATGAAAAAATTTATTTTTTTTGCAAGAAAATTACTTTGAACCCCCAAACATTATATATTTTAAAAGCAAAAAGCAAAGGCCCTACAGATTAAAATGGTGGGTGTGTCATTTTTTTTTCACACAGTATTTGCGCAGCGATTTTTCAAACGTTTTTTTTGGGAAAAAACACACTTTTTTTAAATTTTAATGCACTAAAACACACTATATTGCCCAAATGTTTGATGAAATAAAAAAGATAATCTTAGGCCAAGTACATGAATACCAAACATGACATACTTTAAAATTGCGCACAAACGTGCAGTGGCGACAAACTACATACATTTTTAAAAGCCTTTAAAAGCCTTTACAGGTTACCACTTTAGATTTACAGAAGAGGTCCACTGCTAAAATTACTGCCCTCGATCTGACTTTTGCGGTGATACCTCACATGCATGGTGCAAATGCTGTTTACATTTGACGCCAGACCAAGGCTTGCGTTCGCCTTTGCGAGAGAGCAGGGGGGGACAGGGGTGTTTTTTTTGTTTTTTTTTCTTTATTATTTTTTTGCTTTTTTATCTTATTTTTAAACTGACCCTTTCATTTTTTTTAATCATTTTTATTGTTATGTCAGGGAATGTAAATATCCCCTATGATAGCAATAGGTAGTGACAGGTACACTTTTTTGAAAAAAATGGGGTCTATTAGACCCTAGATCTCTCCTCTGCCCTCAAAGCATCTGACCATGCCAAGATCGGTGTGATAAAATGCTTTCCCAATGGCGCTGTTAACATCCGGCGAAATCTAAGTCATGAAATTCTCGTAGCTTCCGGTTTCTTAGGCCATAGAGATGATTGGAGCCATTCTGGTCTCTGATCAGCTCTATGGTCATCTGGTGGAATCACCTCAGGTTCCCTGTTGGGACAGGAGAGCTAGAGAAAAACATGGAAGACGGTGGGATGGGGGGACATTCCCTCCCACTGCTTGTAAAAGCAGTCTAGAGGCTAATTAGCCGCTAGGATTGCTTTTACATTAAAGCTAACCGCTGGCTGAAAAGAATGATACCAAGATGATACCTAAACCTGCAGGCATCATTCTGGTATAACCACTCAAAGTCCAGCAACATACCAATACGTTGCTGGTCCTTGTTGGGCATATATTGTAATCTTTTTTTTTCATGCAGCCTGTGGGCTGAACGAAAAAAAGAGATTGATTGGTGGGTATGCCCACCATTAGAATACCTCCCTTCATCCACCCACTTCTAATGATGGGCGTACATGCACCATTTATATATGCCGAAGATGCCGTGCATCCACCCCAAAAGTTAGGAGCAAATCGCTCCTCTGCCCCTGCTGCCCCCATGCTTCGGCATATATCACCTCCGCTGGAGTCGGCTTTATATATCGTGGGAGCAAACGCTGTTGCTGTCAAGATAAATCAATCCGCGCTGAAGCTGAATGGCGTACCTGAAAACAAAAAAATGGTTAACAATAAAACACAGTAAAGTATAAAAAATTGCATACTACCTGAAAAGCAAACATGATAAAACATAATAACAATAAAACATTGCAGAATAGAATACAGTAAAAAAGAGCAGAACAATAGAGAGAGAATAGAGAGAGAGAGAACAATAAAACGACAACTACCAGTATTTTTGTTTTTTTTATTATATATATTTTTTTACAATTTTTTTTGTAACTGACTTTTATAAATGTAACCAGTTCCAGGTTTCGGGTCTCTCAAAATGCGATGGCATCTTGGGAGACCCTGTGAAAGTGTGCCTAGTCTGTGCAATACTCAACTAGTGTATGGTAGCGTTCAAAACATTCACCAATGCAAAGACCAGGATTGTCAGGACAGGAGGGACAATAATAGTGGGTGTCACGCCTATATGCGCGCTTGCTGCAGACATGACATCTTTTTTGGGGGGGTTCGTTGGGTAGGGGTACTCGGGAGGACATAAAGAAAATTCCTCTCATGCAGCCGACTGTATTTGGTTGGGGATGTGAATGGGGGAAGTGTGGTTGCTGCAGAAGTGGTGGGTTCCCAATTAGGATTGGCGAATGCAGCAGGAAGGGCATTATGGGCACGATGGGCCTGTGTTTGTCTTCTTCTTGGTGGCAGCGGGACACTACTTGTGCTTGCCACCTCACCAGCTTCAACTGCACTTATGGGACTCGCCACATCACCAAGTGTTACTGCAGTGCTGGTTTGACTACGACCGGGGTGTACTAGGCCGCTTTCAGCGGACTTTTCCAGCCGCAAATCTGACGGACTTTAGATTTGAAACAGGCTTCAAATCTTTACGTCGTAACTACGACGGACCCAGAAATCCGCTCGTCTGTATGCTAGTCCGACGGACAAAAACCCACGCTAGGGCAGCTATTGGCTACTGGATATCAACTTCCTTATTTTAGTCCGGTGTACGTCATCACGTACGAATCCGTCTGACTTTTGTGTGATCGTATGTAGGTAAGTCCGTTCGTTAGAAAGTCTGCCGCAAGTCCGCCAAACGTCCGCCAAAAGTCCGTCGAAAGTCTGTCGGACGGGCTGTCGGACTTTTGTAGCCGAAAAGTCTGACCGTGTGTATGCGGCATTAGCGATCGCAGGGATCAGGCCTGACTCTGCGAATGCTGCAGTTATGCGTTTAGTGTTTTGTAAGTGACAGTGATCGATCGATACTGCACTTGGGTGGGCTGGGCTGGGCTGGGCGGAGGGGCAAAACGCAGGTGCTAGCAGGTATCTGGGCTGATCCCGCTAACACTGCGTTTTTGGGAACCCTAAACTGCTGGGGACGCTAGTATAGATCTTATCGGATCAGATATTGATCCGTTCAGATACTATACCACTTAAGGAGGTGAATTCTGCGTGCGTGGGTGTTAGCGCTACTGGCGCTAACCTGACGCTGCCTGGGGCGACGCAGACCCTATCTGACCCTAAAACCTTATATAACCTTAAGTTATATCACCGCTGGGCGATCAAGGGGCTAAACCTTTATTCGGTAATAAACGGCGGGTGTCCTGACACTATAAAAAATAAACTAACTAACCAGCGTCACCCATTAACCAGCGTCACCCGTTATACGGTGATCACTGGTGAAAGGGTTAACTAGGGGGCAATCAAGGGGTTAAAACCTTTATTAGGTAGTATATGGGGGTCCCAGACGCTATAAAAAGCTGACAGCGAACCTATATATTTACCTCCCTAACTAGCGTCACCAGTGACACTAATACAGCGATCAGAAAAACGATCGCTTAGTGACACTGGCGACGGGGGGTGATCACGGGGTTAAAACTTTATTAGTGGGGGTACCCTAGACCTAAAGGGGGATAACACTAACTGCCCTACCACTTCTAACTGTCACAAACTGACACCAATGCAGTAATCAGGAAAAAAAAAAAAACTGCTTGGTGTCACTGTGACGGGGGGGGGGGGGGGGGGGGTGATCGGGGGGTGATGGGGGGTGATGGGGGGTGTAAAGTATGCCTGGTGTGTTTTACTGGGATGTGTAGTGTTGTGCACTTACTCGGATGTCTTCTCTCCTCTGTGCTGGAACGGAAAATACCGAGCCGAGGAGCGATGACATCACTTCCTCTGCCGCTGTTTACTATACAGCAGCAGAAGAAGAATCTCATTTGTTGGGAGCGATCGCGAGGGGGTGGCCACGAATGAGTGGTCTTCCCCTCAGCCTGGATCGCTCCCCTAACGAAGCCGACTGCCTCGGGCACTGGGGGGGCGCGATGCTCCCCCCCGCCTGCGGGAGGCAGATCACGTACCAGGTACGTGATTTTGCCTGCCCGTGCCATTCTGCCGCAGTATATCTGTATTAGGCGGTCGGCAAGTGGTTAAAAAATTCTAAAATTGAAGGAACATCATGAGTTAATCTTTGATTTTCAGATAACCATGAGTTACATTTTTTCCATACCTTGGAATATATGACTCTAGTGACTGGTTTTCTGCAATTTACCAGGGTCTTGACTACTTTGTCAGAGGACCCCTGGGCACCTAGTATCTTTTCTTCAGATACCAGGTTGTCAACTTTAAGGAAACCACCTGCAGGTGCGACACTGGACACTGCGATAATAAGTCTTCTCTCTTTGGAAGACTCAGTGGAGGCTCTGAGGCCAGAGGCTCTGCTGCATACCGCTACACAGGTTAAGACCAGCTCTGACGCCCCCATCTCCCCCTTCCTGGAACCCACACCATCTCTGACGGTTCCTCTGCTATCTTTTATTTGGTGTGCCACTGGACTACTATGTTGGCTTACTGCAGCTCATCTCCAGTCTACCAGATGTGATGTTAGTATATCCGGACTTGCTGCCACCTGTAGTCCTCCGCTCTTTCTCCTGTGGGAGATGTACCTGAACTCTACACTTCAGTCCTACATGTGAGTGGATATTGTTTTTTATTAATAAATGTATTTGATATATACTCAGTGGCGCCCCTTCTCCTTGTTTTTTCTTCTAGTACATTGGACTTGGCTTTCGGTCCTTTTTGGTGGCTGCCTTGATGGACTTACTTTCCACTCATATATATGGTTTATATATGTCTGTGTGGATTCTGCCCTTGCATTCATAGGCACAGTTGATTGAGGTATCTTGGATTGCGCTTTTTTTACTTGTATAACTCCCAGCGTACCTGTTCGTGCCATTTTTAGAGACAGGAACGAACGTCTCCCAGCGCCCGCTGATGACGTCACACTCCACGGAAGTGACCCTGCTGGATACTTCCTGTGGGCCAGCTTGGAACGCATAAGTTCTGCCCCTTCACATACACAGCTTCCTCTCTTCCCCTGCACACTCCAGCCATGCTGTTAGGGAGAGAACAGCCGACTGCCACCATGTGGCTCACGGACTGGAGCTCCGACTTACACCGCGGTGCTGGCATTCCCCATGCACTGAGAAGGAGGGACAGCAGCCACAGACCTACTCCCGTGGTGGATGTGCTGCTCTGGGACAAGAAGAAGGTAGGAATACCACCCCAAAAATGCCACAGGAGCCATGCTCATGAGACATAGGGTAACCAGTTCCAGGAAACGTTACCCCCCCCCCCTGTCTGGAGGAAACACTAATACTGACATGGGGCCTGGAGGACCGCCCTTTTATCTGGTGGGGGTTAACGTGTTTCCTGTCCTGGTAGGAGGAGCTCATGGGCTGTCCTGGAAGACACTTAGAGAAATCTGCATTTCTGCCACTAGAGGGCATTGCAGTGGAAATTCTTCAGTTTAGTTTGCTTGTGATCTCCATCTTGTACCTCCTACAGTTGGGTGTTTGTTGGGATACAGTAGATAGTTTCTGTCCTCTCAGACAAGTAAGAGGGTAAATTTGTTATTAGTTATTCTTTGTTAGTTCATCTTTAAATAATTCTTATTAATGTTCACTACCATCACAAACTAATTTTTCCTTATAGTCTGGTCAGTAAATTGGTTTCTCTTTCATTCATTGACAGACACAGCCTTTTTTATTCAGAACCATAGGGTTATATTGCCCCCTACAGGAGTAGGACACTAGGCAGACAAAAGACATGGCTACGCCTATGCGCAGTTCTTGGTGATATACACCCCCCTCTCTGCTACAGGCCTTCAGTTTTTTCCGCCTAGTCAGGAGTAAGGACCTAGTTCCCTGTCGGGATCTCTTGTCCTTGCAATTTTTATTTATTTATTTTTTTTCCCCTGGATTTTTCCAGTGAGATCTACAATCAACTGCCGGGCTGGGCGATGGGCTGGACATTCGATCCAGTGGTCACCCCAGTCTGGCCAGCGAGCGCGTGCAGACCGCAGCTACACGCTAGGTTGGCTGCGACATAGCCCCACTGGATGCGAGGCGAGGTCGCATACAACCGGGTCTCGGCTCGAGTCGCAGCGTCCCTCATGTCCGACAGCTCCCCACTTCGGTGGCGAAGAGGTTCTGTCTAGAGTGATGCCCGCTTGGTCCTGGTATGGTAAGTAAAGGTCTCCCTCTCCCCTTAGGGGGATTTTTTGTGGTGGACGCGGGACCCGGGTTAGTCGGTCCTGCGGGCCCCCTCTATCCCTACACCCTCTTTTCCTAGCCCTGGAGGTCCCTGCGTAACCCCCCTCTTCCCCTCCTCCCTCCATATGAGGTAGTGTGCCTGTGGTGCATCCTGGTGGATGGGGTTGAATACTGGTGGGCTGGAGGTGTGCACCGCCTAGGTGCCGTGCTTACCGGGGGGGAGGCACTGGGTCCGGTGGCCGGATCCTCTCTCTCTCTCTCGCTCTCATCCTAGGAGGCTACAGGGTTCTCCTGCATCTGTGGTAGACTCGTGTAGCAGGGCCAGCGGCCATTTTGCCATAGCCGCCATCCTCTTCCCTAGTGCCTTTGCTGTAGCCGGCGTCCTTTTCTCTAGTGCCTGATAAGTTCCTATGGCCGGAGGCCATGTTTGTGTAGCTCGGCGGCCATGATATGGTGGATTTTTGGATCAGGCAACGGCGGCCCTTTACTGTGTAGCCCAGGATGCTGTTTTTTTGTAGGCGGAAACCCCTCTTTTTAACCCGGCACTGACTCCTGTGCTTTCTTCTCCCTTGGACGCCAAATGTGTGGATAAATTACCAAAAGTCTGCGTTGACCCCAGTTCGGAAATTGGTTTATCTAGGTCTGACTCTGGATTCCGCTCGAGCCAGAGTGGTCCTTTCGCAGAACAAACTCCAGAAATTACAGGATCCCTCCTCTCTCTGCTGCAGGCTGTGGGTTTGCAGAGGTTTGTGGCTTGGTGGTCCGGTATCACTACCATGTGGGGGGTGTCCCATTGTAGTGGTCACTCTTGGTGTAGGGCTCTCCTTTTTCTCTCTTATGGAGTCTCAGGAGCATGCTTCCCCTCCTGACCCCCTGTCAGAGGCTGCAGGTCCCTCTGGGTCCCAGTCATCCGTTGATGCACTGACGGCGGCCCTGGAGTACTTTGTGTCCTGGGTGGAGGTGGCACTTGGGCGGCGAACTAGCAGAAAGCGTCCCCTGCCTTCCCCTGCTTCATCTGTCTCATCAGATCCTGAAACTGATTTGGCTGCCATTGACGGGGCCCACCCTGCGGGGTCTGCGGCCGCGCTCCTAGATCTCTCAGACAGTGAGGATGATTCCTCGACCCCAGTGGCTACGCGCGAGAAGGCGCTGGTGGATGCACTGATTGCTTCTGTGCAGGAAACTTTAAAGATGGAGGATGCAGTCAAGGCTGCGGTGGAGGTGCTGGTCTCTTTTGGCACTCACAAGCCACCTCGTGCGGCAAAGGTGTTCCCTTATCCCTCCTTTTTTGACAAGTTTGTCTATAAAGATTGGGAGCATCCAAAATGCCCCTTTGTGATCCCAAAGTGTTTGGCTGTGCGTTATCCCTTTGAGGAAAGTCTGCTCAAAAAATGGACAACTCCGTCTGTGGTGGATCCCCCGATTTCCCGATTGAACAAAACCACTGATTCCTGTTGAGGACTCTCCGGTCTTTAAAGACCCAGCTGACAGGAAGGCAGAGTCTCTGAGCCGCACTATATTCTCTATTGCGGGTTCGGCGCTTCGGCTGATTTTGGCTATTGCTATGGTGTCGCAAAGGCTGACATAGTGGGCTAAGCTGTTGTGCCATGACTCGGAAGGGGACCAGTTTCCACCTGCCTTCACGGAATTAGCGGACCAACTGGTCCAGGGGCTGCAGTTTGTCTGCGATGCCTCTTTGGACGCAGCTCCCTAGCTTTCTAAGCTGTTTCAGTGGTAGTACTTCGACGGGTATTGTGGCTGAAGTGTTGGACTGCGGACCAAGCCTCAAAGAAGGCCCTAGCTGATCTGCCTTTTCAAGGTGATCGTTTATTCGGAGCCACTCTGGATGATATCATTAAGAATGTCACAATTCCGGTCTAGTGGCCCCGGACTGGCCTCGACGGTCCTGGTATGCCAACCTGGTGCGTCTGGTTGCAGATGCCCCCTGGTGGCTGCCTCTCAGGGAGGATCTGCTATCCCAAGTGCCGATCTTCCACCCTGCCTTACGTTTGCTAGCTTTAATGGCCTGGCTATTGAAATCGCTTATCTGCGTCAGTGATTCCGATGCTGCTCAGAGCTAGAAAGTCTTTTTCCAGTCAGTGGGGTTTCACCCATGTTCCTTTTCGGTGGCTTGGATTTTGACTTTTCTTCAGAGGGGCGTTGAAAAGAATTTGGCCTTGAGTACTGTCAAGGGCCAGGTGTCGGCCTTGGCAGCTTTCTTTCAATGATCCCTGGCTTCGCATTCCCTGGTGCATACCTTCATTCAGGGAGTGTGACATGTGGTTTCACCGGTGCGATCTCCCTTGCCACCATGGGACTTAAATCTTGTACTTTTGGTTCTACAGAAGCCTCCATTTGAGGATATTCGAGAAATTCCCCTGCTCACGATATCACAGAAGGTGGCCTTCTTGGTGGCTATTACATCTGCTCGCAGGGTGTCAGAGTTGGCTGCGCTATCCTGTCGCATGCCCTACCTGGTGATTCACGAGGACAAGGTGGTGCTTCGTCCTTGTCCTTCTTTCCTTCCAAAGGTTGTCTCTGATTTCTATTTAAATGAAGACATCGTGTTGCCTTCTCTATGTCCCCGGCCGCAACATCCGAGGGAATTTGCCTTGCACACCTTAGATGTGGTATGGGCAGTCAGTCAAGGTGTATTTGGCAGCCACTGAGTCTTTTCGAAGGTCAGACTCTCTGTTTGTGATCACGGACAGGCCAAAGAAGGGGCTATCTGCTTCCTCAGCGACCATCTCTAGATGGATCAGGCAGACGGTGACTCAGGCCAGGGTCAGGTTCCTCCCTTCTCGGTGAAGGCACACTCGACTCGGACGATGAGTGCCTCCTGGGCCTTCCGTCATCAGGCATCAGTAACGCAAGTTTGCAAGGCGGCCATCTGGTCGTCGGTGCACACTTTCACAAAATTTTACAAAGTGGATGTGCTGGCATCTGCGGATGCTTCTTTTGGCTGCAAGGTTCTGCAGGCTGTGGTCAAGAGGGTTTTTCCATCGTGAAGGGATTTTTTTTTGCTGGTCAGGTGGGCTTCAGGTTGTTTTCGCTGAGCTCCAGGTTTTCTAGTTGGCCTGGGTTTTTTGTTTTTGTTGGCTGCCCCACCCCTCATGCTTGGCACTGCTTTGGGACATCCCAATGGTTCTGAATAAAGAAGGCTGTGTCTGTCAATGAACGAAAGAGAAAATAGGATTTTTTACTTACCGTAACATCCAAGTTCATTGACAGACACAGCACCTGCCCCTCTATGGAGTTTTTAATACTTCTGATACTGCTTGTTACAGAACTGAAGGCCTGTAGCAGAGAGGGGGTGTATATCACCTAGGACTGCCCATGGGCGTAGCCAAGTCTTTTGTCTGCCTAGTGTCCTACTCCTGTAGGGGGCGACATAACCCTATGGTTCTGAATAAAGAAGGCTGTGTCTGTCAATGAACTCAGAGAAACAGATTTTATGGTAAGTCTAAAACCCTTTTTTATCTTTTCCTCCTCTTAGTAAAATGCTGAGACCAACATCTATAGTTTGGAAACATTTCAACAGTGCAATTTCTGCTGAGAGCAAAGCTGCAAATATTGTGAGAAGAAATATTCTTTTCCAAATGAATAATAATGAAAGTGCAAGTAGCTTTTTCCCTCCAGAGTTCTAATTCCAGAAACACTCTGCTGCTTTTGGATCATCACAAAGTGTTTCTTCACCAGCAGCATCTTCAAGTAAGGAAGTGTTACAAACCACGGCCTCCCAAAAATACACAGTCCCTTCATTTATAGAGAAAATGACACCTGAAAATCAGGAGAAAATTGATCAAGCTCTTGCAAGAGCAATATGTGCTTCAGCATTGTCAATAACTGAAAATGCATATTGATAGGAAACTTTTATATTATTATGGAGGGAAAGGAGGGTGGTAACCTGTTTTCATGTATAGTTGAAATGTTCTTAACATATCAATACAAATTTAAAAAGCAAGTTTAGTTTATTTACTGAATAAGCTGTACTTTTAGATACATTGCATTTAATGTTCCCAGTGCATCAAAATGACTTTCAATTTGTAAAACGACTCCACACTGAATTTTTTTTCTGTAATTTTTCACAAAATGTCCACTTTAGCTGGAAAAAAAAATGGGGGGAAAAAAACCCAGAGGGGGAAAAAAAGGGGGGAGGGGACAAAAAAAAAAAAAAAAACGGAAAAAACTTTTTTTTTCTCATGGCTTTAAAATTTCCAGAAATTATAGCAGACCACTACTGACTGAATGAATGAGTAGGATTCCATTATAGCTAAACCATGACTTCCACTGCGACTCCTGATGTGCCAAAATAGCTACTTATAGAAATAATACAAATAATGCTCTTGTCCAGTGTACTAAGGAGTGAAAACATAAGCCTATAAAAAAATACCAGAAATTGCTAGACTATCAATCAGTCACTAACTCCTGGCATTGGTACTTGGTATAGGATTAGGCCCTGGTATATTAGATCCTTGTTGACTGAAAGTAACCTATGAGGAGTCTTGTATATTTAAAGAACCTATTGGGATTTTCATGGTGTACAAAGTGCCGTATGGAAATCCACCACATGGACCCTTGGGTCAGTACAGGAAGTAATGGGGAAAAAAAAATCGACATCCAAAAGAAAAAAAAAATTGGGATGTGAAATGTGCCTGGCTCTGGTCACTGTCGTTTCCTCTAGGGAACTGAGTTTTGTGACTTTCACCATTTTCTTCCTAGCAGACAGTTAGCATCAAACAGGAACAACAGAACATATTGAACTATATACAGTTCTGCCAAAAAAATACATAGTTAAAGTGGTTCTGAAGGCAGAAAGTTTCTATGCATTAGGTTAAAAAAAAACTTTCCGCATGCAGCTTCTCCCCCAGCCCCCCTAATACTTACCTGAGCCCGATCTCAGCCCAGCGATGTGCCCTAGAGCAGAGGCTCTCCCGCCTCATTGGCTCAGACACTCAGTCATTCACAGCCAGTGAGGAGGGAGCGCCAAGCCCCGCTCTGTGTCTTATGGACATACAGAGCAGGGGTCAGGAGCAAGCATGCACGAGTAACCTCATAGTAAGCTGCATGCTATGAGGGTGCTCAGTCGGGGGGGGGGGGACCAGTAGCGCCGGCAGGGGACCTGAGAAGAGGATTGGGGCTGCTCTGTGTAAAGAGCAGATAAGTATAACATGTTTACAATCACTTTGAAAATAGACTGCATATGAGTAATATGTAAGGACAATTAGATTGTACATGCTTGCATATGCGACATCTCTGTCCCCACATCTGAATGCAAATGTCAGGTGCCCTGTCCATTGTTTTAAGTCTGAGTCCCCTCCAGGAAGATGGGGCTTGTGATACCAGTGTGAGTTGAGTAGGTCACTATTTAAGAAGACAGCCAGTAGCAGTAACAGAATAAACATTCATATTGACTTGTTACCAGTGGCATAGCATGGGTTGTCAATGCTCGGGGCAAGGCAAGTAATTTGCGCCCCATAACCTGTAGACTTTTAGATACTCCCACTCTGATCACAACCCCCAGATACCCTCCACTCTGATCACAACTCTAGATCCCCCAAGATCCCTCCCCTCTGATCACAACTCCAGATACTTCACCAGATCCCTCCACTCTGATCACACCCCTAGATCCCCTCCCCTCTTATAAAACCTTCAGATCCCCCCCTATCTCTCTACTCTGATCACACTTCCAAATCCCACCAGATCCCTCCCCTCTGATGACACTTCCAGATCCCTCCAACTGATCACACCCCCAGATCCTCTTCCCCCATCTCTCCATTCTGATCACACCTCCACATACCCCACCAGATCATTCCACTCTGATCACACACCCCCCTAGATACCCCCCTACCCATCACACACACACACCATACCCCCACATCTGACCGGTCCTGCAGCACCAGGGACAGGAGGGCTAGCTGTGTCCCGCACAGGCAAGAGAATATCTCCAGCAGGCATTCCGGGTGGCAGTGGCAGCTACAGCAGCCAGCAGGGAGCCTTCACCTTACTCAAGATGGCCATGGCCAGTTATGCTAAGGGGTGTTTTCCAAAGTGGTTTCTCTGCAAAATAAGGCATTGAGACATGGATGGATGGATGAGTTTGCTTTAAATATTAAAAATAAATTAAATAGTGTTTTTGGTTTGCTTTGCTCTGCTCAGGTGCAGTGCTTTAACCACCTCAAGTCTGGACACTTTCTTTTTTTAAATCAAATCCTTTTTTACTTTTATATGCAAACATTGAAACAATACAAACAAAGTTTACAAACAAAATCACATTAACCGCTCGCCGACCACTCGCCGTCATTATACTGCGGCAGGTAGGCACGATCCCGCGAGCCGTCGTAGCTATACGTCGGCTCCTTTAACCACTTAAGCCCCGGACCATTTTGCTGGCCACTTTTGCGATTTGGCACTGCGTCACTTTAACTGACAATTGCGCGGTCGTGTGACGTGGGTCCCAAACAAAGTTTACGTCTTTTTTTCCCACAAATAGAGCTTTCTTTTGGTGGTATTTGATTACCTCTGCGGTTTTTATTTTTTGCGCTATAAACAAACAAAATAGCAACAATTTAGAAAAAAAAACGCATTTTTAAAAACTTTTTGCTATAATAAATATCCAATGTGTAAATTGTCCGATGTATCCGCCATAATGTCGCAGTCACAATAAAAATCACAGATCGCCGCCATTACTAGTAAAAAAAAAATAATAATAATAAAAATGCCATAAATCTATCCCCTAGTTTGTAGGCGCTATAACTTTTGCGCAAACAAATCAATATACGCTTATTGTGATTTTTATTACCAAAAATATGTAGAAGAATACATATCGGCCTAAACTGAGAAAAAAAATCTTTTTTTTTTTAAATTGAGGATATTTATTATAGCAAAAAGTACAAAATATTGTGTTTTTTTCAAAATTGTTGCTCTTTTTTTGTTTATAGCGCAAAAAATAAAAACGGCAGAGATGATCACATACCACCAAAAGAAAGATCTATTTGTGGGAAAAAAAGGATGACAATTTTGTTTGGGTACAGCATCGCACGACCGCGCAATTGTCAGTTAAAGCGATGCAGTGCCGTATCACAAAAAATGCTCTGGTCATTGAGCAGCCAAATCTTCCGAGGCTGAAGTGGTTAAACCAGGCAAATCCCGACAACACAAAAGAAAAACCCTAGTTCACCCCACCACAACAAAAAGACCCCTGTCCCCCAATCCCACCCTACACTTGGAGTATTTATGAAAAAAAAAAGAAAGAGAGAAAAAACAAAAACAGTATCCAATATTACAAAGTACATAGTACCTATTGGTTTATATGATACCTAAAGTCTTTGACTGAAGCCATCTTGACCAGGTAGCATCAAACTCACTCATGGAATTTCTTAGGGAGTATGTAATGTTTTTCAAAAAGAATAATCCTATTGAGATCTAAAATCCACTCAGATACAGTCGGCGGGTAAGGAGAGGTCCACTTGAAGTGGAGTTCCACCCATATTTTAAACTCCTCGGCATCCAAAGCCGCTGTGTGTGCTGCAAAAGAATTGGCATATTATTTTTTTTGTTTTTTAAACTCACTTTTATATTCTTTATTCTAATTTTCATTTCCTGTGCTCGGCTGCGGCCGAACGCTTCTTTTCTTGCCTGCAATGCCTCCTGGGAAATGTTTGTCATCAATCCCAGGAGGCAATAGGCATTGCTGGGCCGTAATCAAAAAACTATTTAAAATTGACACTCTGACTGCATCCACATAGGTCAAACACAGGGATATCTATTCAGATTAGTAAGTCCCTACCGCGGCAGAGTAAACCATCACCCCAGAGATACAAAGATAATCAACCATAGGGGTGTATTCCTCTGAATTGTTTAGGCATACAAAAAAGGGGGGCGGGAACACAAAGAAATTCCCAAAGAATTCTTCAAAAAGGAAAGACCGGTATTAAAGATAAAATATAACTTTTTTTAGAAAATTTAATATAACACTAGAAATTATTAACTATAATGGTACTACTAACCTCCACCATGTACATTTAAAAAATAGACAGTTGTCTTAAGGACACAGGTGGCCAAAACAATCAGACATACAGGCCTCACAGACACCACTCCCCATTGATTTAACAAAGTTGGACCCTATTAATAAACAAAGTAATACGGCAATTTCACTGAACAATTAAAGCTGGAGATAATAGGATGCACCAGGTCCGTGCATATGGACTCCAATTAGAAGGCTTGTAGTGTTAAGTCAGTAATTGAGGCCGTGGCTTTGCGGCCTTCTTCGGTCCTTCTGGAGTCCTTCTGGAATCGCCATCTTGTGGTAATAAAAGGTAATACCTTTGGTATTACAACCAGCATTGCTAATGCAATGCTAATGGAGGCAGCGCTGCAAAACCTGCCTGTTTTCACTCTCCTTCCCAAAGTGGAGAAGAGAAGGAAGTGATTTCGGGCCTTATCTGGCGCCTTTTGCCTCATGGTGAGTGTGGGTATAGCCTTTTTTTTCCCGTAATAGCTTTTATTTATTTATTTTTAAGTAAAAACTGTTTATTTATTTTGCTGCTTATGTGCCTGCTTGGCCCCTTTCACACGGCTGTCTGATCAGGTTCGCCTGTCAGTTTTTCAGGCGGACCTGATTGGACCTTTAGAGCCCTTTCACACGTGGGGGGGCGTCGGCGGTAAAGCGCCGCTTTACCTTCGTTTTAGCGGTGCTAATCGACCGCTAGCGGGGCGGTTTTAACCCCCCGCCAGTGCCCGAAAAGGGGTTAAATACACCCTCAAAATGTTGCCGGAGCGGCGTTTTGCCGGTGGTATCGCAGTGCTGCCCCATTGATTGCAATGGGGTGCAGCAGTGGAGGAACGGTGAGTTCACCGCTCCTTCACTGCTCCAAAGAAGCTGCTGGCGGGACTTTTTCTGACGCCCTGCCAGCACGCCGCTCCAGTGTGAAAGCCCTCGGGCTTTCACACTGGAGTGAATAGAGACGCTTTTTTCAGACGCTATACAGGCACTATTTTTAGCGCTGTAGCGCCTGAAAAACGCAGGCAGTATGCAAGAGGTCTTATCAGGGATATGGTGGTCTTGTGTCCCTGCAATAAAAGCAGTCACATTCCTTAGTTAAGGCACCACATAGTCAAACACACGCTACTAGGAACATAGTTAACCCTTTCATTGCCCTTGGTGTTAACCCCTTCCTACCAAGTGCCATTATTACAGTGACAGTGACAGTGTATATTATCATCACTGTATTAGTGTCACTTGAGATGTCAGTAGCAGTTAGTTCCGACCCAGTGTCAGACTGTATGGTGTACTATCACAGTCCCGCTCTAAGTTGCTGATCGCCGCCATTACTAGTATTAAAAAATAAAATAAAGAAAAACTCCAGTATATATACCATAATCTGTAGACTAACTTTCACACAAACCTAATAATAATATATACTTATTGTGATTTTTTTTTAACCAAAGACATGTAGCAGAATACATTTTGGCTAACATTTATTGGATATGTTTTATTGCAAAAAATAAAAATATTGTTTTTTTGCTTTCAACATTTCGGGTCTTTATTGTGCAAAATATAAAAAGCTCTATCTGTGGTAAATTATATAAATTTCATTTCTGTACAGTGTTGCATGGCGCAATTGTCAGTCAAGGTAGCCAAGTGTCGAATAGCAAAAAATGGCCTAGTCATAAAGAGGGTAAAACCTTCTGGAGGACAAGTGGCTAAAAGTTCTTACGGATCATAAGAAGGTTAAATGGGCAAAAGCTGAGAGGCATAACTGTGTGTAAACCTGTGTTATGCATCTGTAAAGATACACATCAGGGCTACATAAGAGAAGGGGTGCTTTGCGTTTAAAGAAAAAAATATATGTTAAAAATTACAATTTTGGAGACTATGCCATTAAGTAATAACGGGTACAAAAACATCTTTGCTTGGGAGTTCAGAAAAAATGAAACGTGCCACAAAAGCTGTGACACCAGAAGATGCCAAGCAACTGCGGATGACAAATTTCTTTGCAAAGACTTTTTGTTCAGAAAGTGCAGTGCAACATGTTACTGCAGAATCAAATGGCACAAGAGAAGAACAACCAGCAGAGAAGTCCCCTTCAACAAGTCACCCTCAAAATGAAGGAAGAAGGAAGTTTAAACAAGATTGGTGCAAGGAACTCACATGGCTTAAATTTGACCATAATACAGGCATAGCCATATGTGAGATTTGTGCCTCCTTCCCTGGCATTGCTGACCACACATCCAAGATTGTAAAAGGGTTTTCAGGACCATTTAAACTGGAGACCTTCAAAAAACATGGAAAGTCACTCCAGCATGACAAATGTATAAAAGCCAGGCCCTGTTGGCTCCAGAAGCTACGCCATTGGCTGCATGCGTTAAGAAAATGGAACAAGAGATGTTCAACCACATGAAAGTTCTATTTAATGTGGCCTATTATATTGCAAAAAACAACAAGCCATATATAGACTTTAAAGGTTTGTTAGAGCTGACAGGGAAACTAGGGGTTGCTGTGAGAGAGGAGTATGCAAATGACAAGAGATGCAAGGAATTCATCTCACATATTGCAACTGTAATCCGGAAAGAACTCATCTGCGAGCTAAAGGAGGCCAAATATGTTAGTTTGATGCTAGATGGATCAACTGACAAAGGAGGAGTAATAGAATTAATATTGTATGTCAGATACATCAAGAACAATAGGATCAAATAAGTATTTCTATCAGTCCTACCTCTTGAAATGGCAACTGCAGATGGGTACTTAGAAACCATCACTAAAGAGCTAAAGACACATGGTCTTTTAGACTGGCTTTTTTCAAACCAGCTGATTGGAATTGGTACAGATGGTGCTGCAAGCATGATTGGAGCTGAAAATGGACTGGTACAGAAAGTATGTCAAAATCTCAGCCATGTAATTGGCATTCACTGTGTTGCACACAGATTAAATTAAAGTGTATTAAGCTCTGTGAAAGAGGGAAAATGCATTGATGACCTCGACTCTGTTTTAAAGAAGCTGTACCCATTTTACCAGCATTCACCCAAGAGAATGCGACAGCTAAAGCAGGTAACTGAAAGTTTTCATGAAAAAATCCAGAAATTTCAGTACTTGCATAATATAAGATAGGTGCCAAGCAAAGTCAGTGCTCTCTCTGCACTTGTCAAAGATTGGAAATGTGTGACAGTCCACCCTGAAAGTGTTGCTGCAGAAAAAGACAGTGCTTCTGCAGTTGCACATGGTTTGTTGAAAAAAACGAACCGATTTTAAATTTGTTCACATGCTCCATTTTCTGCTTGACTATCTAGAAATTATTAAGAACCTCTCTCTTTTATTTCAAAGGGAAGAGCTTTTCTTAAGCACTATTGAGTGAAAAACACAATTTCTTCTTTAAAATCACTCAAAGATGTGCCAAAACAGTATGAGGAGAGATTTTTAACTGGAACATCACTCAAAGGACAGTAACAAGATGTACAGTTGCATGGACTCAGCAATACTGCAACTTCTTTGATCCAAAATGAAAAGGACAAATGTATTTAGTATGGTGTAAAATATCTAGAAGAGCGACTTCTCATTCAAAGGAATATTGAACGTTCCACTGCAGTGTTTGATACCTTTGCCTGGCCATCGGGAAAAGCATTACAGGACTATGGTGTTAATGAAATTACAACATTGGCTCGGCATTTCCAGAAACAACTCTCAATGCCTGAAATGCATGATAAATGCATGCATGCAATCCACAATGAGTGGTATGAATTTAAAGTTCTTGGAAAAGGAAAGAAACTGTGTGAACTTCTGGATTTGGCACTCTCCAACACAGACAGATTTCCAGTTTTGGGAAAGTTGTTGTCTATAGTGTCTGTTTTGCCTGTTTCAACCGCATGTTGTGAGAGAGGATTCAGCTTGATGAACTTTGTAAAAAATAAGTTCAGATCTTTAATGCAGCAAGAAAGTTTAGGTGATTTGTTGATGACCAACATGAATGGACCATCAGTGAAGGATTTTGATCCTGCAAAGGCTGTTGACCATTGGTACTTCAATTGCAAAAGTACAATGCATAGTCATGGCCACAAAAAGCCAAGTGAAAAAAAATGACATTGCATTAAACACTTGGTGTCACATCAGAATATATTCATTACCTACACAAGTTAAATGCCTATATATAATGTTTGGTTCTAGTCGTCTTTCTGTGTAAATTTTAAGATCGGTTAACTTTCATATGGAAAATAAAGCTGTGTCGGTCGTTAAAAAAACCTGGCTCCTAACTTTTTTACCTGGCTCCTAGATTCCAAGCAAATTTGTCAAGCCCTGATTAACACCATATGTCTATACCGCTTATTAAATGATAACAGCTAGAGACGGGCTAGTGGATTCTATCCGCTACAGGTAAGTGTATAGATATTTAAATCACTTTGCAAATAGAGCAGATATATCTCACCACTTCCACCGTCATGCTGAATCAATCTTGTCCAGATAATGGATCCATGGCAGATGGTGCAGTCATCTCAGTGCTAAGTCCAGGCCACAAGGCATGAGGGGGACGCTTCCTGCAATAGTCAGCGTGTCCGGAAGATACACAGTCCCGTGTATGGTTATTGTTTTGCTGCCGGTTTATTCTCTGAAGTCTCGCAAGATCTCACGGTATTTGCAAGGTCTCTAGGGGGAAGCAAAGCGGCATCTGGAGGTTCGACTAGTGGGTGGATAAACCGTGTCCTCACATCACAGAGCGTGATGGCATCATGCTGACGCGTTTTACTCATCACACGAGTTTCATCAGAGCATGCGCGGACGCCTGCCCCACGTCTTTAAGTATCGTCAGTGTAATCCAATGATTGGAGTCACCGGCGGTTTGCGCAGACGTCCGCCTCTAGATTAAACAGCCATCCACATAGAAGGACAATAATACAAAGGGCGGGCGGCCCTGGGGTGCAAACAGGCCACAACAGATCATAAAACATGTCAAGTAATAATGAAAATAGAAATAAAATGCAAAAGACAATAATTGAATACATAAATGGAAAACAACAATAAACACACAGTGTCTCCACTGGAGGGTTGATCGGGGCCAGAAGGGTACCTAAGTGTTACTTGTTAACTTTTTTTTAGGTATCAACTCTATAAACCCTGGGCCGTACCATTGCGTTATTTCAAAACCGGAAATGACGCGATGCAAGGTGGCAGCCAGCGTCATTTCAAATAAGGGCAACCAGGCTTTTGTTGCCATTGTTACCCTAGCTTCCAGAGCATCGAGATTGGCGGCGGTGGATACGGGCGGAAGGTAAGTGGCTGCATTTGATGGGTACAGTGGCTGCATTTGATGGGCACAAGTGGCTGCATATGATGGGGGCACAAGTGGCTGCATATGATAGGGGCTGCATATGATGGGGGTACAAGTGGCTGCATATGATGCGGGCACAAGTGGCTGCATATGATGGGGCACAAGTGGCTGTATTTGATGGTCACAAGTGGCTGCATATGATGGGCGCACAAGTGGCTACATATGATGGGGGCTGCATATGATGGGGGTACAAGTGGCTGCATATGATGCGGGCACAAGTGGCTGCATATGATGGGGCACAAGTGGCTGTATTTGATGGACACAAGTGGCTGCATATGATGGGCGCAGAAGTGGCTGCATTTGACGGGCACAAGTGGCTGCATATGATGGGGGCACAAGTGGCTGCATATGGTGGGGCACAAGTGGCTGCATATGATGGGGCACCAGTGGCTGCATTTGACGGGCACAAGTGGCCGCATTTGATGGGCACAAGTGGCTGCATATGATAGGCACAAGTGGCTGCATATGATGGGGCACAAGTGGCTGCATGTGATGGGGGCACAAGTGGCTGCATATAATGGTGGCTGCATATGATGGGGGCACAAGTGGCTGCATATGATGGGGCACAAGTGGCTGCATATGATGGGGGCACAAGAGGCTGCATATGATGGGCACAAGTGGCTGCATTTGACAGGCACAAGTGGCTGCATTTGATGGCCACTTTATTATGTACAGCTTTCACAGCACCGTTTTGAGTGCAGAACTGGAAGAAGCCATCAGAAGATGGGGACACTGTAGTCATAAAGGGATGGCATGGTCAGCAACAATACTCAGGTAGACCATGGAGTTTAAATGATACTTAATTGGTACTAAGGGGCCCAAAAGTGTGGCAAGAAAAATATCCCCTCCACACTATTACACCACCACCAGCCTGAACCGTTGATACAAGGCAGGATGGATCCATGCTTTCATTTTTTTCAATGCAAAATGAAAAGACCCGGCCATATGATTGTCACAGCCAAAAATTAGACTCATCGGACCAGTCAACATTTTTTCAATCTCCTATTGCCAAAATTTGGTGAGCCTGTGCCAATTGTAGCCTCAGTATCATGTACTTAGATGACAGGAGTGGCACCCGGTGTGGTCTTCTGCTGCTGTAGCCCATCTGCTTAAAGGTTCAATGTGTTCAGCATAAAGAGATGGTATTCTGCATACCTTGGTTGTAAATAGTGGTTATTTGAGTAACTGTTGCCTTTCTAAAACCTCTAACCAGTCCGTACCATTAAAAACTCAGATATCAAGTAGGGATTTTCGCACACACATAACCAATGGCTTACGGTCCATAAGGGACAGACACGTACCGCACCCCCTATCCATGCACCCCTGCCCCTATAGCTACATGCAGGGCGATGGATGCATGGATTACAATGTGGGGTTGTTTTTTTGGGAAGCACGTGATTAGAGCCAAAGGCACTAATAGGCTTCAAGGAAAGGTGGCCATAGGGCAGAGAGCACTGTGCTCAAAGACCACCCACTTGTGTGACATTAGCAAATTTATATTCGCTATTGTGACACTGATTCTCCTCCTGGTCAATCAGTGGAAAAGGGTCCTGAGACATGATTGGCCATGATGAGAAGCAAACGTCGGGACTCGGGAGGAGATGCAGGGGTAAGCCACCGTACCAGTGACATGGATGGGGTAAGTATGGGACAGGCGGGCAGCCAACGGGCGAGCAAAGTGGCAATCGAACGATGGGGTGGGGTGTGTGGGTGGAGTGAGTTTGCCAGGTTTTCGGCCCACCCCCCAAAAAATATTTTAAGCAAAAGCCACCAATGCACATAGATGACACTCAGTGAAGGTTTACTCAATTTTAGCACAGCAGATCTTTTGCAGCAGATTTCTGTATTTCTTGAATAATATTGCTTGCTGTAC
The DNA here is from genome assembly GCA_037952925.1 of Lithobates clamitans. Taxonomy (NCBI): domain Eukaryota; kingdom Metazoa; phylum Chordata; class Amphibia; order Anura; family Ranidae; genus Lithobates; species Lithobates clamitans. The sequence goes on from JBBGZY010000634.1 coordinate 3,683,371, forward strand.
ATGCAGTATATTTCCTGGTTCCTGGAGGTAGTAGGGGAGGAGAGGTTTGCATAGCTAAGGGGCGGCAACTTCCTCTGACACTGCCGTTGCTAAACCTGACCTGAAACCTATTACACTGCTTGTGCTGAGCATGTGCGAGATCTGGAAGGATGAGATCCAGGAAGAGCCCTTGTATGTCAAAACATACAAGGGCTCACTGCACAATATTCATAGATGCATTTATGTTATAATCTTCATTCTTACTTTTATGTATTTGTAGCCTTCAATAAATTTATATTTTTATACTGTTACTTCCTCTCCAGTGTTTCTCAGCCTAAAAAGTCCGCCCCCCTGGTAATACGTAGTACGACCGGAGAATATCATCCCAGACCTCCTCAGCGATGGGCCCAATATCTTTTTCCCAACCAGCCCTAGAACAGATGGGAAAGTTCAGTAGAAACCTATCTGACAGTACCCTATATGTAGCAGAGGTGAGACCCTTTATTGACCCTGCCTGTACTATTTTGTTAAGAACGAGGATGGGGGGAAAAAATAACCCATCAGAAGAGAATTGGGCATGTAAAGCATGTCTTAGTTGAAGAAATTGATAGAACCAATTAGATTGTAGAGAAAACTCTCCCCTTAGATCTTCAAAGGATTTAAGTATAGATTCTTGTAAAGCTGAGCTAGAGTTGTTATACCTAATTTTCCCCATCTCTGAAGTCTCTAAGAGCCAAAATTTGAGGAAGTTTATCATTTTCCCATATGGGAGTGTATCTAGTAGGGTATGAGACACCCAGCATTTTTTTTAACTGTATCCCATATTTTACACATTACCGTACAGGTGGGCATATCCATGAGCGAAACATACCCTCTTGCACCATCGGGAACATAGAGTGGTAGCTGGCCCTTAAATGCATAAGAAAATAATCGTCTAGTAGGAAGGGGTATCTGCTCAGACTCCCATCCAGCAAAATGCTGTAGTTGGGATGCAAAAAAGTATAACCTATGGTTAGAAACTGCCAAACCACCTGCATTTTTGGGATGTTGTAAAGTCTCCAATTTAATACGAGGGGTTTTGTTCTGCCATATCAATCGCTTAAATATGGTGTTAATCTTGCTGAAAATCCATATGGGTATCCAAATCGGGGCTTTGTATAAAAAATAAAGAAGCTGAGGCATCCATATCATCTTGATTAAATTGATGCGGCCTATTAACGATAGGGGGAGCTTTTTCCAGGTTTTGCTTTGATTTTGAAATCTAAGAAGTAATGGAAGTATATTGTTCACAACGTGTGACTGTGGGGAGTCAGATATAGTTATACCCAAATATTTTATGGAGGACACGACCTTAAGGTGAGAAAGTGCAGATGATAGTGAATCTGGAAAGGGATCTAGAGGCATCAGCACAAGAAAGGACAGGTAGCCCTGGGACTTTGAATAAAGTGGGAGAGATTTGGCACACGTTCATAAGAAAATGCAATAAAATCAATTTATTAATTACAAAATGCTGTGTAACCAAATGGGAACAGCAGTGATTGCGTGTTACCCGACATAGTGGCCATGTTAACAGCATAAGTAAAAAAGATATCAATTCATTACAATTAATATACATCCATTAAACAAAAACAATATTTATTGTGAGTTTCTGAGCCAGTGGATATATGTGCATCATAAGGAATAAAAAATTGTACATACATAAATTGAAGCAATATAAGAACATGATACAAACAACAAAATTCCCAACAGTATGAGCATACAGAAAGCATCGATAGTGCCCTACGCATTTCGTGAGACTGCTCGCTCTTCAGGGGCAGATGCATGATTATTGTATCTGAAACAAAAGTGATGGAAGTGATAGAGGCATCAGCATGGATTTCTCCCAGTTTATTCCTAAGCCGGAATACCTTCCAAACTCCTTGATATATGTCATTACTACCGGCAAAGATGAGCACATATTGATCACAAAAAAAAAAGATCATCTGCATATATCTTTTCCTCCATATCCCCCTTAATCAAGCCGGTAACATCAGGAGAGGCCCGGATAAGACATGCCAAAGGCCCCATAGCCAGGGCAAGAAGCAGGGGCGACAATGGGCACCCCTTGCCTAGTGCCCCGGGAGAGTCTAAAACTAGGAGATTGAAGGCCATTGACCCTAACCGATGCCACCGGAGAGGTATAAAGCAACCGCACAAACTGGTAAAAGCCATAGCCAAGCCCAAATTTTTCAACAATGGCCCACAGGTATGGCCATTTGACACTGTCGAAGGCCTTAATTGTGTCTAACGCCAAAAAGGCACGATTTGAATGAACTGGAGCCGGAACCTGCATATTTAAATATGTGCGTCTGATATTAAGTGCGGTTGACTTGTTGGGCATGAATCCTACCTGATCTATGTGAATAATATAACCTTATTTAATCTAGTAGCAAGTATCTTAGCAAGAATCTTAACGTCTGTGGATAATAGGGAAATTGGTCTGTAAGATTCAGGATGAAGCCTTTTTGGGTATAACTACTATTACTGATTGACCCATAGTGTCTTGAAGCCGACCCAGATGAAAAGCCTCCTTTAATGTACTAAGAAGGGTGGGAAGCAGCTCTTTATTATATTTTTTATAGATCTCTATAGGGAGACCATCAATCCCTGGAGCCTTGGAGTTAGGAATGCTAGCCACCACACTTTCCACTTCCAGTAGGGTGAGAGGAGCATTAAGAATCTCTCTCTCTTCTACTGAAATAGCCGGAAGATTAATATTGGCCAAATAGCTAGATGGCTCTGCTGAGGTATAGTCAGCCCTACTGTAGATCCTGATAATAGGACTTAAAAATGGATATAATGGAACTAGTCTGAAAACCTCCCCCTTTACATTCATTAGGGCTGAGACGTACAGGGTTGAGATCTTACTATCTGAGCCAATAGTCTACCATTCAATTCTCCCTCAACCCAGCTAAGTCTCTTCTGAAAGAAGAGTTTATTCCTAGCCCTAGATTCCAACAGCTCATTCAGCCTATTTTGAGATGAAAGCCATTTCTGTTGGGTATCCGGAGAGGAATTCTGAATATACATTGCTTCCGCCACAGAGGTAACAGCCTTTGCAAGCTCAAGCTCTCTACGGGAAGCACTTTTAATAATACTTATATTCTGGATTAACAATCCCCAAAGATAGGCCTTTAAAGCATCCCATACAACTCGTATGGAAGCAGAACCTAAGTTAGAGGGACAATACGCGTGGAAATGGCACCCTTTTTTGGGAAATAGTTCCAACCAAAAGGGGTTCAGCCGCCATGACATATTAGACGCCCGAAGTCCTGACGTTAGCGTAACTACCAGAGGGGAGTGATCTGAAATTCCTCGAGGTTCGATATTCACATCTGCTATATATGGTATAAGATCAGCCGAACACAAAGACAAATCAATTCTTGATAGTGTGTTATGCATTTTAGAGTAGAATGTATATGCAGATTCTTCGGGATGTAGCTTCCTCCACATACCCTACAGTCCCAATTCCCTGCATAGTCGTCCAAAGGGGGAGAGATACCCTTCGGTCATTGATTTTGGAGCTGGGCATCTGTCCCGCCTTGTATCAATTACACTGTTAAAATCTCCGAGCACCAGTATTGGCGTCTGGGGTGAAACACCTGCAAAGGACATGAGCTGATGAAATATTTCTGGTTTATATGGGGGAGGAATATATAAAGAAGCCAGGATCAAATCAAGATTGTCCAACTTACTTTGTAGAAAAATATATTTGCCATCTTTGTCTACCATAGTCCTGCTGCAGGAGAATGCCACACCAGCGTAGACCAGAACAGTAACCCCCCTTGAATGGGAGGTGAAGAGAGATTGGTATGCCTCTCTGACCGATCAGCGCTTCAAAAATCTGGTCATGCTGGATGTGGCGTGCGTCTCCTGCAGGCAGACGAGGGCAGGACGAAAAGAAGCAATAGTCAAATACAGAATGTCTTTTTAGAGCGTTATTCATTCCCCTAACATTCCAAGATAATAGTCTAATTGATTGATTTACCATAGGTACGATGGCAAAGTACCACTACTAGTCAACCAACCTGTACCATGTACAAAAATAAGCATATAAATATAAAACATAATGATAAATACTCCAAAAAAAATCCAAAAAACATTCAGTGGCTATTGCTGATTAGGCCTCCGAGAGCCTGGCTTATTTATAAAAAAAAAAAATGAAAAAAAAAAATAAAAAAATATATACGATTGTCCTGTCAATTCTTGTTTTGTAGATTTACTGAGAGAATAGGCCTGATACCCCAAAGTCTAAGTTTGAACCTGACCGTCAAGCCAGTCCTGTGAGGTGTTTGAAATATTTGTACATTGCCTTCACAGATCACTAGCAGACGGGCAGGATATAACATTGAGTATTTAAGCCCTCGAAGTAGCAGGCGTTTCTTCACTGCTTGAAAATGTGCCCTTCGTTTCTGAACCTCTGGTGAAAAGTCAGGAAGAAACATAATTTTCGATCCATTATATGTAATATCACGATTGTCCTGTCAATTCTTGTTTTGTAGATTTACTGAGAGAATAGGCCTGATACCCCAAAGTCTAAGTTCGATCCATTATATGTAATATCATTTAGAGCCCGCGCCTGCCTCAGAATATTTTCCTTATCACTATAATTTAGAAGACGTATTAGAAACGGTCGGTATATATTTCCAGGTTTATGTTGGTGAGTAGGGACCCGGTGGGCACATTCTATTACAAGTAATGAAGAAAAATGTTCCTTGCCGAAGATTTCAATAAGCCATCGTTTAATAAAGTTAATTGGGTCATTACCCTCAGCATTTTCTGGTATAACCAGTATGCGGACATTATTAGAGCGTAAACGATTCTCAATGTCTTCAACTTTGGAGATAGTAGTATTTAACTTGTGGGTAGCTGCCGTCATCTCCATTACCATGGGAGGGAAAGTGTCCTCTATGCCACCAACCCTGTTTTCTAGTATCTTAGTGCGTTCCTGTACATTTTGGAGATCCCCACGTATATGAACAACTTCCTCCCGTATGGCCTGTACCTGACCAGTAAGCATAGAAAGGGAGGAGGAACAGTGTTGTATCAATGAATAAACGTCCCTTAGGCCGGCTTCACACTGGTGCAACACGAAACTCGTCCTACTTTGGATCCGACTTTGCCCTGCGACTTAAAGTCAGAGACGCGTCCGACTTCAATGAACAGGGAGCCGACTTTACCAGGCACTGTCTGGTATGAATCTTGAGGGGGAACTCCACGCAAAATTTTAAATAAAAAACCTCCATGGGTTCCCCTTCTAAGAGCATACCAGGCCCTTTGGTCTGGTATGAATTTTAAGGTGAACCCCCTATGCCAAAAAAACGGCATGAGGGTCCCCCCAAAATCCATACCAGACCCTTATCCGAGCACGCAGTCCGGCTGGTCAGGAAAGGGGGTGGGGACGAGCAAGCGCCCCCCCCCTCCTAAACCGTACCAGGCCGCATGGCTTCAACATGGGGGGGTGGGTGCTTTGGGGCAGGGGGGCACCCTGCGCCCCCCCAAAGCACCTTGTCCCCATGTTGATGAGGATGAGAGCCTCTTCCCGACAACCCTGGCCGTTGGTTGTCGGGGTCTGCGGGTGGGGGGCTTATTGGAATCCGGGAGCCCCCTTTAATAAGGGGGCCCCCAGATCCCGGCCCCCCACCCTATGTGTATGAGTATGGGGTACATCGTACCCCTACCCATTCACCTGGGGGGAAAAAGGTGTCAATAAAAAAAAAAACACACTAGACAGGTTTTTAAAGTAATTTATTAGGCAGCTCCGGGGTGTCTCTTATGACTTTGCGGGTCTCCCGACTACTCCGCTCTCTCCGGCCTCTTCTCCCGCTCTCCAATATCTTCTGCCGGGCTCCTGCACTATCTTCTGCTCTTTTGCTAGCGAAGGCCTGGTCTTCTCCGTTGTCTTCTTCCCTCTTCTCTTCTTCCGATGTTGACACGACGCTCTCTCCTGCTGTAATGCCGTGTGCGTGGTGCGCAACGACTTACAGTGGGGATGGAAAGTATTCAGACCCGCTTAAATTTTTCACTCTTTGTTATATTGCAGCCATTTGCTAAAATCATTTAAGTTCATTTTTTCCTCATTAATGTACACACAGCACCCCATATTGACAGAAAAACACAGAATTGTTGTCATTTTTGCAGATTTATTAAAAAAGAAAAACTGAAATATCACATGGTCTTAAGTATTCAGACCCTTTGCTCAGTATTTAGTAGAAGCACCCTTTTGATCTAATACAGCCATGAGTCTTTTTGGGTCAACAATTCTGTGTTTTTCTGTCAATATAGGGTGCTGTGTGTACATTAATGAGGAAAAAAAATGAACTTAAATGATTTTAGCAAATGGCTGCAATATAACAAAGAGTGAAAAATTTAAAGGGGTCTGAAAACTTTCCTTCCCCACTGTATATAGGCATGGGGCGTGGTCACTGGGTGATGTCACCCGGTGACCCCGCCCCTTATGACGTCACCGCCCCATCATGCCCCAGGCGGTGACGTCATAAGGGCTGGGTCACCGGATGACATCACCCGGTGACCACTCCCCTTGCCTATATAAATCATTGCGCACCGCGCACACTGCATTACGGCGGGAGAGAGCATTGTGTCAACATCAGAAGAGAAGAGCAAAGAAGACGACGGAGAAGACCGGGCCACCGCTAGCAACAGAGCGGGGCAAAAGAGCAGAAGATAGAGGAGGAGCCGGGCAGAAGATATCGAAGAGCGGGAGCAGAGGCCGGAGAGTCGGAAAGGACCCCCAAAGTCGGAAGAGACCCCCAGAGCTGCCTAATAAATGACTTTAAAAACCTGTCTAGTGTGTTTTTTTATTGACACTTTTTTCCCCAGGTGAATGGGTAGGGGTACGATGTACCCCATACTCATTCACATAGGGTGGGGGCCGGGATCTAGGGGCTCCCATATTAAAGGGGGCTCTCAGATTCCGATAAGCCCCCCACCCACAGACCCCAACAACCAACGGCCAGGGTTGTCGGGAAGAGGCCCTTGTCCTCATCAACATGGGGACAGGGTGCTTTGGGGTGGGGGGGGCCACAGGGTGCTCCCCTGCACCAAAGCACCCACCCCCCCATGTTGACGCATGCGGCCTGGTACGGTTCAGGAGGGGGGGGCTCGCTTGTCCCCACCCCTTTCCTGACCAGCCGGGCTGCATGCTCGGATAAGGGCTTGGTATGGATTTTGAGGGAACCCCCACGCCGTTTTTCAGCGTAGGGGGTTCACCTTAAAATCCATACCAGACCCAAGGGCCTGGTATGCTCTTGGAGGGGGAACCTATGCCGGGTTTTCATTTAAATTTTGCGTGGAATGCTCCCTCAAGATCATCAGAGCACAAGTCGCATGCCAAAGTCGGATCAGGCAAGACAGTGTTCCGGCTTTGATCCGACTTCAATGATATTCAATGGGCTGAAGTAGGATCAAAGTCGGACCAAAGTAGTGCAGGGAGCATTTTCAAAGTTGGACCGACATGTGTCAGACCAGTTAAGATGTTGATTTTCACACGTCATGCGACATGAGCTCCCAATGTCAGAGCGTTTGTCGCACCAGTGTGAACCCGGCCTTAATGTGGGTTCAAAGGCCCTTTCAGCTGTGCTTTCCCCTTCAGTTGATTTCAGAGTAGAAACAGTTTGAGCAGTTAATGTATTTACATTCATACATTCATACTCACATTAAGCGTAGAAGATGGATTCAAGGGGGCCATTTATAGTCACCACAGAAATGCAATGTTGACTGGGCATGCATCTTAATCATTTGCGGACAAGGTTCTTCTGTATGGGAGACCACCCCACACTCCTCTAATTGTCCATGGTGATCTAGCATCGTGTTAGTGCCATCTTGGCGGGCGGCATTTCCTCGTGTGATTTCAGCTCTTGTAATAGCTTTGGATTGAGAGGAAGGAAGAGGGGGCACTACTCCAGCATTCACTGTTCCTCCACAATTTAGAATAGCTTTTGTGTCATACACGTCTAGTTGCAGCCAGGGAGCATGGACGGCTGACAGGTGTGAGGCTGTGAGTGTCCGAGGGCTCCTCCCTGAGTGAACATGCAGATGCTAGTCTGAGCTCCTGTGTCGGAATCTGTGTCTGCCTTTGACAAAGGCAGACCTACCCGGATCAAACTGCTGACATCTAAGGTTTGCTGCGCTCCAGGCGATCATCGCTCAGCTGGCTAGCTGAGGCCGGCTGACGTTTCTCTGTGCTCGGAGGTGGCGGCGGCAGTGAGCAAGATAGCGGGCAGCTCTGACAAGTGGATTGAGAGCTGCTGTTTGTGAGCCTGGCTGGTGAGAGGATGGGGGAGGAGAAGCCCGGAACCCCAGAGGACAGGTGAACTAGCAACAAACGGCGGTATGAGGGAAGCAGGACGGCGGCTTCAACACAAGCCCTGAGAAGCCATACACCGCTCAGCTGTGCTCAGCTGTGCCTTAGAGACGCCTGGGGGGTGAATGCTGGAAGGATGAAGCGCATGGACACCCCTGGAAACCGGGTAGGAGCAACCAAATATATACCTTAAATGTATAATTATACACTTATACACACTTCTTGCATTGGAAAGCATAGAGCTGTTAAAGGAAGCTTGTCAGGTAGAGTAGGATCAGAGGGACAAGGACGATTAACATAACTGAAAAATTGTCTGCTCTGATCCTCTCTGACCTATAGCACTACAAGGTGAAAGACTCTGGATGAGCTCTGATGGACTGAGAAAGTGATTTATTAAAATGTCTTAAAGGACTTTATTTGCCCACTCTCTAGTCAACTTCACAAAAAATCTTCTCTTTCCCTCCCCTTGAGAGGACTTGTGAAAGGAAAAGGGTTAATGCACATAACGCACATACCCTGCTTTAACCCTTTGTTACCTATAGGATTACAAGGTGAAAGATTCACCCCATTGTGAACAGAAGTAATTTATACTGACTCATACTGTACTCTGGGGGTCCCCCCCCCCCCTCCTCAAAAGGCCAGAGGAAAGAGAGGGGAGAGATCTAGTTTACTGCCCAATTGTAAAACACACAACTCTATAGGATTTTATAAGACTCTTATGTACTAACGATCCTCCCTCCTGAAAATCTACACAGGAGATACAAATATTAATAATGACTACACGCCGACAAGCTGCGCAGCAACCATCAAAAGGAAATCGGAGTGAGTCAGGAGGGATAAGACTTTATCTCTCCCCCCGTGCAGAGCAGAGACACTATCTGGGGGGGCTGGAAGAGAGAGGTGGAGGGACAATAGAGATTAAGCAAGATAGCGGGAAGCAAATGGAGCGCAAGTCGTTAACATCAGGTCGTGGTGTACAAGTGGCTGGACGAAATTACATAGAGCAAGGAAGGGGATCCCCGACAATAGGACGAGGGAGGAAGCTACCTGAGAGAAATATCCCTAATACTAAGCAACACTCCCCGAGCACGGGAAAAAATATAGTAGGGGGGGACAAGACAGTCTGGGATTGGAAGCTGAGACACTTAATATGGAAAGAATGGAAAAAGATCAAGAAGAGGGTGAAAATAAAGAAGGAGACACACAGAAAGGGGACAATTTGATGTCGGAACATAACCCCACCGAACCCGAACCCGTAAATAGTAAGGCTCTGGACGCTTCACCCCCCAAAGAAAACTCGGCTTCAATAGAGAGATGAACCCCACCTCTGGAGGGAGAATCAGTAATGAGAGAGCATTGGCAGGCCGCGGCTACTCTACGGACCCCCCGCGGGAAAAAAGGGAGATACGGTCCCCGGCTCCAAAGGGAGAGGTGGGAGAAGCCGAGAAAGAAATTAAGGAAATTAAAGACCTACTAAGGGCCCTCCCTACAAAGACTGATATCCAGCAACTAATCAGCACAGTGGAGCAGGCTTTTCAGCAGGCGGTAGAGGACCTAAAAGAAGATACAAGGGCACTGGGGCATAGGGTGGAAAGCATGGAAGAGAACTATGAGGCAACGATACAGGTGGTGACGGAGGTCCAGGATTCGATCAAGGAACATGAGGATGTCCTAAATCTATATTGGGATCAGCTCGATGATTACGAGAACAGAGACAGAAGGCAGAACATCCGCATAAAAGGGCTATCTGAAACAATTCAAACAACGGATTTAACCTCAGTGGCCCAAAAAGTTTTTTTGTCAGATTATGGGGACCTCCACACCTGAAAGTATTGAGATAGAGCGAATACACCGAGTCCCCACATACTCCACTCAAAACAGGGAGAAAGCTAGGGACGTTATATGTAGAATACATAAGTATACAATAAAGGAAACCATTATGAAAATGGCCTGCAGCAGCCCTGAAATCCTATTTGAAGGCATGACTCTATAGCTATATCCAGACCTAACACGCAGGACTCTGTTCCAACGGCGAGCGGTCCGGCCTTTGCTTGAAGCCCTGCGTTTAAAGGAGGTGAATTATCGTTGGGGGTTTCCATTTAGCTTGACAGCTTCAAGAAATGGCAGAACAGCAACTCTACGTACGAAAGATGATCTACAGTCATTTGTGGAAACACTGGACCTTCCAGCAGTAGACTTTATAGAATGGAGGACTCAAAAAAAGGGGACTTTCCTACAGCGGCCCGAACAATGGCACCAAGTCTCCCCTAAGGCCCAACGTAGAAATCAATATGGAAGGCAGGATCCCGCTTAAGAAAAGGAAGAGAAAGGGGAAGAGAAAGAATAAGAAGGGAGAGGAAAAAGAAGAAGAAAGGGGAAGGGGAAGAGAAGGGAAGGGAAAGAGGGAAAAAAAAAAAGAAAAAGATTATAGATAACCTAACTGTGTAAACTATACGGAACTTATTCCTAAGTGAATGGGTTTTGGAACTTAATATATAAGATATGTGTAATAGGTGATACAAAGGTGATAGGTATAGGTGGAGGAAAATAGTCATTACTGTAAGAGTGAGGAGGGGAACATACGCAGATCCTATTAGTGTAAGACATAGTATAGGAAGCAGCTACAAAGAAATCAATAATATTAAAAAGAGGGGAGGGAGGAGAGAGAGAAGAGAGGGGAAAGGTGAGAGAAAAAAGAAAAAAGGATTTTTAGATGATATAGGTAAGATTCAGACACAGGGAGAATACGAGAGAAAGAGCTTGGGGAGGAGGGAATTAGAAGGTGACACTCAGGGTTATACTGTTCCATTAGGTAGGTCCCGATATAATGGGACTGGTTGAACTGGTATCAGTAAGGGGGTGGAGGGGATCAAACACAGGGGGTGTGCGAAGACCCCCCTACCAGTTAGATAGGATACTCCGAATGGGGAGATATTTTTGGAGTGTCTGGGGGGAGGGGGGTGATAACAGGGGCGTGTTGGAAATTTTTTTTTTTGTTTTTTTTGTTTTTTGTTTTTTTTTGTTGTTTTTTTTGCTTCCTGCAAGCAAATGGCAAATATGGTATTGGCTCCCTTTTCTTGTTTTTTTCTAAAGGATGGCTGCACCATTTAGGATTGTATCCTATAATGTGAAGGGACTGGGCTCACAACACAAAAGGGGCCAACTTTGGCATGAATTACAACATTATGCAGCGGACATAGCATTTCTTCAAGAAACGCACTTTAGGGAGAGATCAATACCTAATCTACCGAGACATATGTTCAGCCATTGGTATCATGCAGTATCACCGATTGCAAGGGCAAGAGGGGTCACAATAGCATTTAGAAAAACTTGCCCATGGGTACTAACGTCTGTTCAAGCAGACAGAGAAGGTCGATTTTTATTTGTTAAGGGGGCAATATATGGCCAGCGTTATACATTTGCTGCATTTACGCTCCAAATATGGGGGCAATTGAATTTCTTGTCGAAATGCTGAGAACGCTGGAGAAATTCAGGGAAGGGTGTCTGATCCTGGGAGGAGACATCAACATGGTATTGGACCCGGGTCTGGATACAACATCAGGGAAAATCTCCATATCTTTTAGAGCCCTAAAATATTTAAAACAATGCCTGCGCACCCAACATCTGGTTGATAGCTGGCGGGCACTCCATAATGAAGTAAAAGATTATAGCTATTACTCCACAGCACATAAAATGTATTCGCGTATTGATATGAATAGGATTTTGGAGGATAGAAGTACCTACCAAATATTAAAATCAGACCCTTCTAAACAATTCAAAACTGAACTGGAATCCATTATACAATATAACACTAAGAGGGAACTACTCAATAAGCAGGAAAAGAAATACCTATTACCCACGGCTAGTAAGGTTTCAGTCATCTACTATGTACCAAAGATACATGAGGGCAGGACTAATTCCCCAGGAAGGCCAATCGTGAGTGGGATAGAATCGCTAACATCTCGATTAGGTGAATATATAGACATCCGTCTCCAACCTCTAGTAAGGAACATGCAAGCTTTTTTAAACGATACCAAGCACACTCTGCAGTTGTTGAAAGAATGTACCTACAGTGAAAATATTGTGATGGCCACAGGAGATGTGTCTTCGCTTTACACTAATATTGACCATCGGGGAGCTATGAGGGCAGTTAAATTGGCCTTAGAAAGCAACAGTGAAATTAAGAGAAAATTAATTCATTAAAAAGGAAAATTTATTTTAAAATGTCTGGAGTTTTGTCGAGACACAATTTTTTCTGGTATGAAAATATTTTCTACCTACAGATTAAAGGTGTCGCCAATGTTCGCCCCAAGTGTTGCAAACTTATACATGGCCAATAGGGAGGCCCGAAGGAGTTCTATACAATAAGGACCCAAGGATTATGCTCTATAGGCGTTTTATAGACGATCTGCTTATTATATGGAATGGTAGTATGGAAGCCTTGGAAAACCAACTCCAGTCCATGAATGACAACGATCAAAATATTGCCCTAACATGGAATGTGAGTAAGGAAGTGATACACTTTCTGGACTTGGAGATCTGCAATACGTCACGGGGCATAGAAACTAAGACCTATTTCAAAGCAACCGATCGCAATTCTTATATCCCCACTATGAGCTGTCACCATAGACCATGGATAGACAATATCCCCAGAGGACAATACATGAGAATAAGAAAGAACTGCACACAAGATACAGATTTCGAGGTACAGTCAGAGATGTTGAGTAAAATGTTTAGAGACAAAGGCTACCATGATGTCTACCTGGAAACAGAGAAAAATAAGATCAAAAATATGGATAGGGAAGATCTGCTGAAAGGTAGTACTAGAAATAACGACACTAATAACGATATGGGTACTTGTATTGTTCTAGACTTTAACCTACAAAATAGAGAGGTGGAAAAATGTATCCAAAAATACTGGAATGTCTTGAAGCAGGATGTGCATCTCAAAGGATGTCTACCAGAGAACCTGAAAATCGTATAATAGAGGGCGCCTAATCTTAGGGACAAACTGGTGCATAATGTTGTGGAACCGCCCCCGCCGAAACCCAAGATGTTTTGGGACATAAAAGGTTTTCATGGCTGTGGACGCTGCTACAGCTGCGTAAGGGTCCCAAACAATATTAAAAAAGTAAAGACTTTTGTTAACCCCCAGTCTAAACAAACACACACCATTAGGGATTTTTTTTTCAAATATAAATTTTATTGAAGATTTTGAAAAGAATAGAAAGGAATACCGTGAGGTTATAATACAGCAGTGGTCAGATCCAACATTCTGACAAATATGACCATTATATGCATTTTCAATAAAAGATTCTCATTCTAACTGCAGCAAAGATAACATACCACATAAAATTACATCCTTTAGCCCGTAAGTCAAACTTGGCAACCTATATAAATCCATGTAGTATTGCTATACCTCGTGATTAACATGCTCTAGTGGGCTGTTCAATTCTGCATAGCTCCAAAATATCTGGTGTGGATGGAGAACCATCCATTGACTGAGTATTAGACCACTGATTGAAGAAGTAGGTATGTGAAACGGATAGAAAGAAAAGAAGGGGTAAGGGGAGGGGGAGGGGTATATCTTCAACACGAGCGTGATGGACCGAGCCAGGTTCCTGTCCTGTAATAAATCTTCAGTAATGTGACTCTCAAGTATTTAGTAAGGTTTGTCCTTCATCAGACAAACTGAACATGTTCCAAGATAACCAGGTTTTGGAATGTTTGTCTTGTTTGTGTTGGGCAGTGAATACCATATCTTCCATTTTTTTAATGTCCTCAACTCTGCGCAGCCACATCCCCACCGAGGGGGGTACATTTCGTTTCCACATGGCTGGAATGCAAGATTTTTCTGCGTTGAGCAAAGGTCTAACCACTGATTTCTTGTATGATCTAGCCGGGCTTGTGGTGGCGTGCAACAGAAAGATTGCAGGATCTCTCTGAGTTATGTGGTTTGTGAATTTCTTAAGAATCTTCTCAATTGTTATCCAAAAATTTTGTAATAGTGGGCAGGTCCAAAAAATATGCAGGAGTGTCCCTTTGTCTGCACAGCACCTCCAGCATCGGTCCGATGTATTAGGAAAAAATGTATGTAGTAGTTGAGGTGTATAGTACCACCTAGTCAGAATTTTATAATTTGTCTCCTGTGTTTTTGTGCAGATGGATGACTTTAGGGAGAATTGAAGTATGTTTTGTTTTTGTGCCGCTGTAAAGTTACACTGTAGGTCATGTTCCCATTTCTGCAGAAACAGCAGATCTGGTTGTGCCGCTGGTGTGTTAAGCAGAGAATATGTTTTGGATAGTACCTAAGATAATGTACCTTAATTCCTGCAATATTCTTCTAGGGTCGTCAGGTCACGGTTAAAGTGTGTCGGGTCTGGCAGTGAGTGAATAAAATGATGTAAGCGAATCGCTTTCCAAAATGGCAGCTGAAAACTACCATTAACGTTCGTCAGCGATTGAATTGAAGTCCAAAGATCTCCATCTACATAGTGTATTGCGCAATCTTTACCTGCCGTCCAGAGCATCTCATTTTGAGCGATCCAGTCCTGGTTTGAATGCTGGATTACCCAGAATGGGAAACAAAGGGGACTGTCTGGATGTCGGTGAAGTGGTCTTCAGTATTGTTGAGCCTACCAACAACGTGGCACCTATAATCGGATGCAAGGTCATGTCCCGGGGGAACCGATCGTAGCACCAGACTGCCCCTTTTAGTGGGACACTTCCTTGTTTGTTTTCCACTTGGACCCATAATTTGTTTTGTTCATGTCTGTTCCAGTCAATGATCCTCACTAAGTGTACTGCTTGATAATAATGTTTTGCGTCAGGGAGGGCAAGACCACCAAAGTGTTTCAGTAGAGTCATGTAACGTCTTTGTAGTCTGGGTTTCGAATGTGACCATACAAATTTTATAAATAGGGAATGTATTTGTTTGAAGTAACTGGAAGGTATCTTAATTGGCAGAGCTTGGAATGGGTATAAAAATTTCGGGAGAATGCACATTTTAATTAAATTGCATCTCCCGAACCACAAATGTAGACCCTTGCTCCACTCTTCGAGCAGCTCTTTAGCTTTGGATAGCAGTGGTGGGAAATTAAAATCAAACGTGCGTTTTAAATCTCTACGTATGTTTGTTCCTAAGTAGGTAAAGTGACTGTCGGACCATTTAAAGTTGAATTTAGTCTTCAGAGCGGACAGTTGTTCCGTTGTCATGTTTTTTCCCATCGCTGTGGACTTGTCAAAATTAATTTTTGGATTAGATATGTTCCCATATCTCTTGAATTCTTTAATTAGATTTGGGAGGGATATGGTCGGATTGGTCAAAGAAAACAGGAGATCATCTGCATATGCAGAAATCTTGTACTGCCTTTGATCTATAGTAATTCCCCAAATTTCCGGATTTCTGCGTATCGTACTTAGAAAGGGTTCAAGTACCAGGGCAAAGAGAAGGGGTGACAATGGGCACCCCTGTCTGGTACCATTAGAAATGATAAAAGGGTCAGACAAGACTCAATTAGCTTTGACCCGGGCTGTCGGTATGAAATAGACATTTGAGATCCAATGTATCATGTGGTTACCTAGTCCGATGTGTATAAGAACTGAAGTCATAAACTCCCAACTCACCCGGTCAAATGCTTTCTCAGCACCTGTGCTGAGAAAAGTGCATGGTGTTTTAGTCACAGTGGCTGTATGTATCAGGTTGAGTACATGGGGTGGTGTTGTCCCTAGGCTCACGTGTGGGGACAAAACCCACCTGGTCAAGATGTATCAAGTCCGTCATGTGGTGGGATAGTCTGTTAGCTAATATTTTAGTGAGGAGTTTGAGATCTATATTTAAGAGAGATATTGGTCTGTAGCTACCACAAGGAGATGGATCCTTTCCCTCCTTGGGTATGAGGGAGATGTGAGCACCATTAGGGATTTTATCTCTTGCGACACAGTAGGTGTAGTGTATGCAGTAAAATGTCCATGCAATCTGACTTATGTTGGCAGAACTATAAGGGTGCTGAAGGATCTCATGGAGGAATATGTCAGGAGCATAAGAAAGGGTTTCGATAAGCATTACCTTTCTATACACTTCAAGGATGTTCACAATAAAAGCACAACAGGAATGCAATTTTGGGGCATTGAGGCCCCCATACACCACTGGAGAGGTTCAAATTACGTGAGGGAAATCAGTAAGCGTGAATCCTGGTGGATACACCAGTTAGGCTCTTTAGCACCTGGGGGGTTAAATAAAGAATTTGATTTAAAATGCTTTTTAAGTAATTATTAGGTATTCACTTTTTTACACAGACACTGACGGTGGGTTTAGACACCATTCCTCCCACCTGCCCTGTTCTTAAATAGACTACTCATAGGATATATAGTTTCCTCCATACTTTTTAAAAATTCATAATAAAATATTAAAATATAAATAATTTTAGATTTGAAAAAAAATATATATTTTTTTAAATATTTAAAATTTGTATTTTTCCATTACACTGGACCCATTACCAATTAATGGCTATCCACTTAAATATGCACTCTGATAGAGTAGTGTAAGCTCAGAGATATTTCTAATTATTATTAGTTGTGTTGTCTCCGTATTTTTAGTAATATAATAATATTGATATATTAATTCCTCTGTATTGTTTGGTTTATATTAAAAAATTTTATAGATATGTTTTTACATGGCAGGGCATATTTTGCTGCGCCATAAGGAAAGGTATATTATTCCTCCAATGCTGTCCTGATTATTATTAGATCTACCATATTTGCGGCAGTATGTATGGGTCAGTTAGGACACCGTATATCACAGGCATAATGGAGTAGATTATAACGAGCATGGGCTGCCGATTCCCATTACTAGGATCCGAGCGGCATTCTCAATGCAGTACGCGCATTGAAGATATTAGCAAAACACTAGATTGTCTGCGGTCTTCAGCAAAATGGCCTCCAACACTATATAGGATTGATAGATCTACTGTCCAATTAATTGTCCCCTGAAGAAGATACGTCAGCCCTGTCGAAGACGCGTTGGGCAGGGGACAGGACAGCGCGATAGGCAGTTTGTCTGCTGAGGAGGCTCATACCATCCCAATACCAGTCTGGTATATACCCGCTTAATATTGAGTGATGCACTGGCGCACTTGTTCTGTGTGAGTACCCCTGAAGGGGATTTACTTTGTCTAATAAATGTCTAAAACTTTATTACACTATCAAGTTCTCTTATTTACATATACTGCGGAGGGTCATACTGAGGAGCCCAGGATTCAGATACCATTAAAGAACGCAGAGGTGGCTCACATGCGTGCACTGACTGAGATTAACTGCTGAGTCGCACGCTCCAAGGTGAGCGTTCACTACCTAAGGAGAGAAGCTGAGTGATGACACCATCGCATGTTTTGAACTGCTTGAGATATATGGACTTTTGACATCACGGTCACCAGCGACGCATTTTGATACCTATATATATATATATTACACGCACCAGCACTGTAATGTGAATAATCCTTTGAGATATATGGATTTTTTTGGCAGGATTGCCAGCGACAGTTTATCACTTATGCACTTTTGATTTTATGATCAATTCACATATCAACATATGTATTTTGAACACTACCTTGCATAGGAGCACTCTGGATTAAGTCATGCAATTTATATGTATTTTATTTGTTTTCTAATTATTTCACGATAGGATTCACAGGTCATTTCAGACACGGATATTTATCACTACATTTTAAATTGTCACCATTTATTGATTTAAGATATAGTTAACAGTAATTTATACATTTTGGTATCTACACTGATAGTGTGCATTACTGGCAACGCAGCGTATACATTTATTTATCTTTGCAAGATTTATGTGACGTGTTTAACGCTAGCAGCTTGTCATTTATTTAAAGCATCTGGTTAGTGGTGGCTCGGCAGGATCCTGTTTTATCTAGTTGACAAAAATGGAATAACTGCAAAAATTAAAACAAAAACTACAATTTAGAGGAACCGCTGAAGGGATCATTAGATTAATAAAAAAAAAAATTTATAAAATCTTTGAACATGTTGAACGACAATTACTCTAACTTTTGGTAAGATTTAAATCACCATTGGGTTTATTATTTGCTATATAAAAACCAAAAATTTAGAAATAAAAGTTTTGGTTAGAAAATGTTGCAAATAAATAAATTTAGGGCAATATGTAATCTGCTACATTTCTCTGCTGAAAACCCAAAATCAGCATATATTAGTCTGTGTGATACTAATAGAGTCTACAATTGATGGTATTCATATTTAAAAATTGATTAGTCTGAATGTACTGACTGCCCATCTCATTCCTTGAAGCATTGGAATGCCAGAATACAAATATCCCCCCCCCCCATTAACATTTTTTTTGGGAAAGTTGACAGTCTAAGGTATTTAGCAAGAAGCAATCTGTAATCCGCCCCCCAAACACACACACACACACTATAGGCATACTTATACCCCAAAAACAACTTCTGATATTCCGAAGGCTGGCCATACATTATACAAATTCTCTTGTGTAACTTTAGATTTACCTTCAACTATGTAGTGCCTGATTAAAGTGGAAAGTGTTAAGATTGACCTCCTATTAATGTGGTTTTGTTAAATCTAAAAGGAAAAATTGTACAAGAAAAGTGTATGGCCAGTTTAAGTGTGGGGCCATCACATGCATGTTTTTTTTCACGGGCTAGCCACAGATTTTGGGCACAAATTACATATCCAATTTCCAGGCCACCTATAACATTTAAGGCCCTGGAGTACCAGGGCTGTAGAAACCCACACAATTGCCCCATTTTAGAAAGCAAACACTAAAAGATTTTTGAAAGGCATAGTGAGGCTAATGAAAACAGCCTTTACAAATAAATTTATATATTTTTTTTTTTTTTTTTACACAAAGTTGTCAATTAAAATATTGCCATCATAGGCATATTTAGAATTGCATCCCAAAACATTATGCTAACCCCAAGTATGAAAATACCACACGTGTGACTTAACAGCATAGCCACATAGAGGCATGAAATCCAAGGAGCGCCTTCAGGCTCTCTCGGGGCATACATTTTGCATCCAACAATGATTAGAGACACCCAACTGGAGTGGTGGTGACTAAAGGATGACTGGTGTGGCAGTGATTAAGGGACACTAGTGAAAGTAGGTTTAAAAAAAAAAAAAAGTTTTATATATAAAATATATGTAATCAATGGTAAAAATGGAGTAAGCAGGTTCCCAGCTGACTGCTGAATATTTATTAAAAAAAAAAAAGCCACACACATGGGAGGCTTTAGCAGGTAAGCTGTGGCGAGGAAGACTGCTCAGGGATAGACAGCGGTGGGAGAAGACAGCTCAGAGATATTAAGGACTTGTCAAAAAACTTTCACTGCTTTTTTTGGTGAATGGGTAGGGGGGGGCATGATCTGGGGCCTCCTTGTTAAAGATAAGCTGAATTAACCCTTTTGAGTGGAACTCTGCTTCAAGGACAGGGATGTAAACAGATCCTTTGACATCTGCCCAGTCATGAACAAAACGCGATTCAGTTTCAATTCATTTGAAAAACAAATGGATCTAGTCCGAACTACCATGTGAAAGGGGCCCAAGAGAGAAAAAAAAAAATCCAACCACCCTACCTTGCCAGATTTATAGCAGGAGGCACGGCAGTGTCAGACTGCATGGTGTAGAATTGCTGACAAGATGAAATGTGCAACACTGGAAAATCCAGGTCAAACTGCTCCATTCCTCACCTGCTTTCGCTGCCACCCTGGTGTCTGCATGCCAGTGCAAAAGGTATACACCCACATATTGCCATCTGGATCGAGTGGGGGGCTCCTACCTTAACACAGGGCAGGACTCGGGAGCCTGACCAAATGTGAATTAAGGGCGAGCTCCACTAGAGCCTCTGCTACCACAGGGATAGTTTTTGCTTCTCCAGCAAAGGAGCTTAGGGGAACAGTAAAAAAGGTTATGGGGAGGGAAGGTCCCACAACTAGTAAGATAAAACCCAGGGGAAAAAAAAAAAAAAAAAAAAAAAAAAACAACAAACTGCTTGGATTGTCTTGGGTACAATAAGCAGGTCAGATTTTTAGTATGCGATTTCTAGTGGCTATAGCCACTAGCAATTACTGTGTTCTACCAGGGAGGACACCTGCCCTTGCCGCTCCCCCAGGAGAATACAACAGCTCTGCAGGAGGAGTCGTCCCACCCCCCCCCCCCCATATTACCACTGACTATTGATGGGGATAGCACGCAAGTTGTATCAGCTATGGCCAGCCTTACTTGTACAAAAGGTTTCACAAATTTAAGCCTTTGTAAATAAACACAAGCAATGATTGTTGAGGAAGTTTTATTATGTACAGAACAAGACAGACACGCCCAGTACATTTAGCCCAGTTTTGTGGCCAGTTCCCTGGCTTTTGCCTTCTCCAGCTTTGCAATTCTGGCCACAGACTTGGGCCCCAGGATTCCTCCGCCCCAGTGACGACGGATCTGCAGAAAAAAAAAAAAAAAAAAAAATTAAAGACCAAACATTACATACAATAAAGTGCACCAGAAAGCAATTTAAGTTTTGAACAGCAGTCAAGGATAAAGGCATTTCATGTTTTCATTGCGGTCTGTGACCCCATTAAGGATATTGACACCATTTCTCATGCAGGGACTGAGCAACTGGAAATGCAAAGTTTTGAGTCGTCACCAGAAGGTGAGGAGGAAAATACTTGACACTTGTTTTAAGATTTGCCTCACTTGAAAAAGATTATGTCTACAGGACAGGAAGCAAGCATCTACATAATGGGTCACACATTGCAAAAAGTTGGCAATGTTACATACATTTCCCGTTTCAAAATGAAAAGAATCATTTTAGATATGCTTTAGCACAAAATACAAGAGCCAAACCATATGAATCCAATGCAAAGTTGTAGAAATACATAGCTGCTCATGGGCCTTATCTTCTGAAAATGCTAGATGACTGGTTGCCATGCTGACACAGCTTCAGTAGGGCAATTTACCCAGAATAAACAGATTGGGTGAGCTGATGTCAAAGACTTTCCTGACCTGAATATTTAATCCAGGTCAGCAACAGTCAGGCAACCATGCTTTTGAGTATTATATTATGTCTGCAATGGCAGACCTGTGACAGGCCTAAAGGCTCATGCAATTGAAACAAATTTATCTCCCCATAGCTCTAAATATGATATGTATTGTATATTCTATGTAATCATCTGAGGGAATTTTGAGCCCACAAACTGCTTTCACAAATCAACTTAATACATCTATATGCTAGAAGATTTCATCCCCAGATATTAACTGACCGAGCAAACAATTTTAAAAGCAACAGAAAGGAATCCAATGTAGCAATCCTCCAAGATTTGCAGATACCTTGAGTAACTAGGACATTTCAAACACTTGCACAATTTTGATTTTGCACATAACATGTAAAGCTGCAATTACAGGATATTTTTATTACAGGATATAGTTATATTTGGAGTTCCTATAGATGCATTATTTTTGTGCTGTGAGTATTCAAAGCGGAGCCCATTGTATATATGTCTGCGGTCCCACGCAAAATGGCCGCTGTTAATGGCTTTAAATTCACTAGGAGGAGTGGAGCCCAGCATATTAATGTCCGCGGTCTTACGCAAAATGGCCACTGTTAGGGTATTTAAACTGTAGAGCGCCCGTCCAATCATATCCCCCTGATGAAGACACGTGACTCCCTGTGTCGAAGACGCGTAGGGGAGGGGCCAGGACGGAGCGATCAGCACAGAGCTGGGTTGTGGAGCTCTCACACCCCGCCGCACAGCCGTTTTTTCCTATGTTATGTTTGGTGCACATGAGCACCCGGGATTGGATGTGATTTTAATAAAAGTATCCTACGGTATTATACTATATTAGCCTTTTTCTTTTATGTGGTCTGATGTGAGTGGAGCCATAAAGAATCCAGTGTGGGAATCAGCTGTACCTAATACTGAGCCCAGGGGTGGCTCCAAAAGCGTGTATTGACACAATTAAAACCTGTGTCACACGCTCCAAGGTGAGCGCAATCACATTGGGGGTCACCAAGGCACTTCACAGCATGTTTTTCTTTGGGCACGTTTGATTCAAAACCGGAACTTTTTCTTTGAACCATCACCATTACACTGACTTTTATTTGAACTTGGTCACTTTATGTTACTGGATTGGAAGATTTTTTCACGGATGTGATTTGAACACTTTTATTAGGGCGATTATAGTTTCAATTCGCCCACGCATGTGATTGATTTACTCTGTTTGTGTTTTACGAATATATATATTGTTTTATTTAATTTTTTTTTTTTTTTTTCATTTTAATCACAGTGGATCTACATATGTGTAACATTTTTTAGCATATACACCTTATTAGGAATGATTATATTTTAATCACTGTGGATTGTATATTTATCTTATTACGTTTTTCTATGCACATTGCACTTTTTGATTTATTGCACTGGATATTTTTTTAGTGTGTTTGGTCATAGGATTCACACAGCAGGTGATCTTAGTAAGTGATCAGAGCTTTAGGATTCACACAGCAGGTGATCTAAGTGATTAGAGCTTTAGGCTCTGTTTGATTTGCACGCTTTATTATCTATGATTTGTACTTAGATTTAGTTATTCAGTTACACCCCTAGGCGCGGCGCATTTTTTTTCATATATCAGTTTTAAAACATATTGCCAATTCATCAGCAACTAGCCTGTGTAAAATGTATTCTAGCGTTGTGTTGGGATTATAAGCAAAAGATTGCCGCTCCAATCTCTCAAATCCGTATCAGGACACCCGCCCTAATGGAACTCACAGGTGCTGGCTCTGCACAAGCTTGAGGAAAGAAAAATATCCTGGACGGCCGCACATCATAGAAGGCATCTTTATTGATAGTGTTGGGATTGGAGCTGCAGTTCTCCCCAAAGAATAAGAGTGGTTGTTTGGCTGGAAAGACTTTGCTGACACCAGAGTACATTCAGATGACCAGCACACAAGAAAACTAGAATTCATATAAGCAGTAAAACAAGTTTAAAGTGGATGTAAACCCAATGTCATCCTTTCTAAACTACTGCCATAGGGGTTATCTATAAGGATATACATGCTTCCTGCATGCATCTTTACCTGTCAAATGTCTCCCCTCTGTCTTTTATGAGACCCGAAAAACTGCAGATTCTGTGGGTGGGTCTGTTGTCTGGAGCTCGGTGGGTGGAGTCGTGATGTCAGTAGACTCCCCGCCCACCTCTACACTCCTTGTCAATATTCATTTTCTCCTATGCATTTCTTACACTGAACTTTTGCTATGATCTCTAACATCCAGTGAAAAGACAGGAAAGTAGCCACATGACTTCAGCATGCCAAATCATGCTGAGGTGTGGAACAGCCAATCCTTGCAGAGCTGCTGAAGAAAGGAGTGGGGGAGGGAATTAAAAAATAATGCATGTCTTAGGCTAGTGCACGAGATATGTGAATCACCTGTCACTCACAGCAAGGGGGAGGATTTGACAGTTTCTCAAGATTTCTCACTGAATAAAAGGATTGCTCAGAGATGGATTAACTCTGTGTGGCAAGACTGGGCTCAAATGATAAGAAATCTTATACTCTACAGTAAGATATATAAAAAAAAAAAATATCGGGTTTACATCCACTTTAAGAGCTGAAGATAAAAATGTAAAACTAGAGGAATATTCCTGCATGAAGAGCTTCTGTCAGTGCAGAGAGATACACATACACTTCCACATGCTTATGACACGATTCAAACATAACAGGAGAATTCATGATTAGGTGTGAGGGGCCGTGAAATAAAAATGCCTTCATATCTAGATATTTACACATTTCTAATGAATAAAAAGCTTGTCTGTATAAAACAGACACTGGTATGACCAAAAGATCTTAAGGCAAATGATTTCAGTCATTCCAGCAACAGACCAGCATGCACAACAGATCACTTTAGCCCAACTCTTACCTCATCATGTCTGTCATTGTAGTTGGTCTTTACTGCTTCCACCAGTTTGGCGAGAGATCCTTTGTCTTCACTGTAAAAGGAAGCCAAGTCAGTGAAGGTCTACCAGACTGGGTTTATAATTAAAACACAAATCCTTGGCTGCTCAGGGTTAAAAAGCTCTGAAGCCCACACGGTGACATTTCAGTTGAAGAAATTCATTACATCATTGCCAGAAACATGCAAAACTCCTGAATCAAGGATACGATACTTACGGATTAACTTGTGTGAAAGCGACGCTGGTGCACGTCTTTCTGTGTACCAAGCGGCCCAGCCTGGCTTTGCCTTTGATGATGCAGTAGGGCACTCCCATCTTCCTACACAAGGCAGGGAGGAAGACCACCAGCTGGAGGACAAAAAAATAAAAAAGGATGTGAGACCCTGCTCTAGAAGACAATGCTGTGACCACCCAGGAGGCTGTGACCACAATTGCTCAGGGTTAAAAAGCTCAAATTTACTCTTCACAGTAGAATCAGGTGAAGAAATTCTTACATCATTGCAATCTATGGTCTCTGAAGTCAAAGCACACATGAAATGTCCAGTCTTAGAGCGCAAATCTTAAACTCCGAATTGATAGTCACATCTTTAGGTCCACTAAAACAGATGTACCCATTGTAGGGGCAGTGGGAATGGCTTAGCGATTCCTAAAATGAGGGCATTTAACTCACTGAATCAACAGTTTACAATGTTTTACAAAAACCATTGCTATTAATATTTAGACTCAGCCAGCCCCTTTTCAAAACAATCCACAGAACTAGCAGCTGTAATATATTCCATGCCTTTGCAGCCCTTACTCTAAAGCCTTTCCATATGTGACGGTTAAAACCCATTTCTCCAAGTGCAAATAATGTCTTTTGCAATGACCTTCCCTCTAAATAACTTTCCACTGACCTTCGCATTTTAAATTTTTATGTATTCATAAAAGTTGTTTGCGCTTTGTGACAATCATTGCTCGAAGTGGGACAACTGTCCAGCTACAATGTAGCCCAGAATAGCATCACAATGCTGTACACACCTCAATGGGATCCACATCATGGGCGATAACCACCAGTTGAGCTTTCTTGTTCTCCACCAGAGTGGTCACTGTGTTGACACCTGCAAAGATTGACACGTGTCAGCTGGTCACACGTTAGATGAGGGTCTAGTATCAGGAATAGCAGTCAATGCTCAGGGTTAAAAAGCTCATTTTTAGATCCACATAATTTTTTCAGGTGAAGAAATTCAGACATCATTGCAGTGACAGACAAACAGCAACCCACATGCAGCCAAAACAACCCACCTGCTCTGACGACTGGGGGCCTTTTGGTAGGGACATCTGGTTTACCAGCAGCTTTCTGCTCTGCACGGGCCAGCAAGCGTTTCTTTTTCTCTTGCTTAGTCTCTGGTCTGTACTTGTGTGCCAGTTTAAAGAGCTGAGTGGCTGTAGGAGAAGAAAATGATTAGTTTTCATTCACATCAGATGAACCCTAAGCTATAGGCCTCAGTCTGTGCATCAGAGATCTTGGTGGGAGTGTAATCACATCTCTCAGATAGCAAATATTACGTATCATCATGTGCACAGACCCAATTTAAATTCCACAAGCGAACATTTGTAACATAACTAAATTTATAAAAAAAAAATTATGTTAAAGCAGAATCAGACATATGCAGATTCTTTTAAGCATTGATCCCAGAAAGTAGAAAAATGTCAGCAATGGCAGACCCATCTTTCTTCAGAAAGGTTTCCAATAAGGAGAGTAGAGGTCGACTGATATATCGGCCGGCATTTGGTGTTTTTTAATCATCAGCCGATTGTGCTGATAAAAAAAGGCCGATTATAACTTCAGTGCGACTTGCAAATGACTTCTGTAATAGAAGTCAATGCAAGTTGCCTGAAGTCTTCCGTGGAGCCACTTATCAATGAACTGAACTCAGTGTAGGAGTTTTCAGTTTAACCATTTAAAGACTAAATCTTTTCTGACACTTGTTGCTTACAAGTAATAGTGGTTGTTGCAATATTTTATGTCACGGTATTTGCGCAGTGGTCTTTCAAATTTTTTGGAAAAAAAATACAATTTAAAAAAAAAAAAGTAAAGTTAGCCCATTTTTTTCATCCAAAAGTTTTGATTACCTGTTTTTGTGCATTTAATATTTAAGATTTGTTTTTTTAATCTAAATTATACATACAAGTGAACTGATTGGAGGTTTGTTTTGTTTAATAAATGTAAGAAATTTTCTGTATCACTTAAGGCTGCTTTCTCACTGAAACGGACAGGCGTTGACGGTAAAACACTGCCAGTTTTAGCGGCGCTATTCGGCTGCTAGCGGGGCACTTATAACCCAGCTAGCGGCCGATGAAGTGCGCCCGTGAAGCGCCTCTGCCAAATTGCTTTGCAGGCGCATGCAGCGATGCGCATTCATTTCAATGGGCAGGAGTGGTGGAGGAGTGGTATACACCGCTCCAAAGATGCTGCTGCTTGCAGGACCTTTTTTTTTTTTTTTTTAACATCCTGCCAGCGCATCGCCTCAGTGTGAAAGCACTCGGGCTTTCACACTGAGACTGCAGGGGAGCCGTTTTGCAGGCACTTTACAGGTGCTATTTTTAGCCCAAAAGCACCTGAAAATGCTCCAGTGTTAAAAAGGGTCTAACTGTTAGATTTTGAGATGAAGGGAAAAAAAAAAAAATCTGCATCATATATAGGCCGCCGCGATTTCTAAATATCGGCATCGGCCACAGAAAAACCCTTATCGGTCAACCTAAATGTAAATCTCTAGGAGTTGGCATATTACTAGACAAAAATGTAACCACTCCTGCACCTGAAAACACTGGGGGTTATTTACAAAAGGCAAATCCACTTTGCACTGAAAGTGCATCGCTCTAAATCTAAGGGGTAGATCTGAAATGAGTGGAAGCTCCGCTTATTGTATCATCCAATCATGTGCAAGCTAAAATGCTTTTTTTATTCTCCTTGCATGTCCCCCTCAGATCTACAGTGGCTTTACTTCCAAGCGCACTTTCAAGTGTACTTGCAGTGCAAAGTGGATTTTGCATTAGTAATTAACCCCCACTGTGCCTTTTGGATCAGTAACACTGTCAGAGACATTGCATTTTCTATATCTTCAAAAGGAGTTTAAAAGAATAAGACAACCTTTATAACATGTTACACCCATATTCAGGGTGTAACATGTTACAAATGCACTGGCCCCCACACGATTCAGTGTATGGCAAAACTACAAGTACCGACAGCCTTTTTTTTAAATTATAAAAGTGAACGTAGCCTTTAAAATCTCAGAACAGGGCCTCTAGAAAATTTTCAGCTTATGTCCAAAAGTGATCTGGCTTAAGGGTCTCAGGAATTTGGTGTTGGCAACATGCAGCCACTGTACACAAACCCTCATATCTGCAAGCAGCACCCTCAGTCACCTGTCTGCCGGTCCAGAGCCTGTGTAAACTGGTTGATTGCTGGTGGGACCTTTAGGCGTTTGTACAGGATGGATCGCTGACGCTGAAGCCTGATGTAGCGAGGCCATTTCACGAAGCGGGTGAGATCTCTTTTGGGTTGGATGTCTTGGCCTGCAGGTAATAAAAAACAGTGATCAACAGTGTGGAAATACTACTGTACCTGCAACAGAAGCATCTAGGACTATGGTCAAAGTAGTGAATGCAATGCTATGGCAAAGTAGCTCCAACACAATAACCTACAGCAAAACCCTACATTTTCCAGAGTGTGGAGACCTCCTGACTGGCCGTCACCGTGGATTCTCAGGCAACTCACTCACCAATGCCAAAGTTCTTAGGCCTCTTCTCAAACAGAGGGTTCACCACCTTCTTGGCTTCCGCCTTCTTGACCACAGAAGGGGCCGGAGCCACCTTCTTCCCCTTGGCCTTCTTTCCTTTAGGCTGGTGGAGGAGAAAGGGACAATTAGTACAATAATGGCAAATCAACCTACCACGGGCACAGCACCTACAGACGCATCAGTGATCTTGGTGGTTAGTGTAATCACAGATCAGATAGCAAATATTGTGGTCATCATCTGCGTCTTTAGGGACTCAATACACATGAAGTTACTACTAGGAGCTGAAAAACATGACAAATCCCAGTCATTGACATGAGCCCAAGTGCCCAAGATTGTGTTGGGGCAGGATGAGGCTTCATTCACCACGCATCTCAGGGTCGTTTTCCTTTGAACATTATTAAAAAAGTGACAGTTCACTCAGTGACACGCTGAGTTGTGCTACATAAATATGTGCACTTCATTCTAAAGCAATGTGTGACCTGGGCATAGAACACCGTATTCTCTACACTGATCCTGTGTAGATCAATGTACAGGGTGTGATTGAATCCTCAGTGAACCTATACAGGTCACCAATACATTCCAACCCAACCACAGTGTACCTAATAATCACCCTGTGTACAGAGCCTACAACTACAGCTTCTGGGGGAGGCCAGGCATTATTAGCTGTATATAGGAACAGAGCACCCCGGGGGACCTGGACACATACTATCACACTACAGCGGCCAGCACACACACACACACACCTTGTATATACTGTGGCAGGCCACCATGTGGAGGAGAGGCAACACACTGTATAGTATACAGAGCACATACATACACATATATATATACACACACACACACAGGCCACCATGGGGAGGCAGCACACACTATAGAGAGTATACAAATAACACAGCAGAGGGCCTGAACACATACCGTCACATATAGATGACTGCAGCCGGGAACAGACTATACAGAGCACACAATGAGGGCACGGTGTACAGAGAGGCCTCACATCCACCCGGGTGTACACAGCCCGGAGCCGGGTACCATCCCTCATTGCCGGCACTGTACAGCCCGCTCTCCTTCTCATATCCCCGGTAATGTGGAGGAAATGACCAGGAGAAACCAGCAGCCCAAAGCTAAGCTCCGGACCGGGCAAAACAACAGAGGATGGCGGCAGATAGAGAAGGCCGTAGAGGCGCACAGCACTCACCATGGCGGACGGGGGAGAGAAAGGAAGAGCAGAGAATTCTGGGTAATATAAGTATCCCGGGCCGGATGACGCAAGCTCTCGCCTACATTCACAGGGAGGAGCGCCATCTAGCGGCGAATGAGTGGAGGAGCAGCACTTGCTCTATGGCGTGTGGTAAAGAGCGCCATCTGCTGGCAGTGGGAAGGGAGTGCAGGTGCAGGACGAGGCTCTTATTCTGGGGACACCTGGACGGCCTGGCCTCGAGGCTCCGCTACACCAATCACTTTCCTTCATCTACAACTGCTGCATAAAATCTGCGCCGCCTCTCTGCCCCGCCTATTCTGGTGAGGCAATCAATCAGCGCGGAGAGGGCGGAGTTCCGGGTGGTGAGTGCGGCTGTAGTCGGTGGACGGAGCGGATAGGAGGGGTGGGTGAGGAGGTCGGTACCGGGTGGGAGGGGTGCTACATATGGGCACAGTTTCAATCCTAAAATGCCGTAAGGCATCGGAGCTGTGTTGGGTCCCTACACTACCCAGCATCACCCATGCTACGTTCACTGTGCGGTTTCTATCACTTCAATATCGGCCCAAGTCTGACACTTTTCACATACATATAAAATCGATTTTTTTTTTTTCTAGAAAATTACTTAAAACCCATATATATATATATATATATATATATATATATATATATATATATATATATATATATATATATATATATATATCACACAATTTATTTTAGCAGAGACTCTAGGAAATAAAATGGGTGTTTTTTGGGAAAAAATACACTAATGAATTAAAAAAAAAAAAAAATATACCCTTATTTTTTTTTTTTGTATAATATGAAAGATGATGTTACGCTGTGTAAATAGATACCTAACATGCCACGCTTTAAATTTGTGCATTTATGGAATGGCAACAAACTATGGTACTTTAAATTATCTATAGGTGACGCTTTAAAAGCAGCTAACTAGTCTAGATTTGCACTGGAGATCTGGTGCTAGAATTATAGCTCTCGCTCTGACGATCGCGGTGATACCTCACATGTGTGGTATGATCACTGTATACAAATGTGTGCGGGACCAATTTGTGTGTGCATTCACCACTGCGTTTTTTTTTGTTTTTTTTTACAGTGTTTTGTTTAAAAAACCAAACAACATTTTTTGATCACTTTAAATTGCTGTCAAAAAGGAATGTAAACATCCCTTGTGACAGCAATGGCAATGATAGGTACTCTTTATGGAGAGATGGGGGGGTCTATTAGAATGACACTGGGTCTATTAGACCCCCCATCCCTCCTTTGGGCTCCATTGCAGCCGATCAGACACGGATCAGCTGCTTCACTGACCGCTATGCAGCCTGTAAACATAGCACTGAATGCGGCAGCGATGAACGGTCACTTCCAGATTCTGACATCACACAGTGAAAGGAACACCTTCAGTTCCTTTCACTGTGACTGCCGGTTCACACAGGGGCAACACGATTTGCAGGCCGACTCTGTGAGGCGACCTGCACATGACTTCAGTGGCGACTTGCAAAACAACTTCTGTATAGAAGTCAATGCAAGTCGCCCCAAAAGTAGTACAGGAACCTTTTTCTAAGTCGGAGCGACTTGAGTCACTCCTATTAGAACGGTTCCGTAGTACAGAACAGGACGCAACTTGTCAGGCGGCTAAGTCGCCTGACAAGTCGCCCCTGTGTGAACCGGGGCTGAGGCTGGAGATTGATGCTATCAGCCGAATCAATACCGGGCTTCCCGATCACTCAGGAGAGCCCGGTAATGGCAGGACCCCCTTCTGCCACCTGTAAACGTAATCCAGTGGCTGCCCAGCCACTCAGATTACTTTTATCTGAAAGAGAATTGCCAGCTGTAAAAAAAATGACACCGGGGTCATGGCTGTAACCTGAACCATGATCCTGATATAACCACTTCTCTGCCGAAGTGTATATATGCTGTGGTCAGTAGGGAAACGGTTAAAATGTTTTATTTTGTGTACAAAGTTGCATTTGCATGCATTTATGTTGTGCACACGTTGGTGTGTGTTTGTGGTGTGGGAAAAATGCAGCATACTGTACTGGTTGGTTCACATTAGGAATCGCACAGAAGCGCTCTGCGTATTCCCAGTGTGGTGCCATTTCAGCCCATTCATTGTGAAAGAACTCGCGTCACACATCACTGCACCAAATGTAATGCATGCACTATATTTGGAAACACACTGCAACTGGATTGTATGGTACTTCTGTACTATGTGATCTGGTGCAGATGCACACAAAGGGTCAATTCACACTGTGCTGTGACAGACATTTCACCGCATGGTAAACCATCTGTCACCACAGGGACACACAGGAAACAATTGTTTTCTATGTGTCCCATTCACACTGCAACGCAGCCTAGTGCTGTGCTAAAATGCAGACATGCTGCATTTTATCGCAGAGCACCAGCCCAAATTGCACTGCAATGCCAGGCAGTGATATCCATCTTTGGTACATTTAAAAGTGTACATTTTGTACATTTCAAAGAAAGCTGGTACAAAAAAAGAAAACCGAAGATGATGCAGTGTGCTGAATTTTGCACCACACTGCCCCCTAGCCAGCAGGCAATGCAGAGCGGCTGGAGTGCTGAATCACACCGGCTGCTCTGCGATTGCAGTGTGAATTGGCCCTAAGGACTCGGTCACACTGGAATGCAAGGTGGAAAACCCACATTCCACGCACCTTGTTCAAAACACACTGGGTGTGTGATCTGCAGTGGGTGCCAATATAATCCTCACAAATGCCATGTGTTTGCCTACACCAGATGGTATGGTACTGCAGTACAATGTGATCCAGTGCAGTGTGTGTATATGGAAAATAGCACACTACTGTTGGTGTGATGCAGTGCGATTTATGCCCAGGCAAATGAATGGGCTGAAAATCCCACCACACTCAGTCATACAGAAACATGGACTGCGTTCAAGTGTGAATCAAGACTTAGGACTCGTGCACACATTGGTGTTTACAGGCATATTAGAAGAGAAGTGTTTTACAGGCAATAAAAACCCCAAACACTATCAATTGCGGGTTCTGGAGAGGAGCGTTTGAGCAAAAAAAAAAAAAAAACACCTAAAGTTGCATTTTGCAAATGTAATTAGGTGCTACAAGCACTTGAGAGTTCGTTAATTTCAATTTCTAGATTATGTTAAAATTCTGCCAATGGAATGAATAAACACCCAAATGCTTGACGCACCTAATTACATTTGCGAAATGCAACTTTAGGTGTTTTTTTTTTTTTTTTTTTTTTTTTTTAAAGCTGCTTTTCTCCTGCTAGGAGAATGGGCATTTAGAGGAGCTGGGCATACGCCCTGTGTGCATGAGGCCTATAGTACTGCAATAGTGTAAACTTGGCTCATTAAAATACATCCATTTTATCTTTTTTAACAACTTAAAGTGGATGTAAACCCTCACATATACCTAGTGAAGTGAACAGCCTCAGATGATACACAGAGATGAAAGAAATCCTCCTACATAAGTTTTACATGTATATCTGCTGTCTTCAGCTTGCTATATTCTTTAGAAAGTGCACATCATGTTAGAAATGTTCTCTTCCTGTTCAGCACTGGGAGTAAAGTCTTGGCATACACTGTGTTGACAGCTGATTGGAGGAAAGGCTCCCCTCCCCTCCACATAGGCAGAGGAACGGAGAAACGTGCAGAACTGTGCTAATAGACAAGCTCTCTGCAAATCTATTTATAGCAAGCTCCCCAACACAAATTTTCAGTTGCTTTTATCTCCAGTGTCAGAGAACTTGTCAGAGGTTATCAGGCTGATAACAGAGGAACAGAGCAGCAGAAAGGGGACTCAGTGCTTTGGAGAGAGATAAGTAAACACTACAGATATATGTGCCCAGGTCAGATTTCATGAATGGAGTTTACATCCAATTTAAGTTGGGAAGGTTTTAGCCCCTTCAAGGCCACGCAAATTTTTTTGCTATTCAGCACTGTGCTACTTTAAGTGGCAATTGCTCAATTATGCAACACTGTACCCAAATTAAATGTATATTCTTTCTTCACACAAATAGAGCTTTCTTTTGGTGGTATTTGATCGCCACTTGTAATTTTTTTTGTCAAAGTTTTTTTGGAAAACGAAGAAGTTGATAAAATGTTAAGTTTTTTTTACATACTATTACTAGCGCAGTACAGTGTCCTCATATGACTGGTGTGGCGGTGATCGGGGACAATGACTGCCGACAGTATGTTTAAAAAAAATGTTTTACATGTTTTTATTACATTTTTAAAATTGCATATTAACGTTTCATTTTTTTTAAAATTTACATTCTTTCCTCAAAGTAGTTCAGTGTCACCATAGAAGCACTGTACTACTCTGGGGGGATGATCAGGGATTTTTTTTTGCACTTTGATTGCTGTCACAATGATGATCATTGTAACAGCAATGCTTTGAACTGTCATGACTGAGTTTCGTAGCAGCTGCGATTTACTAATGATCTGTGATTGGCCACAGTTAATCACATGGTACAGGGTACTGTTATTGGCACACTAGGCAGTGTGCTCTCAAACACAGGTGCTTAAAATTTTTGGGGGGTGCAAACAGACTGAAAAATTCTGAAAAAAACCCCATCAATTGCAGCCTCACTGTGCCCATCAATTGCCGCCACTGTGCCCCATCTTGTGCAGCATGGAATGCAGCCTCACTGTGCCCCATCAAACGCAGCCAGTGTGCCCCCCCGCCCGCCATCTGTACTTACCCTGTCTTGGTGGCAGTGGGACAGCTCCTCAAGGTTTTCTCCCATCCTCTGCTATGATTGGACATCTGATAGGCGTCCAATCACAGCGCCTTTTATTTCAGCCAATCAGGTGACGTGTAACGGATCCGAGCACCTGATTGGCGGAAAGGCGGTTTAGTGTTAGGAAAGCGAATATTCATTTGCTTTTCTAACACAGCTCAGTGACCTGCGAGCGCCCAGCATGGAGCTCTCAGGTCACCTATTTTGATGCCTATTAGAGCCTATGGTTCTAATCAGGTGCTTAAAAAAAACCCCTGCCGCTATAATTCTGGCGCCAGAAAAGGGGCCGGGTGCCTGAATAGGGGGTGGTAGCGGCGGCCATAGAATCATGCATTGCATGAATCTATCTATTGGTGATAGAGGGGTGGCTGGAGAGAGGGGGCTGCACCCTTATGGAAGAACCGCAGCTGCGAGTCAAACAGGAGCAGACACAATGATGTACTTGTACATCATTGTGCCTGCACATGCTGACGCCCACAGTAAAATTACAGTGGACAGTTGGGAAGTGGTTAAAAATTAACCTGACTGTATCTGGTGTCAACGAGTACCTAATAGGTGCACTCAATATCAGTGTGTTGCTGTAAGCTGCATGAATATAATGCAGGCATGAGTTGAACGGTGTCGTTTTGTGACACTTCAAATAAAGTTACATAAAAAAAGGAAAACCCACGTGATGCGCTTTAACAGTGCATAGCACTACCTCCCACTACTCCTACACAGCACACACCAACGGCCGCACATTGTAGCTCAGTGCTGGTTGAGCTTCGCCATGGTGCTTGGGGTTAGGAAAAATACACTGCAGTACACAGCACTGAACAGGTGGATTCCTACTGCTCATGCCCAAGTCGCGCAGCGCTTTCTGAATGGCCCCCTCGTCTTCTGGGACACACATAGGTCCCAGAAGGCAGCGGGGGGCAGGATGAAATGACGCAGTGGGTTGCGGCCAAGCTAGGACGGAAGTACATTATGTACTTCAAAAAAGGTATGCAAGAGGAAAAAAAATCGTTATCCAAAAACGAGGGGTAGTCTTTCCTTTAAGACCAAGTTGTAAAAGTGGGTGGAACCCTATAATTCAAATAATGACTGGAACTGGCAGGGACAAGAACCCCCAGGTGATGGGTTCATGAGAACCCAGGTTTTTGTTCAACTCCTGTGATAGGCCTGTGAAATCTGGGGCTGTTAGGGGGGAATGTTTATGTGCAGTGATGTCATAACTCTTTTCTCTGCTCTTCCAGTGACATCATGTCTCAGCAGCGGGCTTTACCTCAAAGTAAGGAAACTTTGCTCCAGTCCTACAACAAGCGACTGAAAGATGATATTAAGTCCATCATGGACAATTTCACTGAGATCATCAAAACTGCTCGGGTGAGTGTTTAACTATAACCATGAATAATGATAAAGCTGAACTCCAGGCAGATCAGAAATAACACCAGCTATGGGTTTCATAACAAAATCGTTTGCTGTGTTTTTGAAAGTAACTAGTGCAAGTATTTGAATTTGACTTGACATCAGCCTCTTGCAGTCTAGTGCAGCAGAGCTCAGTCCCAGAGACATATGCACAGCAATGGACAACAAGTCAAGGTGTGCTGCAGTTTTTTTATGTGCTAACAATTAACATGCCGATGGGAGCCTCCATCTTTTGCATTTTTTTTACCCTTATTTAGCGTATAACGTGGTGCAAAGTGCATTTCTCCAGATGGTCCATACCAGCTTAATTTCTGGATCATACAAGCTCACTAAGATAAAGGAGAAATGGAGTAAAGATATTCCTAATATCTCTGACCAAAGTTGTCAGGCATTTTTAACTCCTATCTTTATAGTTATTTCTTCTAGGGACATATTGAAGTGAGATACTTTCATAGTCTATTACACCTTTTTCTCCTGCGGTGCTATCTGCGTTCTTCAGGAGTGCCGTTACTAAATGCCTAAAATCACCCAAGCATTTTCAATGAGCCAGTGGGTGGCTCAAGCTTAACTTTTTTGGTGACGCAAAGCCATGGGTTTTTATTTTGCAGCATTAACAACCTTGGGCACTGTGCGGGCCAGCCACTGGCATTCTAGCAACCAATGACGTTGTCTGTTGATCTGGAACAGTGAGAGCCTGCACATCATCTTCGTTTGCCCCTCTGTCAGCAATGGGGTTGTATTAGCTGTGTGAGGGAAATAAATGGAAGAAGAGAAATGCTGTGGCATACTAGCCAGTACCGGTGTGCAAAGCTACTTTTGTGGTTGCTGCTGTGTTATGTACATCTATTATTTCAGTTTCTTACATTTAAAGTGGTTGTAAAGGCAGAAGGTTTTTTTTATTTTTTGTTTTTTTTATGTTTTGTTTTTTTTATGTTTTGTGTTTTTTTTTTTTTTTTTTTTTGTTTTGTTTTTTTTTTTTTTATCCTAATGCATTCTATGCATTAAGATAAAAACCTTCTCTATGCAGCAGGCCCCCTCATACTTACCTGAGCCCATCTCTATCCAGCGATGTTGCACGAGAGACTCGGCTGTCTGGGACTCCCCTCCTCATTGGCTGAGAAAGCACAGTGGCACCATTGGCTCTTGCTGCTGTCAGTCAGTCATTCAGCCAGTGAAGAGCCCATGGCTCTGTTTGAATGGACACGGGTAGCTGCGGCTCGGCTCAGCTCAGGTGCCCCATAGCAAGCTGCTTGCTGTGGGGGCACTCAACTGGAGGAAAGGGCCAGAAGCACCAACGAGGCACCCGAGAAGAGAAGGATTGGGGCTGCTCTGTGCAAAACCACTGCACAGAGCAGGTAAGTATAACATGTTTGTTATTTTTAATGAAATGAAAAACAAGACTTTAGTATCACTTTAAGAATAGGGTGCCTTGAGATTGTGCATCATTTTAGGGTGCCTTGGCTGAAAAAAAGGTTTAGAATGCTTCAGATTGGTAAAAGACTCCTGACATAAATTTTAAAAACGCGATGGGGATCTGCAGCATATGATACAGGCATGTGAAATGGTCAGGCCTTTCTGGACACAAGACACAACCTTTACCTTGCATAACTTTGATGCCCCTAACCTTTGTATCCCAAAATGGTGTCTTTGGTGATTTTGAAATTGGTGCTTTTAAAAAAACATTCGCAAGATCACTTTAAATCTATGCCAGGAAAACAGTGGTACTCCACTAGATATCCACTGATTCCATTCACCTCAACACTTGGAAAAGATTAATAAACAAAATACTACCTCTATATACAGTATATTGATCTATAAACCATGAGGCTACCCCTTAAAGTTTGATCAATTTTGGGAGACTGGGAAAAAATGTATTCAGGCACTAACCGCTTTAATTCCTGGCACTATTTTCTATGTTTTATTGTATTGTAATTTCATATTTAACCTTGTACTTGGTGTGGCATGGTAAGGGACACACAAGAATTGATTGGGAGAAATTAACTTTATTTGAAAGTCAATATTTGCCAATATTATAATTGGCCTAAAGTGGTTCTAAAGGCAGAAGGTTTTTTTTTTTTTTTTTTTTTTTTTATCTTCATGCATTCTATACATCAGGTTAAAAAAAATCCTGTGTGCAGCAGCCCCCCTAATACTTGCGTGAGCTCCATCTCGATCCA
Organism: Lithobates clamitans; assembly: GCA_037952925.1. Classification (NCBI taxonomy): domain Eukaryota; kingdom Metazoa; phylum Chordata; class Amphibia; order Anura; family Ranidae; genus Lithobates; species Lithobates clamitans. The sequence continues at coordinate 3,721,018 of JBBGZY010000634.1, forward strand.
GCAATGCTGCACGAGAGACTGCCTGGGACTCTCCCTCCTGATTGGCCCTCGTTGCTGACAATCAGTCAGTGAGCCAATGAGGAGAAAAAAATAATACAACTACTTCAGCAGCAGTACAAAGTGAGCTGATGGCTACAGATGCCGAATAGTCACTGAGCCCCAAAGCATGTATGTTTAAATGGAAACTTAGCTGTAGCATGTTAGGTAGCATATCAATAATTACCAAACTGGTATAGTACTCACTTCATGTGCTGCTGGCCATAGTCCATGAGACAGAAAGTGAATGTAAACCTGGCAGCACTAAAAACCTGAGCTAACTCTACCCCGCCAACCTCATCCAAAGCGATTACAAACATTTATCTATTATACAGTGAGGGGAAAAAAGTATTTGATCCCCTGCTGATTTTTTTGTTTGCCCACTGACAAATGATCAGTCTAACTTTAATGGTAGATTTATATTAACAGTGGGAGACAAAATAACTGCAAAAAAACCCAGAAAAACGCATTTCACAAAAGTTATAAATTGATTTGCATTTAATAAGTGAAATAAGTAATTGCCCCTTTGCAAAACATGACTTAGTACTTGGTGGCAAAACTCTTGTTGACAATCACAAAGGTCAGCTATTTCTTGTAGTTGGCCACCAGGTTTGCACAAATCTCAGGAGGGCTTTTTGCAGATCCTCTCCAAGTCATTAGGGTTTCGAGTCTGATGTTTGGTAACTTGGGATTAAGGTCTGGAGACTGGCTAGGCCACTACAGGACCTTAATGTGCTTCTTTTGGGCCACTCCTTTGTTGCCTTGGCCATGTGTTTTGGGTCATTGTCATGCTAGAAAACCCACCCACGACCCATTTTCAATGCCCTGACTGAGGGAAGGAGGTTCTCACCCAAGATTTGATGGTACATGGCCCCATCCATCGTCCCTTTGATGAGGTGAAGTTGTCCCGTCCCTTTAGCAGAAAAACACCCCCAAAGCATAATGTTTCCACCTCCATGTTTGACAGTGGGGATGGTGTTCTTGGGAGTCATAGGCAGAATTCCTCCTCCTCCAAACACGACGAGTTAAGTTGATGCCAAAGAGCTTGATTTTGGTCTCATGTGACCACAAAACTTTCACCCAGTTCTCTGAATGATTCAGATATTCATTAGCAAACTTCAGATGGGCCTGTACATGTGCTTTCTTGAGCAGGGGGACCTTGCACGCGCTGCAGGATTTCAGTCCTTAATGGCTTAATGTGTTACCAGCTGTTTTCTTGGTGACTATGGTCCCAGCTGCCTTGAGATCATTGACAAGATTATCCAATGTAATTCTGGGCTGATTCCTCACTGTTCTCATTATCATTGAAACTCTTCGATGTGAGATCTTGCATGGAGCCCCACACTGAGGGAGATTGACAGTTTTTTTGTGTTTCTTCCATTTGCGAATAATCGCACCACCTGTTGTCACCCTCTCACCAAGCTGCTTGGCGATTGTCTTGTAGCCCATTCCAGTCTTATGTAGGTCTACAATCTTGTCCCTGACATCCTTGGACAGCTCTTTGGTCTTGGCAATGGTGGAGAGATTAGAATCTAATTGATTGCTTCTGTGGACAGGTGTCTTTTATACAGGTAACAAGCTGAGATTAGGAGCACTCCCTTTAAGGGCGTGCTCAGAATCTCAGCTCGTTACCTGTATAGAAGAAACCTGGGAGCCAGAAATCTTGTTTATAGGGGATCAAATACTTATTTCACTCATTTAAATGCAAATCAATTTATAACTTTTTTAAAATGTGTGTTTCTGGATTTTTTTTTTTTTTTTTTTAAGTTGTTCTGCCTCTCACTGTTAAAATAAACCTAGCATTTAAAATTATAGACTGATCATTTCTTTGTCAGTGGGCAAACTTACAAAATCAGCAAGGGATCAAAGACTTTTTTTTCCCTCGCTGGAGTCGAGCTTTGAAACAAATGTAGAATTCAACTTCATTTATTTATATGTTTTACAGATTGAAGAAGAGCATCAAGTCTCGCGCTCAACTCAAGGAGAGCAAGATAACTATGAGATGCACGTCAGAGCTGCTAACATAGTAAGTATGGCAGGCAGTGGTAGTGGGTGATGGGAAATGTACCACTGCTTAAGGTTATAGGATTGAACACCCTATATAATGGCCTATCCAATGCCTGCATTCCACACCAAACAGAATTCTATGTTCAAAGTGCATCATGTTACCCTCCTATACTATACGCAGATTTTTATTGCAGAGATTGCCTATACATCATGTATCTTATGGAGAGTTGTCTGGTTGGCATCTGTTATTGGTGCAAATACCTGAGAGTCATTTTAAATTGGCTACATAATTTGCAGTATAGAGTAGATCATCCAGATTTTTTGTGTTGATAGTAATAATTTACATATTGGCAAAGAGATTTGTGCAGATCGGCTTTATAAATAAGAAACAATTCCAATTTATATCTTCCTGAAGAGACAATAACCTGTTTGAACTTTAGTTATACACTAAGGTCCCTTGTGCAGTTAGGGGTAAAATGTTCCTTTTAGATAGGTCCCTGTATGGATCACTGTGTCAATAATGATCTTGCATAAGACGCCCCTTACAGTCTGTTAAATCTTCTTGGGAACATTGATTTCCTGAGCTGTCATTCTCCATTGTTTTTATGTAGTGTCAGAGAATATAGTTTCCTGGAGAAAGTCAGCTGAGCACAGATGAAATGCACCCCTCCTACAACCTTTTGCACCACAGAGTACATCATCTTTTCCTGAAGGGGTGCAGAGTGGTTAAGTCACTACCATTTTCCAGTTATAATTTGCTATTTTCAGTTACTGACGTGCCAACTAAGAATTATGTCTGATGCAGCCACCAAACAGATCCTTCTCTTCAGGTTGTTGGGATGGGTAACTTGTCCACAGTAGGGCATGTTATGCAGGTAACCTCCCCTTTGCACATGTGGGTTGTGTCCTGGCATACCTGTGCAGATGCCACAAAACCTAATCAGATAACAAGACTCCCAACAGATTTGGGATCACCAGTTTTTCATTCTGAAAAGTGTTGTTGGTAGATACACCAATCACTGTTTTTATGCATTGTAGGTGCGTGCAGGTGAATCTCTCATGAGGCTGGTCTCCGATTTGAAGCAGTACCTCATTCTGAATGATTTTCCTTCTGTGAATGAGGCCATCAATCAGAGGAACCAACAACTGCGAACACTCCAGGATGAATGCGACAAAAAGCTCATTTCTCTACGGGACGAGATTGCTATCGATCTTTATGAGCTGGAAGAGGAATATTACTCCTCCAGGTATAAATAGGGGCCTGGCCTGGGTGCAGCACCATCTGAAAATGGCATCTTGCAGGAAGCGTGCCTTTGTCAGCCATCTTGGACTATGTAGTTTATATTGGTGGCTGGAGCGACGGCAGACATATGTGCCTTAATGAAATAAGAGATGGCCTTTGCCAGTGTTTTGGGTTATATATTTGCCTATGGACCCTGTAGCATCACTGTTGTGTGCCATATTGTAATACATACAAGATAGCAAGCATTACAAAAGTTAGGCCTCAGTCTCAGTAAAAAAATACACTTTAAAATGGGACTGTAGTCTCCCATTTAAAATATGAAAAAAAAATGTGCTGCAGCACTTCATTATCAGTGCATATGTACTTACAGTTTTCTTAGTTCCCCTGAAAAGTCCCATAAATAGCTGTTAATCCTGCCATTGAAGTCCCTATAATGTAGGTTCATGTGATGGTGTGACAATGATGCTGCATTACTCCTGAATTCAGAGCAGAGTTGCATAGTCCCCTTACACTACAGTGAGTTGGAAAAGTTTTGCAAGAGATGTGGTTATGAGCATGGTCGCACTAATTCACAAACCTGTAGCTTGTCAGTCAGCTCCTGTCCACACCTAGTCTTGCCCACTGCTTTCAGGATTGACAGCACTGCCTCTGTTACTGAAACTCTCCCTCTGTGATATGCAGTGTCAGGGAGGGAGTGTGTGAGACACACATTAAAGGGGATTTTGGCTCAGCAGGGAAGGTGAAGCCTTTTACTTTGTGCACCTCATAGTAACTGGATTTGAGACTTGTTCGTTCTGTTCTACATACATTTGCAGATTGGGGCCCAGGACATTTTATTCCATCTCTGTGATATTCTGCTTGCTATTCATGGTGATTTGTCATTTTTAGTGTATTCAGAGATTGTGTAATAATCAATCAGACTGATATTCCTCCATGACCTTATGATACACCTGGGGCTTGTTTTCTAAAGTTTGAATTTCCTAATTGTACATCACAGGAAACAGTCATTACTTCATGGGTTATGCTGCCAGCGTCTGAAGGTGATGCGTGCTTCCGTGAGTCTCTCCGAAGATGGGGTTTTTGGTTTTTTTGGGCTTTTTTGGGGGGGACTTCCTTCCTATTTCCCTGGGCTCTATCTGGATTGGTTACTATAGCCAGCAGGCCAAGAGTGAATGTACAAGGACCCCACATACAAGAGTGGGGGTAGTCAATAATGTCTGAGTTTGGCACTGGATCCTGCGGGCAGTGACACAACAGCATACACTTAGTGTACCAGGTGATCTCGCGCTGGCACAGTGCTTTACTGGTCCTGGGCAAGGATTTTCTTGGAGGGGAGTTAAGTCGCTGAAGGCCCTGCAGGGCTTGCCTGCCTAATGGATGGCGTTTGGGCCTGTTAAGGACCTGCAACGTGATCTGGTGAGTGACTTCTTAACAGCAGACCACAGCAAGTATAGGGGCTCCTGTAAGTGGTGCCAACTTGGTGTTCTGGCATAGGCCAACACTGCTTCTTGCTGGGTTACAGGCCTTTCATGCCTCAGCAAGCCATGGCTTCACGCAGACAGAGGAGTTGGAAGAAGGACAATGGGATGCCCAGATTCCTCTATCAGGTAGGGAGGTCCCCTTGCAAAGTTTGCCCTGCAATGGCTCCCCCATGGGTCAGATTAGCTCTGATACCCTGCCCTTATCTGGTACCTCTGCTGTTTCAGGGGCACAATCATCCACTTCCTTTGTGTAAAGAGAGGAATTCTCTGCAGTCATATCGGGACTGCGAGATTAGCTCTCAGTGGTGCTCGCCTGCCAGGAATGCCTGGGACACAAACATGAGTGTTCTCCTACCCTTCCCCTTTTTGCTGGAGTATGAAGCGTCTGAGGAAATTCCTCTGGACTTTGAAGGAGTGGAAGCTGTGGAGGATCAGGAGCACTGTATAGATTGGCTTCCTGGCAGTTGCGGTTCACACTAACCTTAAGTTTCCTGCTGCCAGAATACTCTTCCCTTAAGGTCAACTGGGTTTGGGGCCTGACCCAATAAAAAAAATTCTCAAATGCTTTCCAGTGTACCCCTGACTTGCAGGAAGGGATGTATGCTGATTGGGTTCACCCACAGAAGGTGTTTTTTCGCCACTGAAACAGTTTGCTCATCAGAGCCCCATAGAAAAAGAAAAGAGAATAATACAAGAAAGAGTAAGTAAACCGCTTGTGTCTTTTTTTTTTTTTTTTTCCCCGACCTGCAAAGTAAAGGCATAATGTGCCCCGCATACCAGCACATTATGTGAAACGTACCTGCAAAAGAAGCCTTTGTTGTCACCCCTGGAGGCCGCATCCATTTTCACCCGTCCTCCTTCAGGGAGCACGGACTCCGGCTGTGTGGCTGGCTGGAGCCGTGTGACATCACTCCTGCGCATCCGCTGCCGCTCATGGCACAAGGCTCTGAAGGAATGGCACGGGTGGCTGTTCCTTCAGAACGCATGCACCGATGACATCATCGACTGCATTTATAGTAAATATCTCCTAAATGGGGCACATTTAAGAGATAGTTACAGTACCCATGGGTGAGCCTTCTTATAGGCTTACCCATGGGTACAGTTAATTAATAGGAGTTTACAACCACTTTAAGGTCTGGGAAAAACAGATGCTTCACTCCAGGGAATTTGGCAGCTCCTGGAAGACTTTCTGAGAGCCCTGACCTTCTTAGTAAGGATGGGCTCGGGCGTGTTCGCACAATCCACGTGCAGAGCCCACCAGGAAGTCGGCACGGCACTGTGCTAATCACAGGCAGTGAGACATTTCCCGATCTCTGCAGCCGCACATCAGGAAAATGTCTCACTGCCTGTGATTAGCGCAGCGCCGTGCCGACTTCATGGCGGGCTCTGCACGTGGAGTGTGCAAACATGCCCAAGCCCATCCTTCTTAGTGCATGCCTCAGAGGACTCCAAAAGTCAGCTTTTAGAAGTTGACACTGTCTGTCCACATGAGTCCATGGTTTAAAGGGTAATGCCACTTTCATGCGAAAAAAAATAAAGCAAATAAAAAATAATATAGCACATACAATTGTTACACAAGCCACGTTGTAATTGTTAATAAAATTAGCTTTCCTTTTCAATCTGCAGTGCTGTCATTTTCTATAAAATTCAATGCAATATGGCAATTTGGAGGCGTTCTGTACACATTTGGCGTAAGGAATGCCTTGGAAGGTTATCTCCTGCTTGTGGGATTGATTCACTGATTTTTTTTTTTTTTCCCCTGAAGTCAACACTAAGATAAAATTCCTGCAATGTTCATTGATCACCCAGAGTGGTTTGTTTTTTCTCAACAAGTGTTACTCTTTTTAAGTGTTGGTTGGCAGAACTTCTATCCAAGAAGCAACCTTAGAGGCTGCCCTTTTGAGAGCGAATGTTTATTAGGTCTGTCCTTGGAGGTCAATATCTAGAAGATAACTGTAGGGAAGAGTACTCTATATCACCTCTTAAGAAGGCTAAAATTACTGGTCAGAAGCCAAAAATGTCTTGAGAGTCCAAGAAAAGTTATTTTGTAAGAAACCAGTGTTAGGCTCAAAACAGAAGTCCACATCCCAGTTTCATGAGAATTGGAACCCCAAGCACTTCCAATTGTGGAGGCAAATCCTGCTCTAGATGAAGGGGTGCCCCTACTTGCTCAGGTGGTGGTATGTCTAAGAGCCTTGGCAGCCACATAGATGTGAGATCACAAATGACTGGGTCTGCAGCATGGTATCTAGAGGAATACAAGCTAAAATTTCATTGCTTTCCTTCATGCTTTATGAGCTTTCTGATCCACAAAAAAAGCATGTTCCTTGTAGCCCTGGAAAGACTACTGTCCCAAGGGTTCATTGCACTTTTGCTGGTAGAGGGAAGGTCTCAAGGTTTGTACTCAACATGTTCACAATTCCCAAGCCAAACAGAAACCTCTATTTTCAATTTCAAGGATCTCAACAAGATCCTGAAAATACAAAAATTCAGGATAGAGTCCTCCCACTCACTGATTGCTTTACTTCATCAAGGGACTCTCTGGTGTCAGTCAGCAAGGATGCCTACCTACATGTCCCAGTTTTCCAGCTTTACCAACAATTTCTGCAGTTTATGGTGGAAGATCCAGTTTGTGGCGCTACCCTTCAGGCTGTCCATGGCACCCAGGGTGTTTATCGTTTTTGGTTTGGGATACATGGATGACTTAGCAGTTGCATTGAAGGCTGACATGCTACATTCAGATGACCGTACAAGTCCTGGAGAAGTTCGGCTGGGTGCCAAACTTTTAGAAGTCAGCCTTGTTACAACCCAATGCCTTAAGCATTTGGGTTTAGTTCTGGATATGGCTCAGGCTTACGTAGAAAAAGTGCTTGTTCTTTGAGCCCAGGTGGGAATCTAAGGACATTGGACGATCCATTGATCCTGTCAACATGAGAGTGATGTCTCAGGATCTGATTCTCCATCTCTTGTTTTACAGCATGGCTGTTGAAGCCCAGGTCTTGAGAGACAGGGATGTTTCTGACTCTAAAAAGTTGATGTCTAGAAAAGTGTAACCTTGTACATGAAAGGCATTATTTTACTTGGCATGAAATTTGTACGTTCCATCATCGACAGTATGTCATAGGGTATATTTTAGCTATTCTCTAGCCTGGTCTGAAAATGTCCTTGGCTTTAATTACCATCAAAGGACAAAACTCCGGTTTGGCTATGCTTTTTAAAATACTAATTGGGCCTTGTTCTTTGGTCAAAGCCTTCTCTTTAAATCTGGCTGAGAGATTTCCCTTATCACTTTCTACACAGAATAAGGTGGTGTTGATGCTTCCATCCTCTTTCCTGTCTAAGGTGGTTTAATTTGTTGCCATCCTTTTGGCCTACTGCTAAGCATCCAAAAGAGGGGGTACTTCACACTTTGGATGCTGTTCAAATTTATCTCTGACTTCATTTTTGACAGTCTGATTTCCTGTTTGGTCTGCTTGAAGGACCTTGTAAGGGTCAGGCTGCTTCTAAATCCACTTCTAGGTAGATGTGTCAACTCATTTCTCAGGCCTATGGGATCAGAGCTCTTCTTTCCCAGTTGAGGCCCATTTCACTAGGAATGTATGCTCTTCCTGGGCCACTCGGCATCAAGCTTCTCTTGTACAAGTTTGTAACGCTGCTTCCTGGTATTCTTTTCACACATTCTACCAGGTTAATGGGTTTTCCCTCAACTGATGCCAATTTCAAATAGGTCTTGTAGGCAGCTTTGGAAGGGGGTTCCCCTTTTCTGTTTTGAGATTGGCCTTGTTGCTGTGTTGCTCTCCCCTCAGGTGAATTGCTTAGGGACATCCCTGACTATTAACTCTTCTGTGTCCTGTGATGTACGATTAAGAAACTTAGGATTTTTGGTTTACCTGTAAAATCCTTTTTTCCTGGAGGATATCACAGGACATATAGATCTCTCACTTCTGGCTTGTGTTTCCTCATTGCTTACTACAAAACTTGGGCTGGGAAGGGTTATGCCTGGGTGGGAACACCTGCCTTTTTTTTCTGGCCACTGTCCATTCACCTGAAAGTTGTAGCATAACCCATGTATTACTGACTATTAACATTAACTCCTCTGTATCCTGTGATGTAGCCAAAGGAAAGGATTTTACAGGTAAACCAAAGATCCTAATTTTGCACTGTTTTCCCGCAAGAACTATTTTTTGCTGCCCCAGGAAACCCCCCCCCCCCCCCGGAATGTAATAATCCCTTTAAATGTAGTTTGCAGACAGACATCATAAATTTACAAAAACTTTTATCAGCACCATGATCCATCAATTTCAATTTAGTGTAAAGAAAAGAGGACCTTTTCTCAGGGTGGTGCAATGGTGTTTTTTTTTTTCTTTGATCTTTTATAAATAGGCCCAGAGTATGGTGGGGGGTTTTTTGTGTATACTTCAGTCAAGTTTTGCCTGTGGCTTCTAATGAATATATAATTGGTTTATATTATGATAGTAATATATGAAGAATAAAGCTGCGTTGACCTCCTTAAGTGTTTCCATTTTGCCTAACTTGTCCTAAGGTGGGCACACACAACCATTCTTCTCTTTCATAGTATTGCCAATATCTGCATGGTGATTATAGTGTATAATACAAGTTTTGAGGAATGTCGGGAGAAAAGTTGTCCTGGGGTTGGCTTTAAGTAGGGACTGTGTAAGGAAAACATTGGAGGGAATTGGCAAAGAACACAAACGCAGTCTTGCACAACTCTTCTAAATTTTGAACATGAAGTAGATGCGGCTCTTATTTATCAATTACAATTGTAACAACTGTTGAAATTCAACAGGAGTGATAAGATTTGTTTACATAGCAGAATTTACAAAAATCTCTGTGCCCGGGGTTTCACTCTAAGCCACCTTCTAAGAAGACTCTTCTCAGTAGGCTTTATGTGTGAGAAGTTGCATAAGATAAACCACCTCAGAATCCCTTCATACACTATATTACTAAAAGTATTGGGATGCCTGCCTTTACACACACGAACTTTAATGGCATACCAGTCTTAGTCTGTAGGGTTCAATATTGAGTTGGCACACTTTGCAGCTTTAACAACTTCAACTCTTCTGGGAAGGCTGTCCACAAGGTTTAGGAGTGTGTCGATGGGAATGTTTGACCATTTTTCCAGAAGCACATTTGTGAGGTCAGGCACTGATGTGGATGAGAAGGGCTGGCTTGTAGTCTCCACTCTAATTCATCCCAAAGGTGTTCTGTTGAGGTCAAGTCTCTGTGCAGGCCAGTCAAGTTCCTCCACCCCATACTCTCTCATCCATGTCTTTATGGACCTTGCTTTTGTGCACTGGTCCAAATCATTTGGTGGAGGGGGGATTATGGTGTGGGGTTATTTTCAGGGGTTGGGCTTAGCCCCTTAGTTCTAGTAAAGGGAACTCTTAAGGCATCAGCATACCAAGACAATTTCATGCACCCAACTTTGTGGGAACGGTTGGAGGATGGCCCTTCCTGTTCCAACATCAGTGCACAAAGCGAAGCCCATAAAGAGCGAGTTTTGGGTGGAGGAACTTGACTGAGTCCTGACCTCAACCCCCAAAGAACACCTTTGTGATGAATTAGAACGGAGACTGCGAGCATGGCCTTCTCGTCCACATCCGTGCCTGGCCTCACAAATGCGCTTCTGGAAGAATGGTCAAACATTCCCATCGACACACTTCTAAACCTTGTGGAAAGCCTTCCCAGAAGAGTTAAATATGTTATAGCTGGGCGGGCCAACAGACTGGGAGCAATAGAACATTTAATGTTGTATCTCATTTTAAAGTTGCACTTCTCCTCACCAACTGTTTCTTACCATATTATCTGGGTCAGTTTGATTCTTAAATCACAACCTCGGTGTGTTCAGGTGTCCGGCGATAAAGACCGCAGCTTCACAACTTCTCTTTACTGCCAGTCTCAAGACCCTGGATGACAGAACATGTAATAAGTGGCATTGCCTGTTAGTAGAGCGCAGCACACAGGGAATGTCAGAAGCTGAAAACTAGGTTCTATTATCTAGGTACACACAAATTTGACATGGCACTATAGAAAATAAGGTTTTGTTTCAATGACCAGTTAGTGATTTTATAGCGTGTAAGTACTGTGTATCACCATAGGCAGCTGATGCTGGGAGATGAGAGCGTCCCTTCTGGCAGAGTGCAGCCTTTGCCTTGAACCCATGTGATGTATGGCATGCCCATAGATGATCTAACTTCCATAGTGTGCATTGGAAATAGTATTTCTACATACAGCATATGGTTGTGTTTTTATCTTGTATTCTAGCAAAAATTAAGTTTATATGCAGAATATAAATTCTCTCACAAGTTTGATTAACCTAACAGGAAGTACATATCTTGTGCTTATAATATATAATGAAGATAGGCCACATATGTGTACTCAACCTTTTTATAGTGACTATTGGCATCTTCTCCCAGCACAGGATGTAAACTGGTGATATATATGTGACAGCACTCCCATATGGCCAGCTGCTGCTCCATGTAGTTATGGCATATATGAGGATCGTTATCTCAGTCCTTAATGAAATGATTTCTTGCTGCTGTTTTCTTAACCCTTTACTTCTGTCTTACTTTTCTCTCCACTTTCCTTTCGCTTCCCGGACGCTCTCTGCTTTACCTGTTGGCCTTTGTGTTGTAAGCTACAGTGTGTGTGAGCCAAGTGATCTCCCGCTGTGTGAAGCATACTGGAACTGCGACAGCCTGGACTCCTCGCCTCCGGATTTCTCTTCACCATTGGTATCAGCGGAAACTACTTCCAGCAATAACCAAATTCATGCATCTCCTCACCTAAATGGCGGAGGCATGGTGGAACACAGCTGAGTTTTGTCCACTTCCACATCCAGGTCCATCATCAGCATGTACATAGATGGTCACTAAAGTCTCACAGCTTTCCATTCCACAATCACACATAGGTAATGTTCTATAATCACTTGTACTCAGGTGCAATATCTGCAGATTGAGCAGGCTTTGGAGGGTGGGGGCAGCCATGTTATTAGACCTTCCATCTCCAACATTTCTCCTGAGAGAAGCTCTCATGTCTCACACTTCATTGTATTTGGTCATACAAAGCGGAAGGATCACCCTCACTCCATATTGTTGACCACCTGTCTCCCCAACTGGTAGTGGAGTATCTTGTCTAGCTGCTGATACCAGCAACAACAGTTGGTAAGTCTGCTGATGTTTTTGTCAAGCTTCAAGCTATATCGGCCATGTGTATTTTGAATCTAGATCTTGGAATTCATACAGAGAAAGGCAAATCTGGCACAATCACTTCAAATTGAACTTTGTGGTAGTGCCGACTCTATAAAGGTGGACATTTTCCAGAGTGAGGCAGTGCTATATGTCCATGTTCAATACAGACAGCAACTTCTCTGTGCAGAATACCAGCTTCACTATAGACTCATTAGAAATGTTACATTTGGATGATGTTGGGCTGGATAATCCCTCTACCCTTGATAAAGGATTTGAAGTGTAAGAAGATATATCGCTCACCCCTGCTTTATCTTTGGCCTACATTTAGCTTGTATGAGAACAGAGTGTGCAGCAATCTTTTACAAAGCATTTCCAATTGGCTCCAGTTTGGAGAGGCTCAAACGAGTGCTGTCCCTTTTAAACAAGCTGCTAGCTGTCTTCCATAATCTTCAACACTACTTGAGTCTTGAGAGCCCACTGAAGCTTGATAGCAGCCTGTTTAAGGTGACAGTCTGCACTCCCACTAAGATTTAAATGTCACCGTATTGCAAAGGAGAAGTACAGCCAAAGCATGTTTGGCTGTACTTCTGTGGATCGCAGGAGAGCAGTTCGTTCTGCACTCCTGTGACCCGTTTTTCATCAGACAGTGGGCCGAAGCCCACTGTCGGCTGACGTCTCAGAGCCGATCCAGGCTCTGGCAAGATCGTGAGAATGGAGTTGGGATCCGCCCACTTTCCTGGACCAGCACCCGACTCAGCCTCTCAGCGGGCTGCTGAGAGGCTAAGCCGACCGCTCTCGCCCCCTCAACAGCTCAGCACACCAGTGAGTGCCGGGGGGGGGGGGGGGGGGCAGAGCAGAGAGCTGCTGACTGACAGCAGCTCTCTGCTCACGAAGCTGTGAGAACAGAGCGATTAGCGGTGTTCGATACTTTGATTCTCAGTGTAGAGGTGCCAGGGGAGTGATCTGACTGATGCTGCATCCACCTAGGTAAGTATGATTCTTAAACAAACCCATACATCTCTTTTAAAGGCTAAAACAAAGCTAGCTTAAATGTTGCTAAAAGCTTGTTGAACACATTGCTCTTTCACATACTGAAGCCGTTGTGTACAAGGACTTGGGCTCCTTTAAACACTAAAGTATGATGTAATGCCCCACTAAAAAGCAATCTTCAATGGATGGCTTTTCAGAGGGCGGTGAAAGGCGTTTAGCCTAGTGTTCAGTGGGCAATACTGATATCTGTTCCTTTTTTTTTTTTTGTTCTGTTTTTTTGCTCAATGGCAACTTTTTACATTGTGGGACTGCACAGCAACTGTGAGCCAGTTGTTTGGCTTGTGGTTGCAGTGTAACCCCATTCACTTACATGGGAGAGTTCAACATACAGAACTGGCTGTCAAACTGCATGTAGCATTAAAATTGCGGCAACATGATGCAAATCCTCAGTGACGACAATATGTGTTGCTCCGAGCGGCACTATGTCCGCTTGTAGGTTGGGTGGTTGTTAAAATGCGGCTTAATCATCTGGTTTTACTGCCCTCTGACCGCCCATGCGAAAGTAGCCTAAATGTTACATTTGATAAGGCAAATCTGATGAAGCTACCATTTGTTAAAGGTGGTGGGTTGATTACTCCCCTGTGATGTGTGGTACACAGGCTTTATTCACTCCTGGCCAGGGACCGCTGGGTGACACCCCTTGCTTCAACCTCCTAGAATGCTGGGATTTGCAGTTCAGGCACTGGGCAGCACATATGGTGTTAGTAAATGTATCCGCATGGGGAATTGGAAATAGATCAGTATTTTTGTAACTTCCAGGGAACAACCAGTAGGAGACCTTTTCACAGCTTACCTGTCATGCTGTACAGACTCAACGCTGTATATTTTTTTTTTTTTGTGATAGTGTCTATGTGATCAGTGCTTCACTGAGCTGTGTGCTCTGGGAAGAGAAGGGTTAACTGCCAAGTGTGAACATTTTAAACCCTTTATTTCCAGAGTGTCAGGTAAAGTGCAGTGCATTTTTTTTTTTTTCGTTTTTTTTTTATATATATTTGGTTACCATGTAGACAAGTAACACTGCTGCTCGCCAGTTGAGTTTTGATTTTGTTCTGTATATATTGTAGAAGGTAAAATAAAAATTAAATACTTTTTTTTTTTCTAACATTGTGTTCGGATTTTATTTTTCCCAGTCTGTATTCCTGCTAGGTGCAGATACACGGCTTCTATATCTATAGACAGGGCATTTTACAGACCACCTATAGAATGTATGGTGAATTAAAGAAGTTGTAAATGCACAAGGCATTTGTGTGTAGCAGCCTCCCCAGCACCCCCCCAATTACCTACCTGAGCTCCTTCTCTCTCCAGCAATGTCTACGATCCCCTCAGCCATCCAGTACACTCCTCCTAATTGGCTGAGACAGAGCAGCGGCGCTTTTGGCTCCCGTGGCTGTCAATCAAAGTCAGTCAGCCAATCGGTGGAGAGAGGGGGCCAGGTCGGGGCTCCGTGTCTGAATGGATACACGGAACTCTGACTCGGCTTGGGTGACAACCTGTAGCAAGCTGCTGAGGGGGTACTCAAGGGAGGGAGGGGCCAAGAGCAGCAAAGAGGGACCTGAGAAGAGGAGGATCTGGGCTGCTCTGTGCAAAACCAACTGCACAGAGGAGGTAAGTATAACATGGTTGTTGTGTTTTTTTTTTTTTTTTAAATAAAAAAAAAAAACAAACAAAAAAAAAGCCTTTACAATCACTTTAAATGAAAGCTGTGTCAATACTTTACAATTCTGTCTTCATACAGTGAGGTATATGGTGTACAACCTCCACCTGTCCACAACTTGCATAGTACCTAATCTAGAAACCTTATTCGGGAGCCAGAAATATGGTAATATGAAATGTGCTTGGTTGCAAAGCCTTTAGCCCTGTATGTTAAAGTTCTTACTTATAGCGTTAACATTTGAAGATTACACTGAACCTGAGTGGCTTCGTTTATGGGAAATGATCATCAGAGTTTAGCAGACACAGCCCGTTTGGATCTTTGACATGGATGAAGAGAGCTGCCATACATGCAGTAAATCTTGGTCACTGACGCAGTTCAGACCAATGTCCGGCAGCTTATTTCTAGTCATATGGCTCGATATGTCACGGAGATTGGTGGGTGGGGTGACTTCTGCCTTTCCTTGCACAAGACCTCTAATGCCGTGTACACACGACCCGACTTTTCGACCGAACTGGTCTGATGGAATGAATTCGTCGGACAATTCAATCGTGTGTGTGTGCTTCATCGGACCTTTGCTGTCAAAATCTGTCGACTTTAGAAATAGAACATGTTTCAAATCTTTCTGACGGACTCGCGTCCGATCAAAAAATCAGTTCGTCTGTATGCTAGTCCGATGGACAAAAAAAGGACGCAAGGGCAGCTATTGACTATGAACTTCCTTTTTCTAGTCCGGTCGTACGTCATCACGTTCGAAATGATCGGACTTTGGTGTTATCTTGTGTAGGCAAGTCCGTTTCGTTGGAACTCTGTCAGAAATCCGTTAAAGTCCTTTGGAGTTCAGTCCGGACAAAGTCCGGTCGTGTGTACACGGCATAAGTGTTTGCATTCTTAAATTTATACGTGTGCTTCTTGGAATGCTTGATGGCTCTATATAGATCAAGGGGATCTTGAAAATGGAATGGAAAATCTCCCAGTGTGTTGACCCACTCCTGTGACTTTTATCACTCCTAGAGAAATGGCCAATCATACCAAGTGATCCTTGAAACAGGATCCCCTCTTGTGTGAACCTTTTCTTCCCACGTCATAACTAACACAAGGGCTTTTTTTTTCCAGTGCAAATGCAGTTGGGTCTTGTTGCGAGGAGGGACCTACTGTTGATGGAGAGGTCTATTGGCTGGTTGGTGGAGAGTCTATTGATGCTGGCTGTGGGGAAATCTGTTGTTGCTGGGGGGGGGGGGGGGGGATATTGAGGCGGGTGGTCCATTGTTAGGAGGATCTATTGTTGCTGGCTGGGGCTCTATTGTTACTGTATGCAGGGGATCTATGTTACTGCTTTTCTTGTTGTTATAATTACGAAATTCCTTACAAATTACTTAGCACCACAAAATAATACTTTTGGTTTTGTATTGTCTAAAAGGGCAGCACTAGAAGGTGGGTAGGGGGTGGAACCAAGGAATGGTGCTCGGAGGTGGTAAGGGGTGACTTGGAAAGGGGGAGTTCCTGCACCCATTCTCTGAGAAAAAGAGCCCTTGCTAACACCACAGTGATGGCCTAAGGTGTACAATAGCAAAGTATGCCAATCTGGCCCAAAGTGTTTCCACAGATTAGGGTTGTCCCGATACCGATACTAGTATCGGTATCGGCACCGATACCGAGCATTTGCCCAAGTACTTGTACTCGGGCAAATGCTCCCGATGCTTCCCCCGATACCTAGAGGACAGCTGTGATCGGCGCGTGGGGGAGTTACAAGATTCTCCCCCACCGGCTTTCACCAGCTTTAGTGACATACAGCGGTGATCGCTCACAGCTGCCTGTCACTGCATCCTCCTCCATGCCCCCTCCGTTCCTCTGTGCCTCTCCGCTGTCCCCTGCATTCCTCTCTCCTTTTCTGTCCCCCTCCGTTCCTCTCTCCTTATCTTTCCCCCTCCGTTCTCCCCCTCAGTTCCTCCCTCCCCCTCCTCCTTCCTTTCTGTATGGATAGAGTCAGCTGACTCTGTCCATTCACATAACTGAAACATTGTAATCTGTGATTACGATGTGTCAGTTTATGAATGGAGAGGAGCCGCTGTCTTCTCTCTATTCATTTTCAGTGCAGCTGAGGCTGCAGAGAAAGGGACTGGGGAATCTCTATCCTCTGTCTCTTTCTCTGTCTCAAGGGGGAGATATCAGAGGTCTGTTAAGACCCCTGATATCTCACCAAAGCCCCCCAAAAGGGCTGATTAAAAAAAAAAAACAATAAAGAATAAAAAAAAAATTAAAATTGTAAAAAAAAAACAAAAAAAACACACACAAACGTTCACCCCCCCCCCCCCCCCCCCCAAAAAAAAACTGTCATGTGACATTAAAAAAAAAAGTATCGGTAATCGGTATCGGCGAGTACTTGAAAAAAAAAGTATCGGTACTTGTACTTGGTCCTAAAAAAGTGGTAACGGGACAACCCTACCACAGATGACTGCAACTTCTTCACTTAGCAGCCTCAACAAGGATTGTTAGCAGAATGACTTATGCCCCGTACACACGGTCGGATTTTCCGAAGGAAAATGTTCGATGGGAGCTTGTTGTCGGAAATTCTGACCATGTGTAGGCTCCATCAGACATTTTTCCATCGGAATTTCTGACACACAAAATTTGAGATCTGGATCTCAAATTTTCCGACAACAAAATCTGTTGTCGTAAATTCCGCTCGCGTGTACACAATTCCGACGCACAAAGTTCCACGCATGCCCGGAATCAAGCAGAAGAGCCGCACTGGCTATTGAACTTCCTTTTTCTCAGCTCGTTGTACGTCACGACGTTGTTGATGTTCGGGATTTCTGACAAGATTTGTGTGTATGCAAGACAAGTTTGAGCCAACATCCGTTGTAAAAAATCCATGGATTTTGTTGTCGGAATGTCCGATCGTGTGTACGGGGCATTAGAGCCCATGTTAATTGGCATTGTTTTCCTGCATTTGACATAGGTGTGGAACAACACATCAAATGCAGCAAAATATATTAACTTTCATTGAGCAGTACACATGGCATTTCAGAAGCTGCATTGACCCTGCTTTGCATCACACTGTATTTCTTAGGATGCAGTATGTCCTATTATGGTGCATTTGAACTGCAGGAAAATAGGTCAAGTGCAGCCTTTATTCTTATTGTCAGCTCCACCTAGTGGCCAGAATGAAGTACTTTTCTGAAATACCTCAAGCAGGAAAATGCAGCATTATGGCCACTATATGGAGCCTGCAAACTTAGGAAATAAACATTTTTCTTTCCACTGCAATTTTTTTTTTTTTTTAAGAAACCGAATCTTTAGTGTTAAAGGATAGATATGAATTTAAAAGATGTGTATGCATCCTGCACCTCCATAGAGCGTGTAATGGCCATCCAGTGTGGCAGTGTGAAGGCTGTCCATTATACTGTATGTAGGTGCAGCAGAGGGGAGAACAGAGATGAGATGGTGGCATGCATTATGAGTTCTACAAGATACAGTTGTGTTCATAAGTTTACATACCCTGGCAGGATTTATGATTTCTTGGCCATTTTTCAGAGCATATTAATGATAACACAAAAACATTTCTTTCACTCATGGTTCGTGTTTGGTTGAAGCCATTTATTATCAATCAACTGTGTTAACTCCTTTTTAAATCGTAATCACAACAGATAGCCTGGTCATTTTGGCTATTAACCGCTTCAGCCCCGGAAGAATTTACCCCCTTCCTGAGCAGAGCACTTTTTGCAATTCGGGACTGCGTCGCTTTAACTGACAATTGCGCAGTCGTGCGACGTGGCTCCCAAACAAAATTGAGTTTTTTTTTTTTTTTCCCCCACAAATAGAGCTTTCTTTGGTGGTATTTAATCATCTCATTTATTTATTTATTATTTATTTTTTTGCGCTATAAACAAAATAAGAGCGACAATTTTGAAAAAACGCATTATTTTTTACATTTTGCTATAATATCCCCCAAAACTATATAAAAAAACAAGTTTGTGCCTCAGTTTAGGCCGATAAGTATTCTGCATATTTTTGGTAAAAAAAAAAATCACAATAAGCGTTTGATTGGTTTGCGCAAAAGTTATAGTGTTTACTAAATGGGGGATAGTTTTATGGCATTTTTATTAATAATTTTTGTTTTTACTCATAATGGCGGCAATCAGCTATTTTTCTTGTGACTGCGACATTATGGCGGACATGTCAGACATTTTTGGGACCATTGTCATTTTTATACAGCGATCAGTGCGATTAAAAATGCACTGATTACTGTTTAAATGGCAGTGAAGGGGTTAACCACTAGGGGGCGGGGAGGGGTTAATCAGTACTAGGGGAGTGTTTTCTAACTAGGGGCGGTGGGCTGTGTGTGTCACTAGACTGATCACTGCTCCCGATGACAGGGAGCAGTGATCAGTGACACTTGTCACTAGGCAGAACGGGGAGATGCTATTTACATCAGCATCTCCCCGTTCGTCCTCTCCGTGAGGCGATCGCGGGTATCCCGTGGTGATCGAGTCCACGGGACCCGCGACCCGACTCATGGAGCTCCCAGCCGGCGCACGCATGCAATGGCATGGCGGGGAATTCAAATGAACGTACAGGTGCGCCTATTTGCCCAGCCGTGCCATTCTGCCGATGTACATCGTCGTGCGCCGGTCGGGAACCGGTTAAAGATAACTATCCTCACCTGTGATCTGTTTGCTTGTAATTAGTATGTGTGTGTATATACCCTCTTTACCCGAAAATAAGACCTAGCGTGATAGTCGGTGATGGCTGAAATATAAGCCCTACCCCCCAAATAAGCCCTACCCTCTTTCCCCAAAAATAAACCCTACCCTGAAAATAAGACCTACAAGGACTTTAACTAGGGCTTATTTGGGGGGTAGGGCTTATATTGCAGCCATCACTGACAATCACGCTAGGCCTTATTTTCGTGTGTGTGTGTGTGTTCGTGTTCTCACAAATATGAGTACACCCCTCACATTTTTGTAAATATTTTATTATATCTTTTCATGTGACAACACTGAAGAATTGACACTTTGCTACAGTGTAAAGTAGTGAGTGTACAGCTTGTAGTACAATGTAAATTTGCTGTCCTCTCAAAACACAGCCAGCGATGTCTAAACTGCTGGCAACAAAAGTGAGTACACCCCTAAGTGAAAATGTCCAAATTGGGCCCAATTGGCCATTTTCCCTCCTCGGTGTCATGTGATATAGTGTTAGAAGGTCTCAGGTGTGAATGGGGAGCAGGTGTGTTTAATTTGGTGTTGTCTCTCTCACTCTCTCTCATACTGGTCACTGGAAGTTCAACATGGCACCTCATGGCAAAGAACTCTCTGAGGATATAAAAAAAATTATTTTTGCTCTACATAAAGATGGCAGGCTATAAGAAGATTGCCAAGACCCTAAAACTAAGCTGCAGCACAGGGGCCAAGACCATACAGCGGTTTAACAGGAGAGGTTCCACTCAGAACAGGCCTCGCCATGGTTGACCTAAGAAGTTGAGTGTACATGCTCAGTGTTATTTCCAGAGGCTGTCTTTGGGAAATAGATGTATGAGTGCTGCCAGCATTGCTGCAGAGGTTGAAAGGGTGGAGGGCCAGCCTGTCAGTGGTCAGACCATACACCACACACTGCATCATATTGGTCTGCATGGCTGTTGTCCCAGAAGGGAGCCTCTTCTAAAGATGATGCACAAGAAAGCCCGCAAACAGTTTGCTGAAGACAAGCAGACTAAGGACATGGATTACTAGAACCATGTCCTGTGGTCTGATGAGACCAAGATAAACTTATTTGGTTCAGATGGTGTCAAGCGTCTGTGGTGGCAACAAGGTGAGGAGTACAAAGACAAGCATGTCTTGCCTACAGTCAAGTATGGTGGTGGGAGTGTCATGGTCTGGGGCAGCATAAGTGCTACCGGCACTGGGGAGCTATAATTCATTGAGAGAACCATGAGTGCCAACATGTACTGTGACATACTGAAGCCGAGCATGATCCCCTCCCTTCGGAGACTGGGCCACAGGGCAGTATTCCAACATGATAGTGACCCCAAACACACCTCCAAGACGACCACTGCCTTGCTAAAGAAGCTGAGGGTAAAGGTGATGGATTGGGCAAGCATGTCTGCAGACCTAAACCCTATTGAGCATCTGTGGGGCATCCTCAAACGGAAGGTGTAGGCGCGCAAGGTCTCTAACATCCACCAGCCCTGTGATTTCGTCATGGAGGAGTGGAAGAGGACTCCAGTGGCAACCTGTGAAGCTATGCTGAACTCCGTGCCCAAGAGGGTTAAGACCAGGGCTTTTTTTCTCGGAGAATAGGTGCAGGAACTCAACCATGCCCGCCACACTTGCATACCTCCCAAATGGCATCAAATAGTAGCTCCTTCCCTCTGCATACAACCCCCTCCCTCCACTACCCTCATTTTCTCCCCCCTCATTAAAAGCTCCACTATCTGTCATATATCTTACCTTTGTTGCAATATTAAGCTGAAACACATATCTGGCTGTAGTACCTCCCAGCATACTATACTATACTACAGTCACTTGCAAGGGAGATCATGCAGTAGGAGCATCAACAACTGGTCACCAGAGAAAAAATGGAGAACACAGAGGGTACAGCCTACCACGCACCCTCTCCTGCCAATGACTGCACTGAACCCTGGGCACCTGTTCTGTATCTCCCTTGTCCCTGTCCGGCACTCCGTGGGATCTGCGCAGGATATCTGACCTGTGGTAGCTACTAGGAGATAAGCTATCACTTGTAAACGCAGAAGCTGGACTTCAGTGTTACCAAGTGATAGTGGTGAGCAGGGAGCAGAAGACC